>OV816026.1:112207016-112640690 GCA_929113105.1 Agrypnus murinus | reverse complement strand
TCACCATCCTGACTCATTTCGCTATATTTTTTATTTATGTTTAGATTTCCTGGAAACTAACTGCTTAGGTGGCATGTCCACCATTTAGCATAGAAGCGCATCGCATACATTAATTGTAACGTACTACTGAAACAGCAAAATTCTGCAATTTAAAACATCCTGCTGTCCGAAGTGTTATTCGGGTCCACAATTCATCCATTCAAACGACTCCTCTACGGCTGGTGTTGCTGCAGATGATTATTTATTTGTTTGTTTAGGTCAACAACGTACCTGTTTGATTATTCAGAACGTGGTTATTTATATCCTCCAAACCTCACTTTCTAACAGCATAAGTTTTGCAGGTTTGGTAATACTCCATGCCAATACAAATTCCGTTCCATGTCAATAGAACTTACCTGTCTAACTAATAAGTTTACTGACAATTTCTTACTACATTAATTAGTTTACAATGGTTCATTCTTTGAATTATTTCACCGAGTTCGCTTAATTCCCACCATCCTCTTATTAACCTAAATTTTAGTCTTTTGATTACAGTATCCGATTGATTGATTTATTATTATTACACAAGGCTGCCAAATAGAATGTGTAAAAACTTTCCTAGCCGAATTATATATCAATCGACGCGATTTTGTAAGTACTTAGATGAAATCTAAAAAAAATCTGACGACGCGTTTCCAGTTAAATCTCGTTATATTAATTGAAGTATGTGTTTTTCAAAAATTATATCTCAGCAACCGCTTGTCCGATTTTAATGATCTTGTAGGTCTATTTAAAGCTAAGAGTGAGTTCTAAATGCATGTATAAAAATATTTCTGAAAAAGTTCTAAAAATTGGTTTTAAGATTTTTAGAACTTTTTGAGAAATCTTAAAACGAAGTTCTAGAACGTTTTCCTGTTTTTAATGCCCACTATGAAGAACATATTCGTTTTAGTAAAATACCAACAAAATGAGAAAAATCGGACGATCAATTTTTGAGAAAAAAGTTTCTATGTAGAAAAAAATAGAAATTTTCAGATTTAAAGTATTTTCATTGATATTTTTCTATGGAATTGTTTTCGGAACTTATATATTTACATTATTTTAATAGTCTAGTTAGATTGTGCTCAAAAAGGGCAAATAGGGAAAAGGGAATTTTGGTGTAGTTTTGATATTTTGGTTCTTTATGTTTTTTTTTTACAAAAAACGGGCAAAAAACGGGGTTTTGTTAGTTTTTGTAAAATAACTTGAAAACTATCTATTTCTCGCTGTTTTTTATTACGTATGAAATTAAAGAATATAAAATTTCCTACATTTTATGCTGGAAGAAGTGTTTTAACGGTAAAGTAGATGTACTGTTTATTAGATTTCTTCTAGTGTTGATGGGTACAATGGGGATGCAGCTGTCCGTGGCTGCCCTGTGGAATGTGATTATAGTGTTCCCACTCCACAAGCCCTGTATAAGAGGGGTTGACTATTACAATAGAGTTTATAGGGGTGATAGGGCTAGGACTGTGTTGTGAGGCCTGACCTCTTTTTTTTACCTAGTCAGTCAGTTGCAGATAACATTCTTTTCATACATGCAATGACTCGGCACTATATAATCAAGGAAACAAATTTCTTTGACACTTTAACCAAAAACCCTAGTCTCGCTGAATCTATCAGTGTGTTCAAAAATCCCAATGCTTCTCAGGAAATGGTTACTGATGCTGGTGAACGTTTTCTAGTTTCACTTTACCACAGTGGGAAGAGCGTGCCCTCACTGAACCGCTTGAGATATCTTTCATACATAAAATCAGCATTTAAGGATAAAGCAAACATTGCTTCATTACCACCATCTGCAGCTGCAGCTCGCCAGCATTCATTAAAAGTGTTCCCTCAGGTTCACCAATGGCTGGACGCCGACTGTAATCCATGTGAACATTGGGGGTGGAAAAGAACAAAAATTGGTCTTGAGCCTGTGACAACATTGCTACCACCTGCTCCCCCCCGCTGAATTGAAGCTAGTTTCTTGTAGATGCACTGAAAGCTGTCAAAAAAATTGTGGGTGCAAGAAGGCTGGCCTGCAATGTTCCAGTTTATGACTTAACTGTGAAAAATCCTGCGATGGAGAACGAACTGCAGTTAGATTTTCCAGCCATCAAATCATTCGACCAAATAGAAGAAGATCAGAACATTTTTCATGGTACGCACATCCACTATTCATTATATTCATTATGTTCTAAAATAGAAATAAAAGTATTCTTTTTCCTCCTTTTTTTTGGTCGGAAATATGGAGGAGATTTAGAAAGGTGGAGGGGGGTAGAATTTTTGAGGGTTTAAGGAGGAGGAGGCCTAATGCATTTCTGAAATACGGTAAACAGTTGTAAAAAAAGAATATGACTCATTTTTTTGCTATAATTTACAAAAATTGAAAAAACTCGTTTTTTGTTTTATAATCTCCGATTTCGTGTCACCTTGACGGCAATACCGTTAATCGTACAAAAAGCTTCCTCAGACATAAAATGTAGGATATTTTATATTCTTTAATTTCATACGTAATAAAAAACAGCGAGAAATGAATAGTTTTCAAGTTATTTCGCAAAAACTAAAAAAAAAACGTTTTTTGTCCGTTTTTTGCAAAAAAAAGGGTTTGCAGGCAAAACTCTTGTTGGCAAACTTGAGATTCGTGATCAGTAGCCCAAAAAACATAAAGAACCAAAATATCAAAATTACACCAAAACTTTCCCCTATTTTCTACCATTTGACTAGACTATAAAGGGAAAATATATTTTTGTTCAAAAATAACGCATTTGTCGTGAAATGTTCCACTTTTTTTTTTGTTTTAAAAGATATTTGTCTTAAGATAATTACTTTTCATTGTATCAAGATAGTGTAATTGTAAAAACACAAAAACGATTTTTAGAACAGAAGAATGCCATTTTTCTATTGTTGCGCCACTATAATGTAACCAAGAATATAAGCAATGATTCGCCGTCCTAATGAGCACCTGAGTAAACAATGTGAACACCCAGCTGATAGAGATTGGCTGATGATATAATACCCCTCTCAGCGGCGTGCACAAATTGTTTTTTGGTTATGAATATAAACCCTAAATATTATTTATTGATTAAAATTTGTTTGAGACGTTACTGCACATCTCGAACTCATCGTTTGTTTATCTTATCTTTTATGGTGTTTATGGGATCCTTGTTATATTTTAGAATCTCGCCCACGTGTTTGTTTTGCACACCTGCAATTTTGAATCAAACAAGTTTTTCATTTAGTAATCATGAAGATGCATGTTTTGTGTGTTTAGCAGAAAAGGTTCATGATTGTCGTTTCTTATCAATGGCCTAGAAATTGTCAGCATGATGTTACTCAACCTATTCTGACTTCTGGCTAAATGATATTCAACTAATGTGTTTTGTGCTTCGTGTATTACAAATATGCAAGATCTTATGAAATCAAATAAAAATAAATCGTTAAGTATTCATCACCTGCAATTTTGAATCAAACAAATTTTTCATTTAGTAATCATGAAGATGCATGTTTTGTGTGTTTAGCAGAAAAAGTTCAAGATCGTCGTTTTCAAGTTTCTTATCAATGGTCTAAAAATTGTCAACATAATGTTAACCTATTCAACCTATTCTGAATTTGTTTTCAACCATCGAAACATGTTCTGTTCCAAAACAAGCTCGTTATGAAAATCTATTATCACCATCGTCATCATCATCTGAATATGATTCTGGAACAGAACAGAATTATTCTACTTATCCTCCAAGTAATCCAAGAGAATTTATTCCTTATGATCATGCAGCACTTAATCAACTAGTTAAAGAACTTGGTTTAACTAAGGATCAATCAATGGTACTATCGTATAATATGTTGAAACACAATGCACCTACAAATGATTATCGAGTTGGTTATTTTTCAAAAAGAAATAATTAATTTATTTGATGAGCATAATGGTACACCATATTTTAAAAATATTCATGGTCTATTTAATTGGTAAGGTTAATAGTACGTACAAGATCAATGGCGTTTATTCATTGATTCAAGTAAGCCAGCTTTTAAAATTGTAATTTCCCAATGGCACAGTATACAAGGTGGGATTAAAGTATGGAACATTTAAAAAAAGCGAACTCAACCGGTTTTTTTAAAAACGCTGAAACATGTCGATTTTGTTTTTTAAAATTACACATTAGATTCAGATCGAT
Organism: Agrypnus murinus; assembly: GCA_929113105.1. Lineage (NCBI taxonomy): Eukaryota > Metazoa > Arthropoda > Insecta > Coleoptera > Elateridae > Agrypnus > Agrypnus murinus. The sequence continues at coordinate 112,636,515 of OV816026.1, read as the reverse complement.
TTTTCTCAGAATTCTCGTTATGCAACATATGATTTATTTGCATGATCATAAAGGGAAGGAAAATTACTATCGGATTCCCCTATAAAAAATCTATATTGTCATTTAAATTTTTTTGTGATGACGTCATAATTTAGAAACAAATGACAGTCGGAAGGTGAATCGTACATATTAATGTGTATTATTAAAAAGCAAAATCAACGTGTTTCAGCGTTTTTAAAAAAACCGGTCGAGTTCGCTTTTTTTTTAAATATTCCATACTTTAATTCCACCCTGTATATAACAATCAGTAGGTTTACTTGTGTGCGGCACCTTTGATGTTGTTAATCCACCTTCGAATATGACGCCCATAAACGAAGTAATGCACCGAAGTCTATCGGTCGACATCGCCTGCAGATAATATCCAGTAACGTATTCAATAAAATACGAAATAGAATTGTTTGAATCAACAAAATTAATTGACGCCTTTGAACAATTAGTTTGTTATTAACTGAACTTACATTAACGTACATAATTGAACATTTATTTACAAAACGCAAGCTTTATGTTAATTATGTTTCAATATAATTATCTTTTTACTACTTTTGGATGATTTAAAATTTCTGTTAAACGTTTTTTGAAGTGTAATACAGTCGAGCGTGTAAATGATATACTATATCATTATTATATTTAAAATTATTGCACGAATGTAGAAATGTTAATGATTTGAAGATGGATAAAACGCGTTTGACCACATTTTCATTTACACAAATATCTTAGAAGTGTTGTTGAAAAAGTATTTCCATAGATAAAATAAATTAAATAAAACTCAGATTTGCATGTATATACCGAAAAACATTTTTTATCAAATAACCGCATATATATCGAATAAGGTTTTTTCTAATTTATCAGAAGTTTGGTAATCTTTGTCAATTAAAACAATCCGAACTGCACAATTGGAGTTGTACGGGGCTGGCTAATTTGATGTGCTCGGTCGCGTGTATGAAGTATAACTGCTCTCTATGTACTGCCGGCACATGCCAGCTTGTTGTGTGGTGGATGGTAACTATTTGTGAGGGTCACGTTACTGTATGTTATTTATACTGTGACCAGGCTTAGGATTTGGGTGCATACTTTGCAATAGCGTATTAACGCTGACTGTACTTTTAGATAGCCTGGCCTTCCCACCTTTTCTATTAAACATCTGACAGATAAGAAAAGTATAATTTTATAAAAATCGACTATCTGCACAACATATTTATTTTAAGATTTGTGGCTTAAGTTAACATTAGTGTATTCATAACGTATACGATCAAAATACCGACAATCATAATCCCGACAATCATAATCCCGACAATCATAATCCCGACAATCATAATCCCGACAAGTCAAAATCCCGACAAGTCAAAATCCCGACAAGTCAAAATCCCGACAAATTAAAATCCCGACAAATTAAAATCCGGACAAACTAAAATCCCGACAAATCAAAATCCCGACAAATAAGAATCCCAACAAATTAGAATCCCCCCCCCCCCCGACAATTTAAAATTACGGCAATGTAAATTTAAATATTAATGGTATTTTTCTTATGTCATTTTTGAAAATGTCTGAAAGTGAAGTGTGCGAATTTGTTCCATCTCAAAAACGAAACCAGAAAATATGTGTGCGTGGATTCCTGATGGTAAAGGAAAGTTAAATTAAATTATTTGTTAATTAATAATAAACCTGATTGTTAATATTAGACCTTTATTATTTTACCTTATTAATATACATATATTATCAATACTATTATTTATCTCAGAATATATGAATAATATAAAAATTACTTTAATTTGTCGGAGGGGATTCTAATTTGTTGGTATTATAATTTGTTGGGATTCTTATATGTCGGGATTTTGATTTGTCGGGATTTTAATTTGTCGGGATTTTAATTCGTCGGGATTTTGACTTGTCGGAATTTTGACTTGTCGGGATTATGATTGTCGGGATTTTAAATTTCGGGATTTCAAACCAAACCCATTCATAATACGCATTTTTTTTAATTGTCAAATAGATTTGATTAAATATCTATTTATCTATTTGTAAATAAGATTTTATAAATTTTATTGTATTACAATTAAAAGATTATTTACGTATTTCTGTTTCTATTTTTATTGTGTTTAAAAAAATGCATTATTTATTTATTTCATTCTCTAAACTTATATAGTTTTTAAAACAGCATTCACAATTATAGAGGTTTTTTAATATTACCATATGTACAGGGCCGTAGCTACCACCGGGGCAGCCGGGGCAGTACCCCGGGGCCCCCAAACATAGGGGGCCCCCGAAAGCGAAAGAACTTTGGTATCCATGACAATTAACTAGCAGATAAAGTTACAAGGAGGTGATCGGCCCTAACAAATTAAAGTTGTTTATAATAGAGTCACTACAATCTACGTAGTCACCTAGGCCGCGCTGGTCGAACAGAGTACCACAAAACGCCGCCATATTGGGGCAGAGAAGGGTGATTTTTAATAATAGACAAATTAAAACCACGTTGTACGTATTTGAGATATTAGAGGTTTGATCTTTCAGATAAGGAAAAACCTTTTAAAGTAAACGTGGATTTGATTAAATGCAATACAGATACAAAAATGAACAATTTCGTGCTTCTTTTGCCCCAACATGGCGGCGTTTTGCTGTACTCTGATCGACCAGTGCGTCCTAGGTGACTAGATGTAGTGACTCTAGTTTATAATGTATAACAGCGCCTTTGCTATTTTGCCTGCAATAGCCTACACTCCTACACTCGCTGTCTTAAAAGTCGCGGTAAAAATGATGTTGAACCCAAATACAGAATCTAAATCTGTATTAAATTAGCTTTAAAATGACATAGGTAAACAATGCAAATTGAATATGGCTTCTATGTTAAACTCTTCAAAACAAAATTAGTCACAAAGTGGTAGAAACGTTTTACTCCTAATATGTAGGTATTTATAAAATTAGAAATTTATATGTTTGTCGGTAACAACTTTTACTTAATTTGCAAACGTCAAATGAAATTTTAAATTCAAATGTTTTTGTTGTTAGTTGTCATCAATATGAAAACAAAAAAATATTCTAATACCACATGTCATCTTCGATTGCAAAGTAAACGCTGAGCGGGCGTTATATACCATATATATCCGCTTATAATACCCTGGTTGTTATGGACTTGTTATTATAGTTTGTATCACAGGTATAAACAACAAATAATAATATAAAGTGAAACATAAAAGATAAATAGCGCTTTTTTCAGTTTTGCCTTATAAATTTTGTAATGTATAACAGCAGCTTTGCTATTTTTCCTGCAATAGCCTACACTCCTATACTCGTTGTCTTAAAAGTCGCTGTAAAAAAGTTAGGAAACAGAATTTAATGTAATCCTGTTTAAAGTTAAAACTCAACCTGTGAAGACTTAGGATATTGTAACTTGTAACTTCATAAATTTTATATGCATACTTGCATGTCGTATAGCGGGTGGTACTCCGCCTGGTGCAGAAGTTTTTACATCGCGATAGGCGCCTTCTACGTGACCTAACGACTACCACTAAATTAATAATAAATAACCGCGACCGCTGCAATTTAAGGCTAACGCCTTAGCCATGGTTAGCAAGCATCTACAGTTTTATATTAAACTCAATGTGACAAGTAAATATGTGTGCTGTCTGTTTTAAATGCCCACGCTATCTTATATTACAGCACATACGGTTTTCCGCGACCACATCGCCGACCACATCGCGAACTAGGTCGAGGACGTGGTCCGGATAATGAGGGAATGCTTTGCTGTAATTTATTGCATAAATTTGGGCTTCGAGATGGTTTGTATAATAAAATTATAAGTATCGTATTTCGTTAAAACATTTTTATCACAAGGCAAGACAATCACATTATTGACTGTATAATACTAAATACTTCTAATTGAAAAAAAAGGATTTCAGTCGACATTTTATTATGAACTGAATATTTTTTTTTTATTTGGATATACACGTTTCAAAGAAATAGGATATAATTTTATTATACAAACCAGCTCGAGGCCAAAGTTGTTTATGTAATAAATTACAGCAAATTTTAATATATTCTCATTATCCGGACCACATTAACAGAAAAAACACAAAATAGCAACCCTATTAAAAAAGGCTTGCTAAATGAAAGTGGTGTAGACGTAAAGGAGAAGATAACGTGGGGGGGCCCAGAATTATTTGTTGCCCCAGGGCCCCCAAGTTTGTAGCTACGGCCCTGCATATGTAGTATTGATACTGCTTTTAAATCAACTGTAAAATATACTATAAGTGGAAACACATAGTTTGAGGTTCACTATAAAACTGCGTCGGGTAATCATGTAATCATTATCGTGTAGTACCCCCACTTCCAAGTTTGTTTCAAAGGTGTCAGCGGTACACTCGAGCTGCAAAATTTTCTAATATTTAGCCACTCCCTCGTCCCCAAATCGCATCCATGGTTATTACAATATACAGTTGCACTCCTAAAAACCCGATTATTTGGTTTATAACATTAAAGCAATAAGTAGATCGTTTTCTCGGTGTTTCTACATATGCAATAAACCTATGCTAAAATCCAGCATGTCAAGGAATTAACTCTAAACATCATGCTGTTATCTTCATATTTGCCCTTTTCCCTTTGTAATAAAATCTAGCAAATTAAAGCTAATTTTCTATGACAAAAAGAGACTATTACTTAATTGTTTTAACCGTGGTAATTTTAAAGTCAACGCTCTTTAGTATCTAAATTTATTCGTCAATTTAAAAACTGCGACAGTAAAAAATACGAGAGTGAGTAAATAGTCATCGCGGGAGTGCTACAAAAGCGGTTCAGAATTTCTAGTAAATATTTGATTAGGCAACTCCAGAAAACAAGTTCCCTTGTTCCACCGAATTAAAAACTCAAATAAAAAAAGTTGAAAACAACATACTGATGGATTAAAAATTTAATATGTAAGGTGTTATGGAAAAAGCATACGAAAGTGTAGAGTAGATAAAATATGCATCACACAATATTCCTGCATACCAAAAATGTCAATCAAATAGACGGCTTTTCAAGCCAAGTATCCATTACTCGTAGGTAGCATAATTTAACGGAAAATCTTTAGAAGGAAGAACAGTTCGATTTAACGTTTAAATTACTTTACGTGTTCGAAATTTGTATGGGTTTAGTTTTACAGTGAAATGTAAAAGTAATAATATAAAAAATCTTGAAGATGATTCCCTTGTTGAATTTCAATTTCTGTTTGGTGTAGGTTTACAAAGGGCTATAGCAGTATAAGTTGAAAGGTTTCTTTTATTTCCTTTATTTAACTGAGAACATTGTTTTTTTTTCAGATTGCCATAAAAGTAGAACAGCATTCGTGTCGGCATGGTACTAAACGAGCAAATTTAGAAAAGAACCAGAACCAAAGATGCATTCCGTGTAAGTAACTAATAGTTTATACTTTTTTTAGATGTTTGCATTTATAGAAATAAATGTAGGCAATATGCAGTGTAGATATTTTAATATCCACAACTAAGGATCTCGATAATCTTCCCTTTGTAAATTAATTTTTGATAAATTGTTTTGCATATAAATTGAACTTTTACAATGGTATATTACATACCGAGGTGCAAAATGCTTCATTACAGCCGAGAGCTAACAAGATAGATTATCGGGACGTGAAGGGCCGAGGCCAGCCTAAAACAAATTCATAAGTAGTACATAAATCATTTAATTGTAATTTCGGTAAAACACTCTCAGCTTCGGAAGTAGGCACTGAGCAACTCCCCGACTGGTTAGGAAGTCAGAAATTACTGCCTGACAGGTTGGAAAGTTAAAGTTAGTAATATCTTCTTATTTTTCAACATTTTAAAATTTAGCATTGGATTTTTACTAACTGGCTGTGAATAAACTTAATTATGAACATACTGTTTGACTATTTATAGTTATATTCAGGTCTAGCCGGTGACGACACGTTGGGATGTCAGATGTACACAAGGGGAAGTGCAGTAGGTTATCATAAAGTAAGGGATATATTTCAACTTATTATATATTTTTAACAAATCAAATTAATAACAAAAAGTAAATGGAATCTAGTTGCTTACATAATGGGATTTCTGATGCCAAACACTGGTTACCGCAATTCCTCGATATGATCTCCATTTTGTTGTTGTAAAATTACCAACCGTTCCTCCAAATTGTATACAGCACTATTCGACATTTCTGGTTGAATTGCACGAATTTGCTCCCTGATATTGTCCTTTAATTCCTCCAGCGTCGTTGGACGTCTTCTAAACACCAAATTCTTTAAATAACCCCACAGCCAGTAATCCGCTGGGTTAAGATCAGGCGATCTTGGTGGCCATGAATTTGCAAAATGTCTGCTCATAACACGATCTTGAAAAACCGCAGTTAACAATTTTTTAACTGGTCGGTAAATGTGCGGAGGTGCTCCATCCTGCATAAAAATCATGTTTTCAATTCCTTCGTGCTCGTTTTGCAACTGTGGAATTGCAAAATCCCTTAATATTTGCAGGTGTCGTTCACCAGTAACAGTTACAAATGCGGCCTCCCCATTCTGCATTTCCTTGAAAAAGTATGAACCAATGAGGAAATTAGCAGTGAAACCGCACCAAACGGTGACTTTTTTGTCATGAAGACCTTGCTGAACGATTTCATGTGGATTTTCTATTGACCATATTCGACAGTTTTGAGTATTAACTCCACCGTTAAGATAGAAATGGGGTACATCTGTCCATAAAATACGGGATAACCATTCGGGTTCAATTTCTATCTGAGCCAATATTTGTAATGGAAAATAGTACCTGAGAGCAAAATCTGCATCCTTTAATTCAAACAGCAGTTGGAGTTTATAGGAATACATTTTTAGGATTTTTCGTAGAATTTTCCAAACCGTGGTGTATGGCGTTTGTAATCGTTTTGATATCGCAGTCACACTACTGATTGCTAGCGGATTAGTATTGGCTACGTTTTGATTTTCCTGAAGAACTTCTGCAACTTGGACATCACTAATCCTTGGTCTTCTTGATCTCGGAAGGTCAGTTACAGACCCTGTTCTTTCAAATTTGGTAATCAAATTACGGTACGTCTTCATTTGGCACGGCCCTGCTCTCAAACTCATTTTCGTACGAAATCTTCATAATCCAGCAGTGTAACATTTACCGAATTCCTACTAACATTGTACTAAACGAATTCTTGTTTGCAGATCCATATTCAAATTGTTACAATTTACGTTTACGCGAGTTTTATTTTGAGAACAATTATCTAAATTACGATACTTTCGTTTGACACTTGTATCAATAGTTGTCACCACAATTCTTTTGTTTTCCGTAGATACACTAAAATTCCCATTATATAAGCAACTAGATTCCATTTACTTTTTGTTATTAATTTGATTTGTTAAAAATATATAATAAGTTGAAATATATCCCTTACTTTATGATAACCCGTTATAATGAATTATCTTTAGACTAATTAATTTACATATAATGTAGAGAAAAATTATAATTTATTTATTACGATTAATCAGTCTAATTATAAATTTGCAAAACTCTTCCATAATCCATTTATGCACGTATCTTGGCCAGAGGCGCACGTATTTCAGCTAGACACGCCGTCGTCACCGAGGCCTGGTTATATATCACAGCTGAACTTGTTTTCTTTCTACTGAACGAACAACAAGCGTTATAGGTTTTGAAACTGCTTAGCCATATTAATCATATCGCATTTATCAATAAAATGAGACCTCGAAGTATAAGATAAAACCTTTTTAAAGTAATGCTAAGTAAGAGGAATCCATTACTCCACCAATACTAATGAAATCGAAATAAAAATAAAATAATTTGGATATGCAGTACATCTCTAATGCTAGAGAAAAACAAAATGCTCTTGTCGTTATTTTTCATTGATCGAGAATAACAAAAGAGATTTACCAAACGATATCTCTATTGCATTCAGAGGTCAAGTTCAAACCTCCAAGACTAAAAGATAAATACCACAGTGTTTAAGGGGCTAGAGATACGAACACGCAAAATCCTTCGATCAGTAAAGTTCCCCTTGCGTTAAGTGTGTTGGTAATCGCTTAACAGATCAATGTTCAAAAATATCCGCCAACGTCAAGTGTGTTCTATGCAAAGATAACCATCATAGATAACCACCAAGATGTTTTATATACAAAGAGCTTCCCATACCTACACTGAGAAAAATATTAACTAAATTATAGTAGACCGATTTTTTGTTGTTCTAACCTGATTTTAGCAGCGTTAACTAAAAACCAAGGTCAGAATAAACAAGCAATTTGTTAAGTGAACTGTCTATTTATAGTTAACCGGTCTTTGGTAGATTTTACCCGGGTTTACCACGGGGTAAAATCAGCCACTAGTATGGGTAATATCAGATTAACGAGGATTTTACCTTACTTGGGTTAAATCTACATGTACAGTTGGCTATTTTAACTTACAAGTCAAACCAAAATAGCTTAACTTATTGATTCAAGCTACTATACAGAGGTGGGCAAAAGTATGGAACCAAGTAAATATCTCTGGAGTTTTTAGAGATATCGGAATGAAATTTGGTAGGCAGATATTACAGTAAATTGTGTATTTGCGTTGAATGTTTTTTACAATTTTGAGTTTCCGGTCGGTTTAACCGGAAATAATGCCGATTTTAAAATTTGTAATGGAACACCCTGTATGTTATTTTAATTTTGAATAGTACATTTTATTACGATTACAATAATATGGGGTTCGATGTGTTTTATTTCAAGGCCAACCGAGATTTTTACAATAAAAGTACTTTTGAGGCAAAAACTAATGAAATCTAGTAGTCTATGAAACAAACGTAAAAATCACATTAGTAATCAAAATTAGATTAATACAAAACGGGAAAATGAGACAGAAGTACTTTGTAAAGGGAAAATAAACTTAATGTAGTAAATGTTCAAACTGAGCTCCATTTACTTCTTGACAAAAGGCTAGTCTATTTGTAAACTCCCTTGTAACATTAATTATTACTTCTGGTGGAATTCTTTGACTCTCTTCGGTTATTCTTTCAGCTAGTTCTTGCAAACTGTTTGGTCGATTAAGATAAACGTTGGACTTCAAATAACCCCATAGAAAATAGTCCAGTGGAGTAAGGTAGGGGGATCGCGCAGGCCATTCAATGGTACCTCTTCTTCCAAACCACCTTTGATAAAATTTCCTATCTAAGCGATCTCGAACAATGCGAGCGAAATGGGGCGGTGCCCCGTCCTGCTGAAACCGGATATTATTTGGCAGTTGTCCATTTTCCTCCAGCGTCGGAATAACTTGCGTATCCAAAAGCTCTAAATATCTATCCCCGTTTAAAGTTTCTTCTAAAAAGAAAGGCCCTACAATTCTGTTGTTGTAAATACCGGCCCAAACGTTCAATTTTTGAGGATGTTGCGTATGAGTCTCTTGTATCCAGTGAGGGTTAGTTTGCGACCAGTAGCGGCAGTTATGTCGATTTACTGTACCGTTCAAACAAAACGTAGCCTCGTCCGAAAACACCATATTTCTTACAAAGTTATTATCACGGTTGCAAATATCCATCATTATTTCACAAAATTTTAACCGTCTGTCGAAATCGTCGTCGGAGAGTTCTTGAACAAGGCGAATTTTGTAGGAATGATATTTTTCTCGTTTTAATATTCTTCCTACTGAACGACGGCTTATTGCGTGTATATTGGCGAGTTCAGCAGTAGACAAATGAGGATTTTCCTCTAAAGATATTGCGATATTTTCAGCTACATCGTTTTTTGTAGAAGTTTTTGGACGTCCACTTCTTGGTAAATTACCGACTGTGCCACTTGTGGTATACCTTTGCAAAGTTTTTGTTACTAGCGAACGTGATATTTACCGATCCGAATGAATATCATTAAAAAGATCACAAACTTCTTGATGCGTTCTTCTTCGGTCCCCTGTAACGGTATATTTTCTATCGGCCTCAAATATGTGTAATTTGCATGTATATTTACTAAAAAATTTAAAGTTCGGTCCTGCAAATCTATATTCTATTTGTAGCTAAAATTTTGTCGTAAAAACATATTTATAAAGAATATTTTAAAAAGATTGTTTTCGAACTTCTATAAAACTAGAGGACGCTGAAGTAATAAATTACGTTCTTAGTACTTTGCTTGTTTACGTGTACCCGCTAAAATGGTTGCGTTGTCAAAAAAAAAACAAATCTTGATAAAATTGAAGGCGTATTTAAGTTCATATTGCTTCATATAAATATTCCAGCGCGTTCTGAGAAAGCATGGTAAAAAGTAAACTTCCCTTTTGTTTGGAAGGTGACATTTAACACGTGTTGATAAATTTAGTTTGGTCTCTCTGCGTTTTAACCTAAAAATAGCATGATCTGCAAGTCTAGTCGGCAGATGTTATCCTCTTGGACGACAGCGTCTCTGTATCCACTTTCGCGCTACTCCAGTACTATTTTTTGTTCATTAGGATGAAAATCTCATATAAAAAGCTAATAAAATTTGTCTTAAGGAGTCCACGTGTACTAAGCGTGTGTCAGTATTGATTTGCTCTTACAAAATGATATAGGCTTTTGATATAGCGAAAGAAAAAAATAGGGGTCCGAAAATGTTAAAAAACACTTCCGAACGAACTTTCAGAGAAGATAGTCGACTTCGGTCGATATTTAAAAAAAAATTACAGTTTACTCTAATTATTTAGAATTAATGCAAATTCTAAATATAGTTCCCGTACAGTTTAATTGATATTTGTTGTAAAGTGAGCTTTTGGATGCTGTTTAGTTTTTATTAATCTTGTTTGAGAGATTTGCAAATACCGTACCGCTAATAAACATTTGTGGTTTGTTTTATCGTGATGTACCATTAAAACAATTACTTCCTTCCTCTCGCGCTTTAAAATTAGTGCAGTTTTGTTGTTAAAAATCTTGCAGACTGATTTATAATTTACATAATAAGTTCCCGTTCTATATGCAGATAAAGACCAATAATTATCCATTTTATTGGAAGAATTTAAAGTAGCACGTGCTATCTGTGGTTAAGTTCGTTTAAGTTTTAAGACATTACCGTTATTCCTTGTGTGTAAATAATAAACAAAAACAATGACGGAAACAGGATTGTTTAAACTGTGTTTAACAAAGATTGTTGGTGACATCATATGGGTGATCGAACAGTATTTGAAATAAATCTATTTCTTTGGACCTGCTACCTTCAAACAACAATTCAAAACCATTTAGAATCAACCACGGCTTTTCGAGGGGAGGCGTTTCCAATTTCTAGCGGACTAGAGTAGCTTGTTTTCGTAAGGCAAATAAACAAAGGTTTAATGGGATAAGATAATAATATTTATAATTTTCTATAAGAAGAGAGCTCTCTAATAGTTTTTAATTTTAGTCTGTTACTGTTAGTGAAATTCAAATATTCTAACTTTAGTAATATTTAAATAGATTCATTTCCGTAATACTCTACAAATATTGGTTCGTTAAACTTTCAAAGGATTTCATGTTAATAAATTCTGACCTTGCTAAATTTTTGAATGATTTTTGTTCAACAAAATCTAAATAATTTTTTGATCTGAATAAATTTTTGAATAATTTAGGTTCAATAAAATCTAACATTTTTTCATGTTGAATAAATCTTAACTAAACTTTGAATTGTTTTGTGTTTAATAATTCCGGAGTAATTTGAAAATTATTTACTGAATGACTAATCTAAGTTTAATAAATTTATGTTGTCAATGTTTTTACTATATATGTGTTTGACTATTTTTATTTTCTTATCATCCAATAAATATGTTTTTCAGTTTCTATCAAGGATCTAAACGGAACCATATAATTATGAATGTTTTATTCATGTTTCATTTTTTAAAAAAATGTCTAAACATAACCAAAATTTTTGTTCAAAACCTAGTATATTTAATTCATTTTCTGATTAGTGAATTTAATATCTTTTCTGGCTTAATTAATTATCATCATTAAGCTTCATAATCAGATGGCGCCCTTTTAGAGTTTTTATTTGAGTTCTGAAACCCTTATCTACTCCTTTTCATAAATAAGACAACTGCAGAACCAATACCTGCGACCTGAATAAAAAAATTTGTAAGATAGAGCTAAATCTCAAGCCGTGGTAATCTTGAGCATCTTTTAAAGTTAGTATAAATGTTTATTGTTTAATATTGTTTATTTAGTCTGGCGAAAAACCTACGTTTCACCCCAAAGCCAACCATCATTAGAATTTCTATTCTCTCTCTTTCACTTAGATGGAGCATTTTGCATTCAAGTTAAAACACCTACTTATTTTAACTACTATCACGGCTAATGTCAGTTTCATAAACTGTGATTGTTACGTTTGTTTCATAGACTACTAGATTTCATTAGTTTTTCATGTTTCATATTTTTGTAATCGTACTATTTAAAATTAAAATAATATACAGGGTGTTCCATTACAAATTTTAAGATCGGAATTACTTCCGGTTAAACCGGAAACTCAAAATTGTCAAAAACATTCAACGCAAATGCACAATTTACTGTAATATCTGCCTACCAAATTTCATTCCGATATCTCTAAAAACTCCAGAGATATTTACTTGGTTCCATACTGTTGCCCACCTCTGTATAAATAGGTAAAGTGAACCAAACGTTATGGTTAGAACTTTAACCCTTCGAAAGGGTAATATTTACTTTGTGATAAGTTTCATTTACCATATGTAAGGTTGAAACAACCTAACACGAATAGTGTCAGACCAGGGAGTAAGGTTGAAATAACCCAACTGGTATAGTAAATTCAACTTTTTTTCGGTTGCTTCTACCATATGGGAGTATGATTGATTTAACCTTATTGCGTCAATTTAACCAAAAATACTTTACTAAATTCATATAGTTCGTATTACACACAGATATTGTTCTGACTATTTGTACATATTTTCAGGTTGCTGCAACTTATTTTTGGTTACTTTAACCTGACTATTTTTCTCAGTGTACGAAACAAACAGAAGCACATAACCAACAGGACTCATACACAAAAACAAATTAAAGAAGGTGTTTCAGACGTTAATACCTTGAAAGCAAAAGCCCAACAGGCATAATTTATAAATAAACCGAAACAGCATACAACCCAATAATTGCAATATATAATGCCACATCTACAGCTATTAAGCAGCATTCAGTAACTAAAACCTATAATGAAGAGACTCATCATGAAACAAATGCGCATCATGGTAAGCCGTTTAACTACATTTGTCTCCAAAATTGCCTAATGCTAAACAACTAAGAAATGCTAATGGGTTGACCCAACATACATTAGAAATTCAAACCTTCCTTGGAAATCAAGATATGAGTGCTAGTTGATATCGAAAATTAATTTTATGACATAGCACTACTTTATAAATATCAAAATACTCTCTATGTATAATATACCCAATACCCGGACGGTAATGCATATGGAGGCACCGAAAATGGTATTGAACATCATTTACATGGCAATTATAAAACTGAGCGCATCCAGGCAATAAGTATCAGCATTGGAGGCTAGAGAGGCTCGGTGACAATAGCTGCAGTACTATACTATCCTCTTAAACATGCAATAAAAACTGAAGAATTTCAGAATTACTATGAAAGTCTTGGACATCGTATTATTACAGAAGGAGACTATAACGCCAAGTAAGGTTCTCGACTCGTTTCACTAGCTGCAGACATAAATGAAAATGTTGAATGAGCATGGAACTGGATTCCTGACTCCGTAAAACCAGAACATAGAGATACATCCTCTGTATTCGTAAAGTAAAAAATCATATACCGGAAAAAATAATGACAAAACACCAGGACCCCCACGACAAGGGTAAATGTAACTAAGCTGTGAATGTTCTAAAAGCAATTGTTAAATGGAAAAAAGAACAAAAACGTCCAAAGGTACTTCAAAGAATTAATGGTAAGATAGGCGATAAATTATTCACTGTGGAAAGGAGAGTGTGCAAAGAATGATAAACAGAAAGGCGATACGTTTGCAAAACACCCTATAAATGCTTTAAATCATTTTCTTCCCAGACAAGTTAAGAAGAGAATGGCATTAAGAGTACACTTGAAGTTCCAGAACAACTCGACTTACCAATTATAAACTTTAAAACATCCTTAATCAAATCTATGATACTAAAAACCTTTAACACAAAAAAATCCTCCAATATAATCTAATGACAAACCTTTAAAAGAATTGCCTAACATTGGTTTTAGATTCCTAAGAGGGCGGGGAAAAATAAATTTTTATATGAAAAGGCACCCACAACAAAAAAGAACAAAATCGACGTCTCAGGTCGTTCTGTTCAAATGTTAACCAAAAATAAATAATAAGTTGTTCTATACGAATAGTAGATGTGATGAAGATACAGATACCACAGTATAGTTATAATCACTAGATGCACTTTAGCAAATATTGAATGCCGTCGTGTGTGACCTTGTGGATTCTCGAGATGTTAAACAACGGGCTGGAGGGCTACGGAACAACAGTTATACTGTGATATACAATCCTCATTATTAGCAGCATGCAATAATATGACGATCGGCAAGCCTAAGCGAACTGGTCGTGGTTTGCTACTATTGTGTAAGATATGCGAAGCGTCTTATTAACTTCAAAATGCCGGCAATCGAGTGGGCATGCTTTATATTTTTATGCTGTGCAGATACTGCGATGAGCTGGACATACCTAGAGGTTATTCGAAGTGGTTCTGGAAGGAAAACGAGAACGAGAAAAACCAAAATTGATATGGAAGGACGATATCGAGAAAGGTGCCGAAAAGATGTTAAAGCTAATAAATGAGAGGTCGATAGAGAGAGGAAAATAATATTGGTGTTGAATTCTAAAGTAGGTCAAGGTGTAAAAGGCTGTAGTACTACGGAAAGAAAAAGAAACGTGATTGAATTTTCTGAATAAAATAATGCATAACTGTCAAATTGTGTATGTTTAGTCTCTGATGATTATCTCTATAAAATTATATAAATCTATAAAATTTATCTAAATTTATCATTACGGTTTTATTTTCGAAGTGACATCATATATCGAAATGGAGATTAAAAATGAATTTTAATCGTTTGCGCTTTCAACAGTCCATCGCTATATCACATACAAATTGTAGTGTAGATACAAAGAAATCCAATGGATGCGCAACAACTGAGCTTTAGGCAATGGATGAACGCAGCTCGCAAAAATATGTGAAGATGAAAATTAAATTTATAAAATATTTGTTTTAAAATCTTACCGTTTATAAGCATGCCCTATGGAATTTGTCCAATACTACTAGAATATCTTTGAAGATGTATCTGTATAAAGTTTCAATGGTGGTTCATAAATTTGCTTCTGACTGGTTTAACGCTAATTAAAATAACAACAATTTTTTGAAGTTCCCGCTTTACTTTGAATACAACGATTGGAAAGCAACAACTACACACTACAGAGATGATACAAAGAACAAAGCAAGATCGAAAAGTAATAGAAGCTTTAAATAATATACGATGGGATACAAGTATTACTAAAAAATAGAAAACAATTATACGGAGCTATACACAGCGTATCATAAAAAAATAATAAAATCCTAAAAAACTTTGCATCTTTTAAAACCATCAAAAGAAATATCGAATGACATTTATAGTAGAGTGACCGACGGTACTTATTTTAACATACATGGGGGTCTCGGTGTTATAAACTGAAAATTACAACGAATATAGCTTAGGTTCTAATGGTTTTGACCCGAGATCTGTCAAAGATTGTACCATAGAAAAGGGCACTAGAATCAAAATTTGAGATATGTACAATTGTACATGACCGTAAAATAGAGAAAAAAAGCATTGTGTTGTTACTTTTTGACAAACACGCTACCGCTTGGTCAGTCCGCGTGTCACTAGCCTGCATCTCACTTTTCTACGCAGCTCTATTTCGCTCGATCACATCGTTTTAAATAAACATGTTCAATTTGAATTCTTTTGATTTGTTTTCAGTTTCAAGTTTTCACTGTCCATTATTTTATTATGTTGAATTTGCTCCAAAAAATTACTTTATCAGTTTTGAGAATAAATATTCTTTGAGATTAAATGTCGCATTTCCCGAAGAAAATATGAATTTTCTGAAAAAGTGCAAACAGGTTTTATATTGTTAAAAAATTCAAAAGGTTCTGTTAAACTTCTGCACCTTATACATTTTAGGAGATTCCTTTTCTTAAACTTTTAAAAAGTAAAAAGCATTAACATATTATTTTCTTTAGTACTTGTTTAAATTTTGAGACATTCTGTTCATTTGCGATTGTATCCAGTGCGATAGTATTTTGAATATTCAACTGGATATTTCCAGAAACTTTCACAATTAACCTTTGCCGAAAGTGCCAGTTTGGAAGGCGAATTAGAGTGTTTGTTTAAATTGAATTCAAATCATAGAATATCTTGTATTGTGTGCAAAAACTAGGAACCTGCTTTCGTACCACCGAATCGGACGCTAAAAATGGTAATCGCCAAAATGTTGTATGGCACAAATGATGATATGCAAGCTATATAAGTAAAAAAATATTGAAGTTTTGATAGTGAAAAGTATCGACTTATTATTTTAGAACAATTTACAAACCATTGCACTTTTTCAAAAAATGGAATCGGCATAATTCAGAAAATTCGACAACATTAATTAATTTTAAACTTATTTATTCCCATAACTTGATAAAGTACTTTTCGGTTTGTGGAGAAAATTCAACACAATTAAATAACCAACACTGAATATTTAGAAACTGAAAGCAAATCAAAAGAATGCAAATTGAACATGTTCACTTAAAACGATGCGGTCGAGCGAGATAGAGCTGCATAGGAAAGTGAGATGCACGCTAGTGTAAGCTTAGATATAAACTGCAGATTTATTAAAATTGAAACGGATTTTGAGGCAGTTCGAACCGAGATATGCACTTGTTTGTAGTATTTCGCCCCATAAGCAATTTCGGAATTAAAACCATTAGAACGATTTTCAGGTTGTAACTTGTAAACGAAGCGCTGCCGAGGGCACACCAAGCCTGTAATCTGGAAGACCGGAGTGGGAAACCACAAAAGTCGAACAATGATCCCCAACTAAGCTTGCGGAATTATACTCAAAACACACTAGGGTGGGTGGAGCAGACCGCACGGCACCTGCCCATTGAACTGGTACCAGCTAACCTATCCCAGGCTTGTCTGGGTAACGGTGCTCTATGAAAGCAGCCTAGGTTCCCCTGCCTAGACTTCCAGGACTAAATGTGCGGTAGAGAAACACGCAAGTGTTCTCGACGAATACTCATAAACGTTGCGGAGGAAGCTCTGCTAACATGAGGACTGGTGTGGGTGGATTTGATTCTTACCTGGGACAAGGCCACATAAGGTCACCGCGAGGAACCCGCTGTGTGGCTAAATCCTAAGGAGGAGAATCGAAGTGAGGTTTATCCCGGCCCTGGACGAGTGTAACAGGACCAAATGGGAAACTGCATGCCACCAGGTATTGTGGTTCAATTAGAACCTCTACCTTAAAGGAAGTTGATGCGAAAAGGGGTATCATAGCCTCTCACTCCTAAGACAACTTCACCCAAAAAAGGGTACACACCGGGGGTCTACAACGTTTAGACTTGTAAACGAAGCGCTACCGAGGGCATACCAAGCCTATAATCTGGAAGACTGAAGTGGGAAACCACAAAGGTCGAAAAAATGATCCCCAATTAAAATTGGGAACATATACTCAAACAACACTATGGTTGGTGGTAGACCACACGATACAAATGCCAATGAACTGGTCCCTGCTAACCTATCCCAGATTTAGTCTGGGTAACGGTGCTCAACGAAAACAAGTCTAGGTTCCCCGCCTAGACCCCCAGGTCGAATGTGTGGCAGAGATAAACGTTGCGGAGGAAGCTCTGCTAACATGAGAACCGGTGTGGGTGGATATGACTCTCGCCTGGGACAAGGTCTTTCAAGGAGCAATGAGTATCGCGCTGTCTGACTGAATATCAAGGATGAGAGTCGAAGTGAGGTTTATCCCGGGACAGAGGGGTAAATCTGGACCAATGGGAAACTGCATGCCACCAGGTATTGTGGTTGAATAAGAGCCTCTACCTTAAAGGGAGTTGAAGCGAAAAGGGGTATCATAGCCTCTTACTCTCAAGACAACTTCACCTGATAAGGGTACATACCGGGAGTCTATAACGTATAGACTTGCAAACGAAGCTCTGTCGAGGGTCCACCAAGCCTATAATATGGTAGATCGGGGTGGCAAAACCGCTTAAAAACCAAGTCCTGCCACAATTAAGGTTGGATTCGATCGGGTATGTGGTCCCCAACTTTTCAAGTTGATGGAAATCCGAAGCTGGACGAGGTACCATCTCTCGGGATGGTGCTGACGGGTGAGCACGTTTATCGCTTCGGTACTAGCCTGGAGAGCTAGTAGAGTATGGATTGTAACCTCGCACCCACCAGAGAGTTGCTGGTAGCATTGCTTAGCAACTGCGCGCTAATTAAGCGTATCTCAATTCGAATCCCTTAGGGGACCGTATAACTGAGAGAGTTTGGACATTCGGACTTAATTGACCGAATGTTCAAGCGGAAAAAATTGGCATCAATTACCGATATTTTCAACAACCGCCTATTATAGTCGCCCAGATATTAGGCTTAAAGTAAAGGGAAACAGTAGTAGTTCTCAAGTTATATGTAACTTGTAACCCCGAGACACCCACGGATGTTAAAATAAGTTCCGCCGAGCACTCTACTATAAATGTAATTCGATATCTTTTTTAATAGTTTTTTAAAGATGCAAATTTTTTAGGATTACCTGCGTTGAAAGAAATAAATATTCAGTGGTGTAGCTACAATTTCAATGAATTTAATTCAATATTATCATACTACATTTTATTTTATCGAAATCTACAAGAAGTCAATGAAAATGACGTCATCAAAGGGTATTCGTTGCGAGGCCAGCTATTCTGCTTGTCTTTACTGATAGCAGATTTATACTTATACTAGCCCATTAGCTGGACCTCATGTAGTATTGGAACGTTCACATATAGTTTGCATATAATCAGGGCCGGATAAAAAATATTTTGCCACAAAATTGTAAATGTGTTTATTACCATAAAAAAGTTAAGACATAGAGAAAAAAGTTTAATTTTGTTGACGTTTAATTTGTTTACATTTGTATTAATTCTCTATAAGTAGAATACTTTTGCTTTATATACTGGCGGGCTGCATCAGTTGTCTATCAGTTGCAGCCCATGTTTTTGATTACCATTTTGATGATGGTGATGAAGCCTGCTTTGATCTTCAATAACTTTAAATTACTAATTTATTTATTTTTTTACTTGTTTCTCAAGTTTTGTTTTATAAATTATTACTACTATTACTTAATTAAGCATATTCCAGCTTATTAAAAAAATAGATTTCTTTTTTTTTACATATTTATTTTATGTTTTTGTTTACTGATTTTTTGGTTGATGGCTCAAATAAAAACTTATTTAATGAAGAATACAGCTATATATATATATATATATATTTGTTGTTAACATATCGCATTTAAAAACCAATGTTTTGTTTTTAATTGGTTGAGTAAATTAACAATTTCTTTTTATTCTTGACTTCAGATTCGTGTTCTCCATACTCAAATCCAAAGTATTGTGCACTTTTCACCACTATATCAGGTCTAGCTATACGGGCTAATGCATATACCTAATATAGGTACTTATAAGAATAACAAAAGGTTAATTTTACATAAATATACAATAAATGTTGAGTAGTATGAAAGTTCAGTATAAAAGTTGTGGATATTAAAATTAAATAAGCTTCTGAATATTCGAATAAAATAGCTTTTACATTCGTACCGATATAAATTTAGAAATAGTTTTAAAATAGTTTTTTGTTTATTTTGCAATTAGTGTTACACCATGCTTATAACAAATAGTTTAAATTACATCGACTTCCGGCAATGCACTAGTCAAACAGAGCATAAGTAATTCCAAATCGCCTATTTTTAAAAAGCTGCCCGTTGCACAGGATGTCCTAGATTTATCTTTAAGATCTAAATAAATAAAAAAGAAAACATTGGAGTTTTGAGCTTCGGGAATTGCAATCATTTGCAGAATTTTGCAAGAGTACGAATAATGCTAAATTAATATTAATCTTTATCATATTCTGATTTTTCTTAACTGATAGCAGATAAAGAATATCGTCTATCTTATCGATTAGATTGGCCAATACAAACGGTAGTGCGTATTCCTAACTGCGAAAACTACACGATTATGGATTCTTTTAAGAAAAATCTTCATCTTATTCTCTGAATGATATTCAAAGGTCAAATTATAGACAATGCAGATGCGCTTCTATTGCATTTAGACAAATCGACGACTAACGGCTGATAGTCAAAAATGTCAAATTTCTTACTTATCTGTTTGTTTATTATAAGTAATTGCTGCTTTCAATGTAATTCTACTTTATTTGTCGTAAATTACAGAATAGCAATGCCCTCCTCTTCCCAGTGGGCTTAGTGAGGAGTATTACTGATTCCTACTGCAACGAGTCGCCAATGAATTTTGGGTGACGGCATTCTAACGCAAAATTTTTTAACTCGATAAGCGCTTGATAATCTCTAGTTGTTTTTCTGTTGTAAAGTTCTTGTGTTTCTCTAGTGTTTCCACACTAATTACGACGACTGTTTCTGTATCCTCTCTTAACTGTAGTCCTAGGTATTTATCTCGAGTAATCTTATATATATGTTAATATGGTGGATATGGTTTTTAATCTTTTAAACATAGGAATTTCTGGGGAGAGCTTTTTGAAGAACCAAAACATATAGCAAAGTGTTTTGTCAAGATTTTTCCATACTGCTATGGTAGCAAGTCAGCACAGAATATTACACCCAATTCTTTTCTCAAGGAAATTCATGCTCCTTTTAAGTGCGTAGTATTCACGGATGTTGTGTCGATCGCCGACAATCATAGGTAATAGTTTTCCATCCCACTGGAACACCAAAGGATACTGCGAGGTAAATGTGTTCTTTCGTACATAGTATCGTGTTCCTTTATGTTTCTTTCACTAACTTTCATCTCCCTTGTATAGTACTTCGGGATTCACGAAGGGACGATGAGTCATATAGTTGCAGCTGCAAGCGGATTATTAATCGTAGTGCTTCTCCAGCAGATTTTATTTCGATCTAAGTAAACAAATTCGTCGTGGCCAAACTTTTTCAAAATGTCCCGGTCCGTATCGTTATTATTTGACTTAATCTTGCCTTTCAGATGGGACAGTTCAAAGTCCTCGACGTCATCAGAATCAAACGAATTGTCTAATGTGTTATAGAGCGGAAATGCAATTGTTAATACTGAGGAAATTGAAGCAGTAATTTCAGTCGCCTACGTCATCGTACTTCCGCTTAGATCTTTTTTGTCAACTGTAATCTTAATCATTTTTTGTTGGTCTCTCTCTCTCTCTCAATTTTTTTACGAAAGCTCCAGATTTAGACCATAAACAAAACAATCTTTTCAACCACCAGGTGATAGTACTGAATTATATATTGATTTATTCACATGTAAGTAGTGATGAAATCGCTGTAGAACCTGCCTTATTGTTGGAAGTTCAGTCTACAAAGCGGCTCTAATTTTCTAGGAGGTAAGTTTCATCGTATTTGTTAGTTGACGTCATTTTAGCTTCCAACGCACGACTCACTAATTTAGTTACTAATTTGTAAACGTACTCTATTAGTCTATGTTTGTCTAAAGTCTTCTAAGTATAATACAGTATTCTGCAACTTTCTTCTTTTCGGCTGACATACAAACATTACCTGCATTAAAACAAATAACTACCAAGGTTTTACAATCTAAATACAGGGTGGCAACAGATACGATGCGTTAATTTTAAACGGCGGTAGAAGACATCAAAAGGAACAAAAAAGTCTGATACAACTTTGTTCTAGAACGTACTGCTTTTTCAGAAAAATATAATAAAGTTGGAAACTTTAACATCATTTTGCCGCATTAATAATAGTATTTTACTTATGGGGCTTTGTCGGCAGATGCATCTCATCTATCGTAACAACAAGCATTAATAACATTTTATCGTATTTTATGTCGTTTCCGCGTAAAATTGAATTCTTTTTACAATTAAAAATTCATTTTACTCAATTAAGAAACATGACAACCCTGTAAGGTTTGTAATAAAATATGCCCCACAAAAATGCTGATGTAGGATGTAGTTTGTTGAACTTGGAATAAAGCACGTTTTGTTTATAACCTTACAATTTAATGAAGAATATTTGAGTCAATGCCAGATTACAGCTATATAAATAATACCCTTTTAGACTGAGATAATGCTGCCATCATCAGTTTGTTTATTTGATTTTATAAAGAAGGTCAAGACCCAGCTGTAGAATGCGATTATGCTTAAGCAAGGTTTCCTGATATGGCAATGGTTTTTCTAAATTACTCAAAAGCTAATTAACATAGAAAAAAAATATTAAAACTTTTTTGTTCCTTTTGGTGTCTTCTATCACCCCCAATTAACGCATCATAACTGCTTCCACCCTGTATATTAAAGGGTGGTTGAGTACCGTCTTTCTCTTGGAGCAAAGAATCGAGATTTTGCTACAATATCTGAGGGTAAGTCTAAAAACAATTAGGGGAGCCCTCGTTATCGGAAAACATTTTTTTTTTAAATCACATTAATGGCTTTCTTTCTGGAGATCTTTCAGCTCCTCCTGGATATTTATTTAACAGTTTGATTTCATAATGTTTAGAAATATGGATTGTTACTATAAGGATTTAGTATATGTTAAAACAAAGTTTTCTCAAAGAATGCTGAGAAGTTTGTTTCATATCGGCTTGTTTTCGATCGTGATAATTCATTGCTTATCTTTACTAACATTTAGCCCTCTACATTTCTGGAAGAAAGTGTGCTCTTTTTGCAGGCCACAAGAACTTTGCAAAATACCTAAACCGAGTTGTCTACATATTTAAAAGTTTCATTTCAGGCTCAGTTCTTATACTTGTACTTTTTACCGTTTTTTTGACTTTTATGCGTATGGCTGCACAAAATTGAGCACTTGAACTCATGACCGGCAACCGAATACCTGGCCCTTAGTATGACTCATTTACGGATACGATTAACAAATTATCTGAAGGTCGATTAAGCTAAAAGTGTGTTGAATTGCATTTGTGATGGTTATCTAGTTTCTGCCTGAATAACAAGAATCATGGATACACCGATTCACGATTTGTATGTTGGTTCTGAATGAAACAGCGTAGGCAACGTAACGTTTTAATAATAACGCTAGGTATAATTTCTCGTATGCAGATAGTCGTTTTCCGGATATTCATTTTCTTAATGTTTGTAGGTCTACTGCAACATCTGCCATTCAGCATACAAACCAGAAACAGAAACATTCCAATAATTCATAAAACTAATGTTCTTATTTTTTATTATTCGTACTATTGCAAAAATTTCTATACTTAGGTTAATATTGGAAAGGAGAGCTTAAAAAAGACATTAAGTTTGGATTTGTATATATACTACTACTAATCAGAGAATCTTGAAGTAAATACAATGTACGGTCCAGGACTTTAGTAATGATTCGGATCTGAAACTAGTTTTATGCAAAGAAAACTTACTTTAGAAGAAAATACATAATTTTATAAATATTACAACGGATATAAATAATATAAAAATTATATATGAAAAAAATACTATAAAATAAATTTATAAAATGTGATGCGTATAGCTAGATTCAGACCCGAATCTAAAGTCCCAGACTGTACATGATTAAAAGAATTTTCCTTTGTTATAAACATTGTGTTGCATTTAGACATCTAGACGTTTGTTGTAGTGTTAATGATAGATCATTATATTGTTTTAGATGATTACAATAGAGTCGTTCTAGAATCTATAGAAGGTGAACATGATTCAGATTATGTTAACGCATCGTATGTTGATGTAAGTTATTAGTAATTTGTGTATTTTTTTATTTATAAATTAGAAAAACAAATAATGTTATAAACTATACAGATTTCAATACCCGTAGTCGAGTAGTACTAAAGAATAACTGATTAATGCCATTGTTAATATTTCTAAATATCTGAATTAACAGATACATTTTTGTGTGAATTTTAGCGATGTAAATGTAAAAATAGTTTATCTCAGAACCACGCAGTATCGCATTTTCGTTACAATGTTTGTAGTGCTACAAAATTTGGTAAAAAATAAAAACGGCCGCGTTAGAATGCAACTAAAAAGGCAGTGGTGTAAAGAATAGGAAAATAATACCAAGCACACTTTTTTAAATAGTTTGGTGCTCTCCCGTTCCTCTTTTATATTTGTTCAGAATTATTCTTTGAGGTCATTGTTTGAGTTCCAGAACTTATCAGACAAAAAGCATTGCAAGCTTTTTTTCTACTACCTTAACAGAATGTTCTTGCAAAAATACTTTGCTACCTTAGGTAGAGAAAGTGCCCATTTTGTCTCTCTAGGGAGATAAACTGGCTACTCGCAGGTAAAGTGCCATTTGTTTCCTTAATTCCGGAATGAAAGATTAAAAAGTAGTAGCGAAGATGGTATAAAGATCACAGATGAAAAACATACTGTGAGATTCATAGATTGTTATAAAATTCTGAAAAGTTTATAAAATAAGTATTACGTTCTCAAATTGAAAAATAAAAAGCTCCGTCATTATTAAACAAAATATTAATCAATATTAGCCAAAATCGTTATGTTCACAGAATTTCTGTGTAAAGAATAATTGATGTGGTATTTTTTTTAAGTTCGGTGATTATTCATATGGCATTGTACTCTGACACACTAAGATTAGATTTTACCGTTACTGATTATGAGCTACACAAGAGTGTAATGATAAATCTGTAAAAGTCTTTGTGACAATCCTCCCCGTCCATCAAATGAATATATTCAAATTTATGTCTCGTGTAATTGATTAGTTTTTGGAAATAATCAACTACCGTTTTAGATTTTTTGCCACTTTGTAAAACGATAATTCAAGGCGCCCCATGCCCCTCAAATAATGGGCTCCAAAATTACTAAAATCCTAAAATACAGTTGAGAAAGACCGCATCGACCTGTTCACTGCATACCCTGCTAAGCCATCATTGTTACTGTAAACGAATAAGCAGCGTTGCACTATTTATTGGCGACAAGGGATACTTCGAGTTACCGAGCACTTACAATTAATTGTTAGAGTAAAACAGAGGCCCAAGATAATAAAGTTGAACTAAATAAAATTAATAAAACATAATAAAATTTCAAAACCGGCCTGCAATAAAGTTTTCGTAATGCGTAAGTAAATTGTTGGATTGATCCACAGGAGACCTCACCATACAATAGATTAGGGTCTAATGATATAACCGAACGGTACCCTGTAACAAGCTAATTGCTTTAACAAACAACAACAAATAAACAAAATCTCCACACTTGAGCATTAATTTTAACATTAAAAACTCGAATAAATAAATAAAGCATAAAAATCTTATACTTCGCAAAATTTAGCTCACGGTAGAGACTTCTTACTTATTCGAATTATATTCAGAAGTAGTGGGTGTTAATCACAAAGTTTTACTTATTTCAACTAAAGCACAGGAATAATTAAACAATATAACGGGTGTCGCCCAATTGTTTGTTCTTAATAATAAACAGCAGCGACGACTATCTACAGTTCGGTAAGACGGTAAAAGATTTTCATCGGAGTTACATTTAAATGTTTATGTTTTTGTTTTACGTTGAAGGGACCACAAACAATTTGTAGTGACAAGTAATTATTGATTTTTGACTGAAATCAATTGAATAAATGGCTTACTAGAGATTTATTTCCTTTACACATATCCCATTGGCACTACTACTTAAATCACAATAACAAAAAAAAGAAACACTGTCGCATATTAAAGATGCTGGAACCTGAACAGCTGCCGTTGAATCCTGAACTTTTTTATATGACACGAATCTTCGAATATTTTAATAATTTACACTTATTAATTTTTGTCACTTATATTTCAGTAATAATATTGTGCGATGATCGGAAATGGAAAACTTTTAAATCATAATTCTATTAGTCCACGTTTAAAAATGAATTATGAAAGTTAAAGCACGTCATCAAACATAGGTATTAACGTAAATTATATTTTTTGTATAAAATTTATACAAAAAATTATCACTACAGCTAGGAATCGAACTCTGGACCTCCTGCTTTCCGGGCCGATACGCTACCATCTGCGCCACTTAAGGTGATTACCTACGGAATAACACTTTGTTCCATACGAATAACAGTTCGTAAACTAGGACTTCCTGTTCAGGTAATTTTTAAATCACTTCTGCTCACTTCACTAAGTGTTAGAGGTTAGGTTAGATTTTATTGGATCGTGTCTGGTTGCAACTACTTTAGGATTTTAAAAAATAACTTAAAGAAACGTCTCTGATTTCGTAGCTTGGATTCTATCTATTCTAAAATTTCTAAATATTCTAAAATTTATAATAGGGCTTCCCCATTGTAAAGATTTCAAAATAAGACAACTTATAAAATTACAAATATGTTATTGAGAGCTCAAAATAACAAAGATGATGTTTAATCATAAATGGGGCATCATGCATGAAAAATCGAACTTTGAAAAATAAAAATTGTATTTTTTTTCTATATATTTATAACAAATATGACGAAATAAATGATAAAAAACATATTTTTCGCCGCCCCAGGCGCAACTTTTCTACTGTTACGCCACTATAAACCCTAAATATTATTTATTGAGTAGAATCTGTTTAGGACGTTACTGCACATCTCGAACTCATCATTTTGTTGATCTTATCTCTTATAGTGTTTATGGAACCCTCGTTGTATTTTACAATCTCGTCGTCGTGTTTGGTGCTGACGCAATTATTGGAATTGTGGTTACATTATATATAAATAAACATAGAATTGCTTCACCTACATAAAGAGGGTTCGTTATTTTTTTTATCATTTTACATTTTGTTTACAATCAATTATGATACAAATTTTATTACTCTTGGTGCTTATTTGTAATTGTTGGGAATAGTCGATAAAATGGATAATAAGCAACGTTCTTCAATGAACAAGTCGAAGTGTAATAAATCACCTAATCTATTCTGTTTACTTATACTGTGTTTATTGCTACTAAAACTAAAAGTTATCCGTTAACTGAAGCAAATCGTACGTTGTATTCAGATTGCTATCGAACGAATGTTATACAAACTGATGCTGATAAATGGTATTCATCTAATATGTTTTGTGCTTCGTGTATTACAAATATGAAAGATCATATGAAATCAAATAAAAACAAATCGTTAAGTATTCAACACCTGCAATTTTGAATCAAACAGATTTTTCATTTAGTAATCATGAAGATGCATGTTTTGTGTGTTTAGCAGAAAAAGTTCAAGATCGTCGTTTTCAAGCTTCTTATCAATGGTCGAAACATTGTCAACATAATGTTAAGCTATTCAACCTATTGTGAATTTGTTTTCAACCATCGAAACATGTTTTGCTCCAAAACAAGCTCGTTATAAAAATCTATTATCACCATCATCATCTGAACATGACTCTGAAACCAAACAAAATTATTCTACTTATCCTCTAAGTAATCCAAGAGAATTTATTCCGTATGATCAAGCAGTACTTAATAACTAGTTAAAGAACTTGGTTTAACTAAGGATCAATCAATGGTACTAGCGTCTAATATGTTGAAACACAATTTACTACAACTGTTTGTCGACTTGGTCATTTTTCAAAAAGAAATCATGAAATACGTAACTTATTTGATGAACGTAATGGTATACCATATTTAGGAAATATTTAATTGGTTAGATTATGAGTACGCACAAGATCAATGGCGTTTATTCATCGATTCAAGTAAGTCAGCTTTTAAAATTGTAACTTCGCAATGGTAACTTACTTACATCTATCCCTCTTCTCTATTCACAATCATTAAAAGAAACATACACTGATGTTCAATACCCACTTAACTTAATCAACTACAAATCATACCGCTGGAAAATTATTGCAGATTTGAAATTGCTTAACGTGCTTTGTGGTGTAACAGAGCTTTTTTACTTTACTGAAAATACTAAACACAAAATATTTAATCATTACTTACTAAAAACCATTGATTGATTGATTAATTCAATCAATCAATGATGATTGATTGATTCAATCAATCAATCATCATCACTACTAAAAACCAACCCACGATATTTATTGTACTTACTTATGCACCGACGGAGTCTCTTTTTGCGTGTGTAAGAAAGTGCTTGGCATTGGAGAATCCATTTGCCACAGAGTCACTTTTTCTTGACAAATTATCATTCAGGGGTAGGTACTGGTTTCTTAAGCTCATAGATTTAAAAGAAAAAATAAGGTTTAGAAATAATAAGAAATATGGGCGCCATTCACTTGAAGTCATTACTCTATCATCGAGATCGACATGTGAAAAAAGATTTCAATAAAATTGATTGAATTGAATAAACTGATCTTAATAAGTCAGGTTGACGTTAAAGCAGGTTAATGTAACAGAATAATTTCAACAAATGATTGAGCCAACATTATCACAACCATGTCTAGTTTTAATTCTCATTTATTCGTAGATCAAAAATTCTTGTTTTATAAAAAAAAATACTGGAACCATATATTATTAATATGATAAGAGGTACACACAAAATCTTACTAACTAAAAGACGACTTACTTATGAAATAATGTTCATCAACTAATCCTTAATAGATTGTAAAATCTATATGAACACACCAAATCTCACAACACTAAATTGCCTTTTTGTTCGCTTTTAAACTACCTGCACCAAGTGCCTTACACATGTAGAGCAGGAAGAACTATGAATCCTGGTAAAGATGCTGCAGATAATAATTGAATTAAAGAGCTGGATTTTTGTCTGTAATAACTTGCCATAGTGCCACTCAATACTAAAAGTTTTAAGTTTTACTTAAAGTTTTAAAAGTTATGGTAATTAACAAATTTAATTACCATAAGGCTGCATTAATTATTGTGACCCGGCACAAAACTCGGCAATCCCACAATATAAGTGTTTCGAAGGAAAACACAGTATGAAGGTTATTAGTTTTAATATTCAAATTATTCTTACATTCCCTTCACAAATCGTCAACTAACAACACACTGGATTAATTATAAATTTGTTAACACGAATTGCTAAACTTTAATTTTCAATTTAAATTCGAATTTCCTTCAATAACGTTCGATAATACTGGATTATTTGTTGATTTTATTAACACGAAACACTAAACTGTAATATAAAACCATAAAAGGTTTTCCTGTACTGTAAACGGAACGAAAATAACACAAAACGTTATCGGAAACAACTAATTACCACTTATCAGATTGTGTCATATTCTTCTTTTAGTTTTGGGATTGTGATTTCGAAAACACAAACAAACGTAGAACGTCATACTACACTTTGGTGCAACCGCGCACAACTCGGGCTCGAAAGTCGGTATGAGACTGTCCGTCTTCGACTCGACTTGGAAATGCAAAACTATCTTCTCGCTAATATTTTTAAGAAAGGGGAAATAACCACCCTCTCGAAATCTAAAGTGACACACATTGCCCAATAGGAAAAGTCCTTCTAGAATATTCTTAGTTTTATTTTATTGAGACGAAAGAATAAACTTCTCGAGGGAGATCCGATAAAAAACGGACCAGACTTACTTTTATCTGTAGATTTTTTAAGAATTTATTTAGCAAACATGAAATAAGTACGTAGCAGAAACATAAATTTTGATTAAATGTACTTATACGTATCATTTTATCTATTAAATAATTTTTATCTTGATATTTTGTTACTCAAAACTAACTTATCTGCGTGAGAAAGCCTTCTACAGCTGTTTTTAAACTAACGAAAAACATTATTATGATCGGAATAAAATCTGCAATTTTAAACTGACAAAATATATCTATACCGGGTGGGGCAATAGTGTGGGAAAGTCCGATAGCTCCTAAACTGTAATAGCTAGAAAAGTCGTTCTAATACGGATGTAAACAGTGGATAGAGGCACATCTAGAGAAATTATTTTCAAATATACAGGGTGTTGCATAAAAGTGTGGCACGCTTAAGGTAATTTTTTTTAAATGGAATGCCCCAAATATTTTTGCATATTTAACACCTCTCTTGGCAGGTTTATTCATATCTAAAATTTTAGCGCCATCTAATGACCGGTTTAGAAGTTATAAATTTTTTTTCAAAAAAAAATGAGTTTTATATTATCCCACTTAACAGTTTATCGCTTTCACGGCCGCAACTGTGAAGACGAATTTAAGTAGGGATTTTGTTGCAGGGGTTTGTAGGGTGCTCTTCTTTAAAAGAAAATGGACCCACCATGTACAGGATGTTCAAAATTAATTTTTAAATTTAGAGAACTTCAAAGCTAAAATTGACAACTTTTTCAAATGAAACACCCTGTATATTTTGTACCTTTGTGATGCAGAATTAAATAACGAACATTTTTTTGTATGTACGTCCCTATAGCTATCTGTAACCACTTTTGATTTATTGAGAAAAAACTGCAAGAAGTACACAATTAAAAACAATTATTTATTTAAAAATCAAGGTTTTTCAAATAAAACAAAAGAAAAAACTATAACAAATGCTCCATACGTTGCCCATTTGCATGGACACCTATTTCGATGCGCCTTTGGAACGATCTCTGTACGTTTCTTAACATTGCCGGCGTGATACTTCTAAAAGCATGTATTATTCTATCCTTCATATTTTGGATTGTGGTTGGTGTCTCTGTATAAAAAATTTCTTTCACATATCCCCATAAAAAGAAATCCATTTTTGTAAGATCTCGCAGGCCATTTAGTGGGACAATTCCTTCCAATCCATTGATGTGGGTAGATATTATTTAGGTGGTCTCTTACTGCATGTAAATAATGCGGTGGAGCACCGTCTTGATGAAGCCACATCCCATTTCGGATCCTTTGAGGAAGGTTCGCCAATAATTGTGGCAGATAGATCTCCAAAAAATGAAGGTAAATAGCTCCAGTTAATGTACCATCAAAAAAATGTAGCCCTATTACATGTCCACCAATAATTCCCCCCCAAACGTTTATGGACCATCTGTGCTGGTTATCAGGTTGTCTGAAAAATGGGGATTTTCTGTAGCATAATAATGGAAATTGTGCCTGTTAACAAATCCATTTTTATGAAACGTTGCCTCATCAGTGAACAAAACATTGTTGAAAAATGTACCATCGTCTTGCATTTTACCTATGGCCCAATTACAAAACTATAAACGTTTTAGAAAATCGTCATCAGTTAATTCCTGGTGCATTTGAATGTGATATGCATGAAACTTATTTTTCTTTAAGATTCGACCAACAGAACGTCTACTTTGCCAGTCTCGGTAGATTAGTGGTTTGCATGTTTGCTTCATAATCCAAAGATCGCAGGTTCGATCCCCGGCCGAACTGGTAATTTTTCATAGCGGAGAAAAATTTAAAACATGCCTTCTTTTCGGAGAGGAAGTAAAACTGTAGGTCCCGTGTCAATGCGATGTTTGGCACGATAAAGATCCCTACTGGGGGTGGAATTCCCCCAGATTCGGCTAAATTCCAGTAGGGTAGGCCAAATGATCATAGCAATCGGTGCCATGAGGTACGACGGATGCTCCGCCATCCTGATTCCTCGCCCAAACACAAACAGAAACAAACAAGAACGTCTACTTATTCCTACAGATGAACTCACTTCTCTCTGACTAACATGGGGATTCTCAATCGTTGCCAGGACAACAGTTAACTCATTTTCTTCGTTCACAACATTGTTAATTCGTTCACTTTTTTTATACTGTACATTGCCGGTCCTCACAAATCTATCGAGCAGGTTTTGAAAGCTGTGAACTTTAGGGAGCCTCCGTTCAGGATACCGTTGGTAGTAAATTCTGGCGGCAAGCAAACAATTTCTTTTCGACTCGCCCAAAACAAAAGTCATGTCTACAAGTTCTTCATTACTAAAATTTATTTTGAAAAACTAAAACACCTACTAGAACTAAACACTGATGGTCGATAACTGCGAGAAATGTACGTTTTGCATACGTGCACAACAATTATGCTTTAATGTTTTGTTGAACAAAAACAAACAACACACTTGACAACTAATTAAATAATTGTTTTTAATTGTGTACTTCTTGCCGTTTTTTCTCAATAAATCAAAAGTGGTTACAGATAGCTATAGGGATGTACATACAAAAAATGTTCGTTATTTAATTATGCATCACAAAGGTACAAAATATACAGGGTGTTCTATTTGAAAAAGTTGTGAATTTTAGCTTTGAAGTTCTCTAAATTTAAAAATTAATTTTGAACACCCTGTACATGGTGGGTCCATTTTCTTTTAAAGAAGAGCACCCTACAAGCCCCTGCAGCAAAATCCTTAGTTAAATTCGTGTTCACAGTTGTGGCCGTGAAAGCTGTAAACTGTTAAGTGGGATAATGTAAAACTCAAATTTTTTGAAAACAAATTTATAACTTCTAAACCGATCATTAGATGGCGCTAGAATTTTAGATATGAATAAACCTGCCAAGAGAGGTGTTAAATATGCAAAAATATTTGGGACATTCTATTTAAAAAAATTACCTTAAGCGTGCCACACTTTTCTGAACACCCTGTATATTTGAAAATAATTTCTTTAGATGCGCCTCTATCCACTGTTTACATCCGTATGAGAACGATTTTTTGAGCTGTTACCGTTTAGGAGCTATCGGACTTCCCCACACTATTGCCCCACCCGGTATATACAGGGCCGTCCTAAGATTATTTTTAATAACTACATTTTTCAATGTATTAAAATGGATTCTGAGATTGTAATACGTTACAGTGGTATTGGTAGTCCATCAGTTAAAAATTTATGTATTCTTTGTGATTGGTACGATACCTATCATAGTAACAATCAATACCTTTAGTATAACCAAGAAAATATCCAAACACGTTCAAACTTCAGTATTGGTAAAAAAAATCTGTCGTCGCTCGATCTTTAATTAATCTAACTGATATTCTATTACCACCCTTACACGTTAAAATTGGTCTAATACATAAACTATCATCAACTGGAAGAAGAGCTTTCATGGCATTTAAAAACGTTTGTACACATTTCCTTGGTAAAACACGTTCTCAAAATTATAAAGTAGTTGCTCGTGAATTAGTTGAAAGTTATGAAGCAATGGATGAAGCAACATGTTATACAAGCTTCACATTATGGATAAGCATATCAATGATTTTCCAGCTAAATGTAGTGATTTTTCAGATAAAGTGGGTGAACGTTTTCATCAAGATATTAAAATGGCTGAAAAACTTTATTAGGAGAAATATGATAAATTTATCCTATATGATTGTTGTTGGTTGTTGAAAGCTGAAGCATCTACTAATTCTAGAAAAGGTAGAAGATCACAATTTCCTTTGAATGCTTAAAAATTGAATTCAATTATGTTATTACTGTACTGTAAAATTTTATTGTAAATAATTAAACAGCCCAATAATCAATAATTAAATCATATTTGAGATTAAATTTTATACTTTTATATCAATTTCGTTCTAAAATTCAAAATTTTACAAACAATTCCATAGAAAAACATGAAATTTATACTTTAAATCTGAAAATTTCTATTTTTTTGCTACATAGAAATTTTCAAAAAAAAAGTTTTTTTTTCAAAAATTACTCGTCCGATTTTTCTCATTTTTTGGTATTTTACTAAAACGAAGAAAAGACTAGAACGTTTTTCTGGTACTTAGTCTAAGTTTTTTCAAAAAGTTCTAAAAAATCTTAGAACCAAGTTCTAGAACTTTTTTCAGAAACATTTTTATACATGTATTTAGAACTCACTCTTAGCTTTTAAATAATAGACCCCAAGATCATTAAAATCGGGCAAGCGGTTGCTGAGATATAATTTTTGAAGAACCACATACTTAAATTTAATATAACGGGATTTGTTCGTAAC
Organism: Agrypnus murinus; assembly: GCA_929113105.1. Classification (NCBI taxonomy): domain Eukaryota; kingdom Metazoa; phylum Arthropoda; class Insecta; order Coleoptera; family Elateridae; genus Agrypnus; species Agrypnus murinus. The sequence goes on along the minus strand of OV816026.1, from coordinate 112,602,532 downwards.
TCCAGAAAAATAAATTCCTTAAAGCCACATTTCTACTAAATGCGACTTCCATTTTGTCAACCAATCGCTTTTATACAAGTCGATACAACCATTTACGGCATTTATAGTTGCTTTATATCCGTATTTGTCCTTCCGTTTATTGTCCAACAATCCCTTTAAGAAATACATTTCCACGGTTAGTATTCAGTTCTCATTCTGTTTGACTATGCTGCTGAATTCGGTTACACAAACGAGGGCCACACTCAAACAAACACTAAATATACAGAATTTTGACAAACAAATCCTTATTTCAAACTTTTTCATTGTATTTAATTTAGCAATGTTGTATTGATTAACTCACAGTTCATTGTATGAGTTGCACCTGGAAATTGTTGCAAAGTACATAGATGTAAAAACACAACTTTCAAGTATGCAAATAATTTTAATAGACGAAAAGTTTTAATCTTAGAAAATGCATATAAATCAGTTTAAAAGCCTTGCTGTTCAACTATGTGGTACTTGAAAAGTTTTAAATCTTCCTAGCTTTCACAAATTATCTCTTGAGATTTAAAATCTTGAATATGGTATAATCGAAAACGAAATGGGATTTGCACGGATGAATTCAATTTTAAAAGATATATTCTCATCTTGTACTGACAGAATAAACAACGAGCTAGAAATTTTATTTACATCAAGCGTCTACTTTTTGAAAATACAGAAATAAAATTAAATAATCTGAAGCGTAAGTTGCTGGTCCAACAACTTTTTTTTGAATAATTTTTAAGATATAATTTTAGTAAGCACTTGTACTTATAACTGTCATTTTAGGGTTTAACCTTGAAAAAATACATATTTTAAATCTCAAAATTTGTGAAAATGTATTTAGTGAGCGGGTTTTTGTTATGTATTAGAATAAGATACTTGAGGAGTAACACGTATATAATTGCACTATTCATCAAGTATTTTACATTTAATAGACATTTATTGTATTAACGTAAATAACAACTGAATCTTGTACATATATACAACATATATAATCAACAATTCATGTAACTAGATCCATATGTAACATTTCCTCCCTGGAAATTATTCGAAACCAAATCGAATTGGAGGTTTTATTGTTCTGGTAGATCTGCGAAGTGAAAGTGGGCTTCGACTCGAACTTGACGAAGAACTGTAACTATTTGTGACATGCGAGCTTATGTTACTAGGACATGCTACCTTTTGTGGTGGTGCAATTTTGGTACACTCGGCGTCATTATTATCTCTGTCGGATTGAATATTTGAATTGCTTGTAGAAGATGATGGACTACCTACAGACGAATAAACTTGTGCTTCTGGAACAGGAGTTGTAGTTGTATAGGGTAAAGATGTTCTGAAGGTTTTAGGTTCAGAAGTTCTTATATTAACGTCATGTGAAGACTTTCTGGAGAAGAGGTTGCAGTAGCAATCGACGGAGAGTACAAAGTTGACCTGATTTGATCCACATCTCGTTTATATTCTTGTCCATTCGACGAATCGCGAATTAAGTAATGCAGTTTACCAATTCTTTGGGTGACTGTTCCAAATCGCCATTTAACATTTCGATCTGTCTAAAATCTAAATTGAATTAGATCTCCTGATCTGAATTCTCTAATTCTGTAATTCGTGTTTGGAGTATTATTACAGATAATAAACCACTGAGTTTTATATTTAAACCGGATAGACATTTACCTACGATGGTTAGCGCTAGATTACTTCGTTACGCTCAATTTTTATCAGGATTTAATTATACAATAGAATACCGAAATACGAAAACTCATGCAAACGTTGATTATTTTTCACGATTTCCTCAAAGTTGAGCTTCTGAGGAATCCAAAGAAATATCAATTTTTCAAATTAACTCTGAAATTCTTCCAATTACTAATTCTATGATTGCTTCAGTTACAAGTCGAGACAAATACATGCGGCAATTATACATGGCTATACAAAAAGGAGATTTGTCTTCAACAGAATTTAGAGGAAAAGAAGAAGAATTTTCAATTGAAAACGGTTGTATCCTACGAGAAAATCGAATAATGATTCCAAAATCTCTACAGTCAGAAGTTCTCCGAGAATTACATTGCGCCCATCTTGGTGTTGTTAAAATGAAATCACTTGCCCGAAACTATTGTTATTGGAAGTGTATAGATTAAGACATAGAAGCTTTAGCTAAATCTTGTTTATGTGGGTGCAGGGTTCAAAATGAATGCCCTTCGGTATCAACGCACCCTTGGGAAATTCCTCCAACTCCATGGCGTCGTATTCACATAGATTTTGCAGGTCCATTTATGGAACATTATTTTTTAATTGTTGTTGACGCTAAAACAAGATGGCTAGAAGTTATACCAATGAAATCAATTACCAGTTATCAAACTATTAAAGTTCATCGAGAAATATTTGCAAGATTCGGTCTTCCCATGCAATTGGTAAGTGACAATGGATCCTCTTTTGTTTCCAAAGAATTTCAACACTTTTTGAAATCAAATGGTATTAAACATCTCTTAACTGCACCTGGAAAACCATCTACTAATGGTTTAGCAGAAAGATTCGTCCAAACAGTTAAGAATGGTTTACGTGCGCAAATTAATGAACCTGGAGATCTTCATTTAAAGCTTGCTAGATTGCTTATGCAATATCATAAATCTCCAAACTCTTCTACAGGAGTGAGTCCTGCAGAAGGTATGTTAAAATACAATCTTCGAAGTCGATTAGACCTAATAAATGAGAAGCCGTTGGATACACGTTTAAATCCAAACACAAATTACAGAATTAGAGAATTCAGATCAGGAGATCTAATTCAATTTAGATTTTATACAGATCGAAATGTTAAATGGCGATTTGGAACAGTGACCCAAAGAATTGGTAAACTGCATTACTTAATTCGCGATTCGTCGAATGGACAAGAATTTGTTGACAATTATTCTTTATTTAAAAAAGTACTACTATTTATAATGCGACTCGATTTTCCGGTCTTTTTTAGCAAAATACTTGGTGCAGGTTTTAATATTTGTTGTTAAATTTGAAAGTTCTGGTTTTGATCTGCTTTTCTCAACAGTTTGTAATTTTCCTCCAAAACTGTATGCAGAAAAGTCTAATTATTTAATTATAGAAATTGAAATAATAAAATGTTTCAAAATACAGTCTCATTTGCAGATTTACATTTAACAAGCACTAACTCGAACAAATAGCAAATTATAATAAATAAACAATTTGGGCATGGAGCACACTAAAAGTAACGTGACCTTACTACGATGTACAAGACATCCGTTGACTAACGAAGGCCTGACTGGCCGGCTGGCGGGGAGAAGTGCAATAAGCAACGAAATCAGTGATTATATGCAGTGTCTGTAACACATTTGAATCGGTATTACCTTTCCGCGCAAGTTTAATAAGCTTAATTTAAAATAGTAGTCTAAATAATTATACTTTTTGCTGTAAGGAATTGATATTGAGCTTTAAGCTGATTAAATATTACAAATTTAAATAAACGATAACCATAATTTTATAAAAATATCTTTGTTAACATTGTTTTTTATTTTTAATAAATTCTTAAGTGAAGCATTGCTTCCATTGCTTCCATGGACCGCACGCCACTGTTGGAGATAAACGGGACCATTTGTTTCAAAAGGAAGATAGTAAACCAGGCTAAAAGTGAAATAACGTATGGAACAAAATGACCAAAGACCAGATAGCTGCTAAGGTGCTCACCTTTTTCAAAAAAGGTGAGAGGTTTACATATTACCAATCTTAATAATATTCTTTTGTATAATCGATGATAATTATAAATTGCCAAAGGAAGTGAAAGATCAGCGAATGCTGAGAAATGATTAACTTTTTTTAGAAGTTTGTAGAGAGGAGTGTGATAAACTTTAGTATGCGCTTGAACAGCTCATCAGTACCATGGTTGATCGGGAAAAGTTCACGGGTATTTTTGACTTAATAACTGGTCATAGTTATGACTCTAGTCACAATACACACCATATACACGGTAAAATCGACTTAGGGCCTAAGTCGCAAGTAATTGATTGCGAAGCATTATGAAGCTGGCATGGCAAACCCTATTACGGCCCGAATGGTTTGTTAATTGAGGAATCGGCAAACTTAAATGCTCTACTGACCAGAAACTGAACTCTAAATGTAAAGTAATAACGATACCAGACCTTCAGTTACCATATACAAAATTTACATTTTCACAATTTTTGACAATTTTCCGATTTAGAACCATTAGGACCTAAGCTTCATTCGGTAGGTATAATTTTCAGCTTGTAACCCCGAGACCATAATTTATTCTTATGAAAGTTTCAGAGCACGGAGCACTCTACTTTACTATAAAAGCCTGCCACCAAAATTCTACTGGCTCTAATATACCTGAATCAACCAAATGATCGATTTCTGTAGACACCATGTCGCGTAATGCATATGGAATTTGCCTGGGCTTGATAAAAACGGGTTTTGTACCTTCGCGTAGACTAATAGTGGCTCTACACGTAGGAACTTCACCCAACTTTTTTTCAAAAACATCTTTGTATTCGGTTAGAAGTTTTTGTTGTAATTGCTTGACTGTAACTTGAGATTCTGTAATAATCCCAACTGTAGAGAATACACTATGTACTGGTACTTCTTGGATTACCGAAGGCAATAGATCTAAGGCACACATCCAATCTCTCCCTACAACAGTATCGAAATTCTGTTTAACAATATGTAAGTTACTATAGGTACTTTTGTTTATGTAAGAAATCTTCACTGGAACTACAGCAATTACTGGAAAAATTTGATGTGTATAAGTTTTTAACTTAGTTCTTGTTCGTTGTAATTGAACATTTGGAAATAACGACTTAAATTTCTGAAGGTCCATAACGCTAACTGCGCTGCCTGTATCATACTCCATAGAAAAGGGAATGTCGTTGATCTTGATGGTAATAAATAACTTTGAAGAATATGCTTTTGTATACAGTTGAAGAGCATTAATAGACAGTTCATCAATTTCCTGACATTTTTCATTATTTTCTTGACAGCTGTCATCAGAACTTTCAAAAATATTTATTGCGTGAGAGCCTTTGTAACCATTAAATTTGTTACCGTTTCTTCTTTTATCAAAGTTTTTCTTGCGTTTTAAGCATGCCATTTCTACATGTCCTTTGGATGAACAAAAATTGCAATACAGACTGGCATGTATTGGCCTTATGGTTGTGTAAACCACATCGGAGACATCTTATCAATTTTGGGAATCAACGTATATAATTGCACTATTTATTATTAAGTAAATTTTAAATTTAATAGACATTTATTGTATTAACGTAAAAAACAACTGAATCTTGTACATAACAACATATATAATCAACAATTCATGTAACTAGATCCATATGTAACAGTTAACATACTTAAAGTTGCTACGTGCTGATTTCTTAGCACCCTGTGTGTGGTTTTGTTAGTAAATTTTATTGTTGACACTAAGCTGAGTTGTAGTTTTGGCTTCACTTTTAATTACTGATTAGAAAAAGGAAAATCTAATTGTATTTTAATTGAAAGTACGTTTTACGTACGTAACTTCTTAAACGTATTTTGGTGGCAGGCTTTTATAGTAAAGTAGAGTGCTCTGAAACTTTCATAAGAATGAATTATGGTCTCGGGGTTACAAGCTGAAAATTATACCTACCGAATGAAGCTTAGGTCCTAATGGTTCTAAATCGGAAAATTGTCAAAAATTGGACCATTGAAAAGGACACTGAACTCGAAATTTGAGATACGTACATGGCCATAAAATAGAGAAAAGTGGCACTGCGTTATATAAAATTTAAAAATAATTTTGTAGCGTATACATTTTTATAACGATTTGAAATTCTAAAATAACATTGACGCTTATGGAGCCAAATACTACACGCAAGTGTCTATGCCTGTAGTCTGTGTATATGCCTGCCAAACAACTGCCTATCTATGTAGATGTAGAAGGCAGTGAAGAGTGAATTGTATTTTTACGAGTAATTGTAAAGAAAATATTCAATTAAATGTAGAAAATGTTACTTGTCGAAAAACACGCTAACACTGGCCAATCCGTGTGTCACTAGCAAGCATCTCACTTTCTACTGTTGGTTCATTATTTAGAAGAGTTTTTACCCCTGTGAAAATGTAAATTTTGTATATGGTAACTGAAGGTCTGGTATCGTTATTACTTTACATTTAGAGTTCAGTTTCTAGTCAGTAGAGCATTTAAGTTTGCCGATTCCTCAATTAACAAACCATTCCGGCCGTAATAGGGTTTGCCATGCCAGCTTCATAATGCTTCGCAATCAATTACTTGCGACTTAGGCCCTAAGTCGATTTTACCGTGTATATGGTGTGTATTGTGACTAGAGTCATAACTATGACCAGTTATTAAGTCAAAAATACCCGTGAACTTTTCCCCATCAACCATGGTACTGATGAGCTGTTCAAGCGCATACTAAAGTTTATCACACTCCTCTCTACAAACTTCTAAAAAAAGTTAATCATTTCTCAGCATTCGCTGATCTTTCACTTTCTTTGGCAATTTATAATTATCATCGATTATACAAAAGAATATTATTAAGATTGGTAATATGTAAACCTCTCACCTTTTTTGAAAAAGGTGAGCACCTTAGCAGCTATCTGGTCTTTGGTCATTTTGTTCCACACGTTATTCACTTTTAGCCTGGTTTACTATCTTCCTTTTGAAACAAATGGTCCCGTTTATCGTCTTTTTTTTCACTCAGTCATTCTTAATATCAAAAGATTTAAGGGAGCATTGGTAACTTGCGTGCACTTTCTTTTCTATCTGGAAGGGTGGCAACTGAGTTTTGATTAAAGTCTTTCAGATAGATGTTTGAATAGATGTATACATTCCTGAAAAGAAAGTGAAATTACTGGTATATATCTCCAACAGTGGCGTGCGGTCCATGGAAGCAATGCTTCCCTTAAGAATTTATTAAAAATAAAAAACAATGTTAACAAAAATATTTTTATAAAATTATGGTTATCGTTTATTTAAATTTGTAATATTTAATCAGCTTAAAGCTCAATATCAATTCCTTACAGCAAAAAGTATAATTATTTAGACTACTATTTTAAATTAAGCTTATTAAACTTGCGCGGAAAGGTAATACCGATTCAAATGTGTTACATACACTGCATATAATCACTGATTTCGTTGCTTATTGCACTTCTCCCCGCCAGCCGGCCAGTCAGGCCTTCGTTAGTCAACGGATGTCTTGCACATCGTAGTAAGGTCACGTTACTTTTAGTGTGCTCCATGCCCAAATTGTTTATTTATTATAATTTGCTATTTGTTCGATTTAGTGTTTGTTAAATGTAAATCTGCAAATGAGACTGTATTTTGAAACATTTTATTATTTCAATTTCTATAAGTTAGATTCTTTTTAAAGACAAATAATTCTATTTAGTTTGTTCTGTATACAAATTTAACATTGCATTATCGTCACGACTGCAAATTCAGCTGCTTCGGTCGAAGGTTCGAGTACTTCCGTTTAAACCGAATCGCTCGTTTTTGCTGTTCAGTTTGTAAATAATTAGACTTTTCTGCATACAGTTTTGGAGGAAAATTACAAACTGTTGAGAAAAGCAGATCAAAACCAGAACTTTCAAATTTAACAACAAATATTAAAACCTGCACCAAGTATTTTGCTAAAAAAGACCGGAAAATCGAGTCGCATTATAAATAGTAGTACTTTTTTAAATAAAGAATAATTGTCAACAAATCCATAAGTATAAAAGTATAAAAGTTCTTCTTTGAAAAACTTTTAATCTTAATAATTATAACACTATATAACACTTATAACACATCATCTAATTCGGAAGATTCATCATCATTTTCGTCATAAACCACTGTCATTATGTCTTCGACTTTCAAAGGCGTTTGGTCTCCAACAAATCCAATTGGTTTTAAATAATTATCAAAAAACCAACCGCAATTTTCAGACTGCAGCTTTACACAATCAGGCTCAGTTGCATTGAGCCACATCGAATTTACATAAATTGTACGCAAAATTTTTTGTTGCAGTGACATCCAGCATGGTGGTATGGAGTTCGAGTCAAAGCATTTAATTTTTCAATAAAATCCACTAATGAATTCACTGCTGAAAAAAAACGTCTCAGTAATATTTTGGAGTATATTGTCAGTTGCTCCAACACAACGCTTGCCGTTTACTAACAGCTCAATCGCACAGAGCAAGCGCACTCTCTGTCATACGTCACAAGAGGCGGGCCCAGTTGCTATGCCCCGTCCTTTTCTATCGCATTGACCCTCTCTCTCGCACAATTTCAAACGACGGACGTGGTGTGAGCAGCTGTCATTCTGCGTCCCCCTCTATCGCACTGAATAGAATGGGTCTATCTCTCTCTCGCACGCTTCGATTTAAAAATTTTAAACCCTTGCAACCCTGACTCTTGAACGCTTTTTTGCAAGCAACCTTATACTATCGTTTTGCAAAAAAAATAAGCTTTATTTTGACATATAATTTATTTGGTTACTCGATCGGTGAAGGTATCACTTTCAATTCACTTATTTAAACTTGGCAGCTGTATAGCCTTGAACAGAAAAAGGTAAGCAACCCTATGTTTGCGTCTTCTATAGGGTTTGCTCTTTCAATTAGTGTTAATTTTTTTTGGTTACAAGATCGGTGAAAGTATAAAAAAATTAAATATTGAATTTTTAATTAAAAATATCTTTGAACAAATTTATTTAGGCAACTCATCTACGTTACTTTTGTTAACATATTTTATTTCATAAAAAATACATTTTATTCGGTTACTCGATAAGAAAAACTGCAGAAAACCTTAACCAGTTCTGCCGGCGCCGGGAGTCGATCGCGGGCCGTTTGGGTGAAAGTCCGGCACGCCAGACATTACACTACCATGGCTGTCATAATAAACATTTATTTACAGACATAAATATAATTCCTAATAACATGCAAATCACATAACCAGTTGAAAATTCTTAAGCCTAGCAATACTCCTCTCTATATAAAATATATTTCTCTCTGGCTTTCCCCTTCCCCCACAGTTTATTCTACATACATACATACGGAAATTATACCTTACGAAATGATAAGAATAAAATCAAAAATCGATCTTATTTAAAACATTTTTGAAAACGTCTATTAGTACATATATCAAAAACATGACATAAACATAGTGTTGGAAAACTGCTCTGAATAAGCAATTGCCATCAGCTATTATTTGTATAATAATTCGTCTGTTGTCCATAATTTTCAACTAAGCGGGTTTTGTCTACGTAACATAACAATTCTTTAAACATTAACCGCATATTAACTGCTTATTAACGTTTGAAGTGGACTGCTGCATTACCCTTTTATATTTATAAGTGGGAGTACTTACGAAACTCACCACCGTAAAAAATGAGAGGGCGCCCCTAGTGAATGTCCGATTCGCCCGTTCCAAATTAAACATTTTATATTTGTTTAAATAAAAAATATAAACATTAAAAAAATACAAAAATTAAATAGTGTTGACTGATCTACACAGCGAAAGCTTCAATTTAAAAAGAAAATCGCTTAGATCGGCCCGGTAGAACTCTCAAACGAACTGGAGCAAAAATAATAAGTTTTAAATATATAGATATTCAAAGGATTTTCGTGGTCGAGTGGTAGAGATCCTACTTCTCGTTCAGAGGGACAGAGGTTCAAATCTCGGTTGCAATTGAATTTTAAAAATTTAGTACAATCATATTTGAGCTCCTTGGGATAAGGTATGAAAGTTGTATGAGCGATAAAGTATGGGGAAGCGTAATGTACTTGCCGTATTAGCCTGCGACTTCTTTCTACTGCGCTTTAGGACAGAATAAATTTATTTGAGTATTCTAAGACTCTGACATATTATGTCTTTTGTGAAACCAATAGCGGTGGAGCTGTGTCGCTTTCAAAAAGGCAAAAGTAGCGATCTTAGAAAAATATTGTGTTTCTTCCCACTTTTCCTAGCAATAAATAAATAAATAAAAACCGCTTCTAAAAATACCAAATTTATAGGAAATTTTGTCTTCTACAAGTCGGGAAATAACTTTTTTGCGCTAAAATGCATTATTGACGAAAAACTGAAAAAAATTCTGATTTTCGGTAGTTTTTTCACGATAGTGCAGAGCTGTAACTCACCTTAACGGCCTTGACGAGTACCTTGGGAGATCTAGTTCAAAATGTACGGGACAAAACTACAACAAAATCTTTCGACATAATATAGCAACTAATGATGAGAAATGTGTTTATTGATAAATGACCGACAACTACCTTAATCCGAAGGGTAAACATAACATATTATACATTTTCAGAATTCACTCGCCTAGGAGAATAACATTCTCTTATGCACCACCTTAATCCAAGCACTCCAAACAAAAGTTAGGTTAAGTGATTTTTACTTTACAGTAGAAACTTTAACTCAAATTGGATTTAGTTTAGATTTGTTAGAAGATTATAAAGTAGTCGTTAAAGATTATAAAATTGTGGCCTTATTCAGCACCTACCGGTATCTAAGCTCATTAGGCCTTATTTACCGCCCTGGTACGCCCAGCTGAATAATATAAGTGATACATTCTTCTAATCTAAGTAATCATCCCTGAATGTTTGAATCAAATTGGAGAACACAAAATTCTTTCTGTATCCAAATTTGTGCAGTTTCTTTGAGAAAGCCCATAGCGCCAAAGTTCCAAAATTGTTTAAATCAACATCTGGTATGTATCTTGTAATTATGTAGCTGTATATTCAAAATTCAAGAATTGTAAGATGTCAAATTATAAAAGTTTAAAATACTGAAAACTTGTGAGAGGCTGATACTGATTCAAATTTCAAAGTTTTAAAAACTTGGACGTAGCTTCCAATTTTAGTAATTAAATTTTGATCCAATTAAAATAAGCAGAGAACTCTAAACTTTTGATTTAAATATTTTAAAAACTTGATATACGATATTGTCGAATTTTTTAATTATTTGCTGAATTCTGAATGTTTTTGTTAGTTAATAAATTACTTAAAGTTAAAAAAAACTCAAAACTTCTGCTTTTATTGATTTTAAAGATTTGATGTTCGTGATTTTAAGATTTTTGACATTTATAGTTTAAGAGGTTTAGAGTTTTCTAAATTAATAATTTGATACCCTTGATATTTGAGAGAAGCTAAATTTTATATTTTAGAAGTGATAAAAGTTTAAGCAATTTTATGTTTTTATGTTGCGAGTTCCAGTTTAAAGGAGATGTTTCAGTTTTAGAAATTTGTTTGAAATTTGTTTTCAGTTTAATTCAGAATTGAAATCTGAAAAATCAAGACATTACGGATATTCATAGTATGAAAAGATCATTTCAGATTTCTTTACATTCTGAGTTTTTGTGCCCAGATTTGCGCCAAATTCAAACTACCTTCTGCAGTAACACACTTGAAGTCGACCCACTGGCTGATGGATGTGCCCAATTGGCTTCTTGTTCGATCGGCTGTGCTGATTAATTGTCGAAATACAGTTTATAGAAAATCTAACCTTCCTATCAAAGTTTTTTCTCTGTTTAGTAACAATAAGATGCAAAAGACTTTTTGAGATAATATTTAAAGTTGATAAGTGAGTTCCAAATACCTGAGAATACAAGACAGCATTCGAAAATATAAGCAATGTTTTAAGTTTCTAAAATGTTTCTGAATCACTCTAAAAAAATTGTCAATCTATATATTTAAAACACAAGGCTTATTTTTGTTCCAGTTCGTTTGAGAGTTCCGCTGGACCGATGTACGCAATCCTTTTTTTATATTGAAGCTTTCGCTGTGTAGATCAACCAACACTAGTTCATTTTTATATTTTTTTTAATTTTTATATTTTTAAATTAAATAAATGTAAAATGACTAATTCAAGACGCATGAAATTCGACATCCACTTGAGGCGACATCTCAAAATCCATCGCGTCAACTTCTGGAACTACTTTTATAAACAGACCACTTCCGTTAGTAATATTCGATATGTGCTGCGGCTATTATCTCATTATCTTAATCTCTCATCTTGATATTTTAGTCATTCAGCGGTTATATTTTATAACATTCAAAAAATATAAAAATTTTAAAACAGTAGACAAAAATCAATTTAAAATAGGAAATATATGTAGTTATTTCTGTATTAAGACACCAAAGTTTGAGTTTTTATTGTTTTTATGTAGTGTTGGCAAATATTTGAAATATTTGCTTGAGGAAATATTTTCACTTTGGAAATATTTCAAAAAGGAAACATTGATAAAGTTTTTTTAAACGTTGTACATCGTTTTTTAATTTTTAGTTCAACCAACAATATTAAAATTAAAAATAATAAAATAAATAAATTAATTAATTAATTAATTTAAGAAGCTTAACTATATCTACAAACATCCTAATCTTAACTGGGCATAAAAAATAAAGATTACCTACAAATAATTTATTCAAACATGCACGTATATGAAAACCTGGTTTAATATTTTATAGCGAATTGTATATTATATATATATATATATATATATATATATATATATATATATATATATATATATATATATATATATATATATATATATATATATATATATATATATATATATATATATATATATATATATATATATATATATATATATATATATATATATATATATATATATATATATATTATAATATATATATATAATATATATATATATAATTATTTTTAAAAAAATTTATTATATATTTTGAAACTGTGAATAATTGCCGTTTGATCGTAGATAATTACTTTATAATAAATTGATTTTTTTTAAATGACTGTGAACTTTGGAAATGCTTTTCAACTTCCCTCTTTTATAAATTCTAATATGATTTGAAAATACCTTTTAATAGATTTAATAATGCAATGGTTATATAAAATTAATGTTACGTTAGATCTTGACTAACTCAAGTTTACGTAAGAGAGTTGGGCGCCAGTTAAATAACTTAACATATTAGAATTAAATTTAATAAAGACTCATCTCAGAGTGAATGTGGATTCTTGTGGTATTAAAAAAATATACAAATTGAAATTTAAAAACACTTTTAAAATTGAAATCTTAACTAATTTTTAACTATTACTAAATTTTTCAAATCACTTTACTACACTTTTACAAACGATAGTCTTTTCTTCAGCAAATGCCAATACAAAAAGGAAATAACTTCCTACCTTTTTATAATATTTCTTCTTTCCTTTAACTATAGATGTCCTCTTTCCCAAACCATTGGCAGAGTAGATCACTTTATGTTGATCCAGGGCTGGTCTCCAGTTCCGGTTGACTTTCTTCCTTTTGCACGGATCTCCCATATAATATCCTCCAAAACTTGATTTTGGTAACTCACTTTTGTTTATTAATTGCGGGTACAATTTCCCTTTTTCGTAAAATACTTATAGTTGTTTTTTTTGTGTTTAATAAAATAAAACACCAGTTTATGGTTTTAACGTTGATTTATTATCTTGCTTAACTTTAGCAAGTAATTTATCTTAAAGGTGGTTCTTTATAATCATATACACTTTTACAATTTATACTTTTTACACCTTCGCCGTATTCAAATCACCAACTAACTTCTCTATTTTAAGACTAAACTATTTACAATTTTATAATATCATCAACCACGACTTTACTTTGTCGCTTGATTTACTATAATATCTTTACTCTTTCGTCGTTTAACAATAAGTGATCTTAATTTATGATTTTCTAAGCTTATATACTATTGACTATTTACATAATTATGTTACACAATTTGACGTCACCTTACGAACTAATACAAACTGTACACTCATATGAACATAATAGCAGATTAATATTCTTTATAAAAGTGACACATCTATTACAGATTAATTACACAATACTTTTACGCAATAATAACGATCTATTTACATTAACTAACCTTAAAGAATCACATAACCCGTCGATATACATATTTGAAATTATACATAATTGAATTACATCATAACAAAAACTTGCGAACAACTGGATGTTACGTACACTTAAGTAATCGGTGAGTAAGCTACTTGATAATAAATAAAGAAACATGCATTATTTAACCTTATTAAAAAGTATACACATTGATTTCAAAATCAATGACACACCATAAAATACCTCAAATTTATTTTTAACTGGAAAAGTTGATAAAAATATTTCAAAAGTGTTAGTACTTAGCAAAGATTTTAGATTTTTACAAAATTTTCAAAATTTTCCAAAATTTTGAAACTACCATCCACAGCAATATATATATATATATATATATATATATATATATATATATATATATATATATATATATATATAAATTCTTTGTTTTTCTTTTCTTAAACCATTTATAGATACTTTTATTTGTTGGATTCTTGGGTATATAGGTTTATAATTATTAAAAGTTAAATATTCAACGTTTCGCTCTTATATTTTAAGCTTTTTCAAGATTACTACATTAACATTAATTCCTGCAAAATATAGTAATATTACAAAAAGAAGGTTATACTTCCTTAATACAATATCTTACATTAAAATTCCTTATATATATGTGTATAGATAAAATAATGTTTACTTGTACATATCTTGTCTAATAACTTTCATATTTTAAATGACGTTTGGTAGCTTGATTTGTGTATATAAAATTATGAAAAGATTTATCAATGCATGTATTTCTAATAGTAGTTGTATTGATAACTCAGTTTATTAATTTATAATAAATTTGGCTTAAGTTTTGTATGTCTTGTTTGTCGTTAAGTGAGTTTTTTTCTTTTTTTATGTGAACCATTTCTTTAATTGTTAGTTTGTGGACATTATTATCTTGTGTTAAAATTTTTGTGTCTTTAAAATTAAATTCATGTTTTTCTCTTTTTTCGTGTTTATGTAAGGCGGTTGATGCGTTTTTAGTGTATTTGTGTCCGTTAAGTCTGTTGTCTAAATATTGGGTCGTCATACCTATATATTTCTTAGGGCAATTTATGCATGGTATAGCGTAGATTAAATTTGATTTTTTCTTTTTTGGTATTATACTTTTCAAATTACTGACTAATGGACTCAAAAGATTTTGCGCTTTATGACATACTGTGATATTATGTTTGTTTAAAATATATTTTAGTTTTTCTGATAGTTGATCTGTATAAGGTAAAGCTACATATTTTGAATTTTCAGTTGATATTTTTTCTTTGTGTATGTTGTTATAAAATTTAAAAGTTCGTTGTTTGAAAATGCGTTTTATTTGATTTATAGGAAAATGATTATTTTTTAATGTCTCTTCTACTTTCTTTAGTGTTCCTGGTCGATATTCTGGAGATGTTAATGCAATAGCTCAATCTGTTAAACCTATAATTACAGAATTTTTTTGATTTTTTGGATGGTGGGAGTTGTAATTTAGATATCGACCTGACCATGTTTTCTTTGTATACCATTTAGTTTTTAAATTGTTATTTATGTCTTTAATTAATGTTAAATCGAGAAAGTTAATTTGATTATTTTCTTCAATTTCGCAAGTGAATTGTAATTTGGGGTGGAAAATCTTTTGAGTCCATTATTCAGTAATTTGAAAAGTATAATACCAAAAAAGAAAAAATCAAATTTAATCTACGCTATACCATGCATAAATTGCCCTAAGAAATATATAGGTATGACGACCCAATATTTAGACAACAGACTTAACGGACACAAATACACTAAAAACGCATCAACCGCCTTACACAAACACGAAAAAAGAGAAAAACATGAATTTAATTTTAAAGACACAAAAATTTTAACACAAGATAATAATGTCCACAAACTAACAATTAAAGAAATGATTCACATAAAAAAAGAAACAAACTCACTTAACGACAAACAAGACATACAAAACTTAAGCCAAATTTATTATAAATTAATAAACTGAGTTATCAATACAACTACTATTAGAAAAACATGCATTGATAAATCTTTTCATAATTTTATATACACAAATCAAGCTACCAAACGTCATTTAAAATATGAAAGTTATTAGACAAGATATGTACAAGTAAACATTATTTTATCTATACACATATATACAAGGAATTTTAATGTAAGATATTGTATTAAGGAAGTATAACCTTCTTTTTGTAATATTACTATATTTTGCAGGATAATGTTAATGTAGTAATCTTGAAAAAGCTTAAAATATAAGAGCGAAACGTTGAATATTTAACTTTTAATAATTATAAACCTATATACCCAAGAATCCAACAAATAAAAGTATATATATATATATATATATATATATATATATATATATATATATACATATATATATATATATATATATATATATATATATATATTTTTTTTTTTTTTTTTTCAAAACTGAAAAACTGATTGGTACAACACCAATTTGCCATAATAGACACAGTATTGAGTTATACAAATTATAAATGTAACTTACTTTAAGTAGTCTTTAACTAATAATCTAATAAGAGTTCAACTTCAAACTTAGAACTTAACATATTTACATTTAGGAAAGTAGTAACATAACACAAACTAAGTACTAGTGCAGCATCCAGTTTATTGCGATATTTCGTTTTTGTATTGTGTAAGGCACCAACATTGGTGCCTTACATATTTCCATCGAAAGTTTCCAAAAAATAAATTTCCGGAAATTTGCAAACACTATTTTTATGTCATGTTTTTGAAATATGCACTAATAGATGTGCACAAGAATTTTTTAAACAAGATGGATTTTAGATTTTATTCTTACCATTTCGTGATTTCTACGCGTACAGTAGTTAAGAGTACTACAATAAATTAATTCCAAGTGCTAGAAGTAACGCAAGCGGTTTTGGTTGCTGCAGCCCCTACAGTCATTGAGTGATTAATAGGTGTTCGAATTAGTCTGATGTTAACCCTTGCATGCCGCCATAGTTCTCCGTTGAGTGCTACAAGACCGATCTGATAATTTTTTTATAAGCTTTGACATTATATTTTCTTTAGTCTTGAAATTTTTAAAACCATAAATTTTTTGTTACTATTTAAAACACAAGACTTAGTTTTGTTACGCTTCTTTTTGTGTTAGGAGTTTTACTGGGCTGATCTACGCAATTCTAACTTAAAGGTTTTACGCTAGAGATTTGCCAGCTCTCCTTAGTTTTCTGATTTCTTAATTATTTGTTTACATTTTTAAAAGCGTTATTTGTAATCGATGCGTTTCTATATGCTCCAGGCCAAATGTTTAATTACATCACTCGCTTCGTCACCTGTCGGAACTAAACATCCTCCCTCTACTTGCTTACTACGTCACCGATCGCTTGCTTACAAATTATCACAAACAATTCTTAGCCGAGTGTTAAAGTATTTAATGTGGAGCATTTTTACGAAATTTGATACGAGTGTCTGTCACCGTCTATCGGCTTTTTCGAATTTTTTTTTAATTCTCACCAGATTCGAATATATGATGAAAAAGTAGATTAGGAATGCCTGAAGAACCAGAATGAACTAGAAATTTTGTATATTAAGCATATAATATATGGATTCAATGTAGAAGTTTCGTATGTATGTAGAACAAACCGATAGGGAGGGGTAAATCAGAGCGGGTGATATGTCGGAAGAGAGGAGGGTAAGTTGGGAGAGGGGAATGTTAGGCTTAGAATATTCAACTGGTTATGTTTGGTTGCGTTTATTGAAATAATCACTGATGAAAATTCGAAGGACCGTAGTCACACAACGAATGTTGTACATAAAGGAAATCCTTCAATCACTAATAATGATGGATCGCAAACAGAGACTTTCTGGAATTTTCTACCACTTTATCAATAACTATTATCTTAGGAGTTATATTGGTATTATAATGTAAAATTCGAATTAATTTGTTCAAAAGTTGATAAAAAGCAAATGCAATTATATTTCAAATTTTAATTTCCTTAATTGTCACCAAGAATTTTCCTTTAATATCTTAATGGTTCAAGAAGCTCTTAAAAAAAGCTTCTGCACGATTTTAATGTTGTGTTAGAATTAAATAGCTTTCACAAGCACATTAATTATTTGCTTCTTCCTTTCTTTATTTTATTTTTGTTCTTATACTAAATTCGAGTAGTCTCATTTCAGCGGTTCCATTTAAGTTGTCCCCATCTTCATTACAGGGAAGTTCCACTCGAGAGATTAAACGATGCCTCCTGCTGCTGTTCTTGATAATTTATTAAGGGATGGTTTTTTAGTCTCATTCAGAAATGATTGTAGTTTAAGGATTCGTAATGAAACTGCGTTTTTTCTGTTTTGTTGTTCGGCTTTTTATATCACCGTATATTTATACTATGTGGATTTAATCAACTGAATTTAATCAGAAGGAAAACTGTTTTGATTTATAGTTTTTTTTTAATCAAAAGTTATTTAATAAGCTTCTCCAGAGAACATTACGAGAATAATTATGTTTTAAAGATGCTTTATTAGTCCATTAGAGGTAAAATAATAATAAAATCGATTTAAGCGACTTAACTTTTAGTGTGGTTAGACAAAATCAATTCAAATGTCAACTACGACTGATTATGTACTATCTACTCAATCCTCCTCGAGCTGAAAATCTAAGGATCTTTAGAAACTAATCATATAAATTCAGTATGGATCGGTTTTTTAGATTTGGCAATTTACGTTTTTGCTGAAGAAGTATAAGACATAAATCTAAAACTTGATATTAAATTAAGCATGAAATTAATTTATACCTCTTACATTAATCTCGATTTGTTTTTTTAATTAAATTTCAGATCTGCATTTTGTAAGCACTAATACGGAATATGTTAAACTGAAATGCCATAGGTTTATATCCAAATGTTAGGTACACTTCTGTATTTAGGACTCTTGCCAAGGTAAGCAAGCGTGGCGCTTGCTCAGCCAGAAACTCGGGAAATTTTAGAACAAAGAGTACTAGATGTGCTACGATCAGTAAACTACTAGAACAAGGTGTCAAAAGTGTATGGAACAGAATGGTCGTCATATTGAACAATTTCTTTAAGTGAATGTGAACTTTAAGTACTTTTTATTTCTATGATTTATTTATCGTTTCTTTATTTTACAGTAATACTTAGAATATCTTTTCACTTTCATTTGACATTGGTGTTTAATTTTCCAGCATACTAATTTCATATTAAAGATTAATTTACGTTTTTATTAATATTTTCTTTATCCAATATGGCCGCCATATGAAAAACAAAAGATAGCGCTAATAACTTAAAAACAAATGACAATCGGGGGTTTCTGTTTATATCAAATAATTTGTCTTAAAAAAGTGTCCGAACAATGTAAAACTTTAAAAGAGGTCAGATTAAGCGTTATCGAGTTATTGAATAACGAAATCGGCAAATTTTTGATTTTTCAAAATATTTTAAAAATTAAAAAGTTAGGTCAAATTTCTGATAACCGAGATACCAATGGTGAGCATCCAAATTGGGACACAGTGTATAGTAAGAAGTATCAATGAAAAGTGAATTCGCGATCCCTCCTATTAGGAGAATATACCCCTCCAGATTCTAAATTAATAAAAACAACAATAAAATATCATTTACGTGTACATGCTAATAATTTCAGTTCTCTATAAAAATACATTCAACTCTCCAAATACATTCATGTACACAGAAAGTGAAAGTACCATTTTTATTTTGGTGAAACTTCAACAACTCCACCACACTGAGACTTTCAGGCGAGTCGCTTGAATAGGGCACTAAATAAATATAGATGTAGGAATACAAGTAATGTACACAAAAGAAATATATACATTTTGTTTAAATTTGAAATGACAAAAATATATTTAAAAATGAACACAAACAACAAAAAATATTAAAATATAAAAGGAAAGATACTTTGGATACCATGAAAAAATTGAAAAATCAATCCCAAGAGAGCATAACGCCTTTTATCCGAGGAGAAATATTTCTGATATCATCAGAATCTTAATTACTAAATTTTATTTCAAATTAATTAAATACCTTAAATTTTTAAATCAATCCGATATTTGACGCCAACTATAAATGTTACAAAACAGCAATCGTCTGTTTTCCATGTGATTTAAACAATAAAATGGTGGAACCACCTACATCTCTTTGGTGATAATTGATTTATTAAATCGAAATTAAGATCCGGCTTCGTGTACGAAATATGTTAAGTCCATGTAATGATTATATTTTTAAATTCCCTTCCAAATTATCCACATTATAACGAAGGTTAAAAGATCCATTATCCAAATAAAATTTTCTTCTCTTAATTATAAAAAAATATTTCACAAATAAATTCACAACACTGACTATTAAGTTAATTAAATGTTATTATTATTAAAAACAGTCATATTCAAAGATCTTCAATGATTATTTAACACTTTATATTTATATATTTTTTCTATTAATTTACGTAGTTGTAAACACCCATTAATTATTAAATAAATTATTATTATTACTTTGACATTTCAACAAAATATAACCTAACATTTTTGGCGTTTGGTTTGTTTACATTTTTCACAACTCACAACATAACCTTAAAATCTTAAATTTTTGCTCTCAAGATGTGTGCACTGTTTGGAAGTTCTAAAATAACATAGAGTTTGTTACTAAAATGATCGCTCTTTTTATACCTTTTTCAAACAAAAGAACGCTATAGTGATTTTTTTGGTTACAAAGAAAAGAATTTTTTAAACTAAATACAATATAACCACATAATGGTTTATAACTCTTAATTATTCTTTAAATAAATTCAGTAAATATAGAGCTAAGAAAATTCCATTTCCATTGATATATGACATTTATATTGACATAAAAAAGGCCACTAGAGAATGTCAACCAAAATACATTTCTTACTCAACTATCAGACAACTAAAATTAACTTAATTACTTAAGATTACCTAATTAATCTTTCTATCTTGATAAAATCCAACCTTACATCCTAATAAACATTATTTACATACTTTTGGATATCAATAACATGAAAATAGTAGCTAAATTACATCATTTCAGATTGTAATGGAAAAACGCACAAACTTGCATTTTAGTTCAATGATATCTTCTACAAAGCAAACTGCTTAACAACACAGCATAAAAACATTTTACCTACCATACACCTTGTCTGTTTTAGGTCAAAACTTGTCTTAATTTGGCCTCAACTTTATTTTAATTGCCTAATTAGGTCACGATTTCACATCGATAGCTGAATAATTAAATAAAAGCTGAATAAGAATTACCAGGATTCTAAGAAAATTCAACTTTAAAATTCATCCTTTTACTGCCTAGTGTGTTCTAGAGTGCATGTTTATTAAATCAAAACCTTGCTTTTGGCTTCATAAAAAAATTATTAGAATTAATTATTTTTTTGCTTGAGGTTATGCAACCCATCTAACATCTCCGTGGAGAAATTTTATATGTGGGTGCATACTTTCTATTGTTTGTCGAATATTATGACATTATGTATTGTGATGATTTTCCTCATTATTTGAAAATCATGAGTTTCTAATTTGGTTACCCATGTAAAAACGTTCAGTGTTGATTGTGTTGATTGCTAATCATAAATTGAATTTTTAAAATGATTAATTGTTAAAACGATTCAGGTTTGAGTTAATTTTATTTATTGAATACATGTATATAGTAACAAACTTTTATCAGGAATACAACTTTGGTGTTTACAGGATTATCACTTCCAGTTAACTCTGAAAAAGAAAATGTATCAGTGATAAAGGTTTACAAGACATTACAAATATTATCAACAACAATACAGAAATAGTCTTGACGACCATAAACAGTTAGTCGGTAATACAATTGATAAATAGACAATAATAAAATAACCGAGCTACAGAAATAATGTGCAAGGTCAAGCTATTTTAAATAAAAACTATAAACTATCAAAATACATATAAAATAATTGCATAAAAATAATATATAAGGTTTGCATGTGGTAGTTAGGAAAATAGGGAGATGAAAAATAAATAACATTAAAAATGGTTGTAAAATTAATGTATCCAAAATAAATGTAAAGTTTTATAAAGAAAACAATAAATAAAATATTCAAGAAGTTATCCTGAGTTAACAGTGTCTCATTAATTGTAATAATAATAAAAAAAGAAAAGAGTTACGGAAGAAGAAAGAAAATTATTTATTAGTATTCAACATACAGTTTCATCAAAGAAACCAGTAGCAAGAGAATAGGAAGTTGACCTCAGGTGTCCAGTTTGTAACGCATTGGGACCATAGCAGCCGAAAGAAAGTTCTTGAAGGTCGTAAAACCAGGAACCACACCACTGGAAACAAAATTGATGTGCATTACAAGATAAGGTTTGTGGAATTGAAAACAAAAGTATCAAGGTATATATAGTGTTCCTCAGTATTAAAGCTATATAGAGGAAAGTGAAAGAAGATCAAAATTAAAAGTTGCATATACTTAGCAGCAAATTGAAAAGTTAATTTGTAAAAGCCGTAAGTGATCAACCCATAACCTAAAATAATACATATTTTAAAGATAAGTACTAAAGTAATAAATATAAATTAAAACTTACCTAATCAGAGTCGTCACTTGTGTTTTCATAAGTGAGGTTAAATATTTTTTCTTTCAAGCAAATGTCAAAGTCGACAGTGCATGAGGATAAAAGGTTTCCCACTTATTAAATTTTCTCATTACATATTATAGTAATATCATTATATAAAATCCCGGAACAACAAAACACTGAATTCTTAAAAGGTACCCATAAAGGAGTTCAGTATTGGTTTCAGAATTAAAGCAGAGTATAATAAAATCGACCCTGAGATAAACATTTTAAAATTCTTTTATTGTGTGATTGCAGATGAAATAAAATCAAATTAAAATTAAACATCAAAATTCTACAACATCACAGTATGTAACTACTCGTAGCATCTATAATAACCGCGACACAGTTATTTTATAAGTAACAGATAAGATTATACTATTAAATAAGATTATACAGATTATCATTGTCCTGTTTAACAGTCTGCACTCGATAATTCGGAGAAGCGATAACAATGAAATTAAAAGAACTTTGTATATTTCGATCTTTAGTTTACGAAATCAGTATTAGAACCCATTTTAGAACATGTGTTGGTACCGCACATGACGTTATCGTTTTTTTTAAATGTAATAAGTTACATTTAGAAAAATCAGGTTTTAAGTATGAAGATCGATAGTAAGTGTGATTCTAATAAAAAAAGTACAAGGGTGCTATAGGTATAAAATGCCTAATAGCAGTGCTAGAAACTAGGACCAATTAACGGGTTCTCTCCCGTTTAACAGTCTACACTCAAGCATTCAACAAGCTTAAGGCTATAGCAAAGAAATTAAAAATCTTTGTATATTTCAACATCTAGTTTACCAAATCAGTATTAGAACCCATTTTAGAACGTGTGCTGGTACCGCACATTTTATTTGAATTTTTTAAATAGAACTATGGTTTAAAGTATGAAGATCGATAGCAACTATGATTCTGAATAGAAAAGGAATAAGGCCCTACAGGTCTACAATGCATGATAACGCAAGCAGAACTAATTAACGGGTTCTGTCTCGTTTAACAGTCTACACTCAATCATACCAACAAGCTTCAGACTATAGCAATGGAAGTCAAAAAACTTTGTATATTTTGACCTCTACTTTACGAAATCAGTATTAGAACCCATTTTAGAAGATGTGCTGGTACCGCACATTTGATTTGTATTTTTTAAATAGAACTATGGTTTAAAGGATGCAGATCGATAGCAACTATGATTCTGAATAGAAAAGTAATAAGGTCCTGCAGGTCTAAAATGCATGATAACGCAGGCAGAACCAATTAACGGGTTCTGTCTCGTTTAACAGTCTACACTCAATCATACCAACAAGCTTCAGACTATAGCAATGGAAGTCAAAAAACTTTGTATATTTTGACCTCTACTTTACGAAATCAGTATTAGAACCCATTTTAGAAGATGTGCTGGTACCGCACATTTGATTTGTATTTTTTAAATAGAACTATGGTTTAAAGGATGCAGATCGATAGCAACTATGATTCTGAATAGAAAAGTAATAAGGTCCTGCAGGTCTAAAATGCATGATAACGCAGGCAGAACCAATTAACGGGTTCTGTCTCGTTTAACAGTCTACACTCAATCATACCAACAAGCTTCAGACTATAGCAATGGAAGTCAAAAAACTTTGTATATTTTGACCTCTACTTTACGAAATCAGTATTAGAACCCATTTTAGAAGATGTGCTGGTACCGCACATTTGATTTGTATTTTTTAAATAGAACTATGGTTTAAAGGATGCAGATCGATAGCAACTATGATTCTGAATAGAAAAGTAATAAGGTCCTGCAGGTCTAAAATGCATGATAACGCAGGCAGAACCAATTAACGGGTTCTGTCTCGTTTAACAGTCTACACTCAATCATACCAACAAGCTTCAGACTATAGCAATGGAAGTCAAAAAACTTTGTATATTTTGACCTCTACTTTACGAAATCAGTATTAGAACCCATTTTAGAAGATGTGCTGGTACCGCACATTTGATTTGTATTTTTTAAATAGAACTATGGTTTAAAGGATGCAGATCGATAGCAACTATGATTCTGAATAGAAAAGTAATAAGGTCCTGCAGGTCTAAAATGCATGATAACGCAGGCAGAACCAATTAACGGGTTCTGTCTCGTTTAACAGTCTACACTCAATCATTCCAACAAGCTTCTGGCTATAGCAATGGAATTCAAAGAACTTTGTATATTTTGACCTTCTACGAAATCTGTATAAGAACCCATTTTAGAACATGTGCTGGTACCGCGTCTGACGTCATCATGGTTTTTTTGAATGGAACTATTATATTTCAAGTATGAAAATCGATAATAAATATGATCTTTAAAAGAAAAGTATAAAGGTACTACAGGTTTAAAATGCATGATAACTGAGCTAGAGCCAATTAACAGGTTCTGTCCTGTTTAAAAGTCTACACTCAATCATTCTTTTGGTATTAGCAGTGGAACTAAACGAACTTCGTATATTTCGAGATTTAGGTTACTAAAGCAGTATTGGAACCCATCTTAGAACATGTGCTGGTACCGGATATGACGTCATTGTGATTTTTTAAATGGAACTATTACGTTTTGAGTATTAAATTCTATAATAAGTGTTAGTCTGAATATAAAGATTGAATAGTTTTATTACCCTGTGTTAAGTGTATCATTTTTAAGAAGCTTTCTTGTGCCTGAACTGTTAATTAAATTTATTAACATAAAATTGTCACTTACACAGGTTACTACCTTAGGCGTCGATTATGCCCGAAGCTTTTGTCTAGAATTAACTTCTTAAGTGTAGGTGTATGAGGTTACAACTTATTCGTTAAATAATTTGTCATCGTTGTGTTTCTGATGTTTTGAAAAATTTGTAGAATATTGTTTTGGATACAACATTTTTTAGTTACGCACTAAAAGTTAAAAGTCTGTAAGTATTCTACTGATTTCGTAAACTAGAGGGCGAAATATACAAAGTTCTTTAAGTTCCACTACTAAGGCCAGAAGATTATCCCAATTATTCAATGTAGGACGTTAAACGGAACAGAACCTGTTAATTGGTTCTAGCTCCGTTATCATGCCCTAGGAGTTTTTAAATTCATTCATTAGTTTCACATTTTTTATATTAAAATTCTAGAGTTCTGAATTTTTGACGTTTTAATCATAAACTCAGAGATTCATCTATAAAAACAAAACAAATTTAAGAGTTTTATAAATTAACAGTTTTAAAATTAGCATTGTGGTGAGACATCAAGTTGCCCTTTTCAAACTGATCCACTTAGCAGTTGTCAGACGACTCTACTCTACCCATGTGCGCACAGTAATACCCTAACAGCAATAATGCATTAAACTGTTAAAACTTAATAGTTTCAATTTATATAGTCTTACTCTACGATCTAGTAAAGTATATTGCACTGGAAGAAATTATATTAATATCCATAAAATTAGAATGCCTATGGCTATAACCAATGTCAAAGGTGTCATATTAGTGATGGCATCAAAACTTATCACGTCAACTAAAAGTAAGTATCTCTTAAACTAAGGTCGATTGGTTTTTCGATAAGGACATTTAAACGGGTCATGGATTGCTAAGTTAAAGAGGGTAGTTCCTCAACAATCTTTCATTAATATCACTTAAACTATTTAAGATATTGTCACGTGGGGTTTTCGCGACTGAGGGACGTAGCCAGAGGTAGAGATAGAAAGTAAACGCAGGTCACAAATTAATTATATACTCAATAACAAGTAATAATACAATAGGTTACAAACATAAATTTGAGGACGGATAAGTCCTCCTAAAACTAACATTAACATCAGGGTGATCGGAACCACCCTGTACTAGCACTAAGTCCTACAACTAAGCTTTAGGAAACCAGGTAAGCGGTACCCCTGGGTACTAGCTTTTAGGTCCCGAAAATACTACAACTAAGAAGATTAGTGATCTGGTAATCAGTTCCCCTGGACACCAGATTCTAGATCCCGAATACTAAGCGGAGGGGATCGGGTAATCAGTGCCCCTGGACACCAGATTCTAGATCCCCTACAATTAATTAATATATAAAGTTACTTATCAGCTTGCTTCAAGAACATGGTCGGATGGGAGTCAATTCACGACTTAATGTTAGTCATGAAGCAAGCTGTTTATATACTGTATCCTCATGAATATTGCGGATGCCGTTAATGCATAAATGAATATATTACGTATAATGAGTTGCGTCTATAAATGCATACTGTATAAATGAATATATTACTTCTAATAAAATGCATATATTATCATATAAATGGTGATTCGCATGCGATGCTTTCTGCAGGTGGTTTTGTCGTGTGGGCCGCCGCTGCATACACGAATGTAACCTTGGTAACATTTGCACTAATCGAAATGCAAGTTGAAGAATTATGAAATTATTATTTTTAACCCATGATACACTAGAGGAATAACATTTTTATTCTGTCGTTTATTAAACAACTGCTTTGATGGTGTGTATGCAAGCAAATAAACATGACTTTATAAGGCAAAATTGAATAAAAGCATTTACTACATTTTATTTAGATGACCCATTGTTAAGGTAATAAATAAGTTTTGATGACATACCGTACCTTAGTTACTGTAAAGAAAAAAACATCACATTTACCGATAATATCGAAAAGCGACATACTGAATCCTTCCAGAAATAACTTTAAAATGAATTTAACATATATGCGCCTCTATTAGAATTAACATTATAAGCTTAATAAAGTTGATTCATATCAAAATCATATGTTCTATTGCAATTTTACAGATCAAAGTATTTTGTCTCGAAAGTTAAAGGTTCGTGAGAATTGCCCATATGCATATATCTTATGCAAACGTATATAGTCTTTAATACAGTCATATGGTGAATATAATTGAGAATCTGTAGTTTACTGTTAATATTTCTTAGGATCCAGAAGTCATATTCAGCACGAAATTTACATACAATGGAGCTGTTTAATGCTTGCTCTTGCAACAAAACATCTGGATACAGTCTTTTTATGTCTTTTGGTTCTTTTTCTTTTTTTCTAGATTGTCTAGAAATTATAAATTAGTATCTACAGTAATTCTATCTGCATCTCTATAGGATTGCCCGATACAGTAAAAAAGAGTACTTACACCACTGCCTGCAAAAAAGAAATACTAATAATGATGTTAATCATGCTACCCAAGTACCAATCTGAGAGTAGTAAGATTAAATAGAATAGCTTAGTTTTTTTTCCAAAAAACTATCCTTTATTTTAAATTATTATTGTTTTGATTTTAGAGTTTGTTAAAACCAAATGCATATATAGTAACACAGGGACCCACAGAAGAAACCGTTACTGATTTCTGGAGGATGGTATGGCAAGAGAGAGCAAGCTGTATAGTAATGCTAACAAAAACATTTGACTTCATAAGGGTGAGTATTAGTATACAAATTTTTCCGATAAGTAGTTCTTAATGTTAAATTAAAATAGAAATAGCTTGAGTTATAAATAGAAATAACCAAAATAATAATTGGAATCGGACGTAGTTTACGTTTACTAGCGCTTGTACGAATGTACAGACGAACCCCAGGATGAAAGCTTTCTCTACCACAAGACTCATAGATTTACAGAATTTTTAATTTGCAGGTGATGTGTGTTCAGTATTGGCCGGCTTCAAAAGAAATAGAAGAAACATACGGGGGTATACATATATCTATATTGCAAGATGAAGAATTAGCTCATTTTCACATAAGGACCTTCCGGCTATTCAAAAAGCAGTTGGGCGTAAGTATTTATCATAAATTGATTTGTTTCTTAAATAACACATTTTACGTAAAAGCAGTTTTATCAACCGGAAGCCTCTTGACGTTTTCAAATTTATTTTCAGAAATGTATTGAGTTTTTGCCAAAAACCTTAAAATTTTCTTAAAGAATTCAAATCAGAAAGAGCGCATCGTTAGTAATATTTTTTCTTTATTTGACAAGTACATATGAAATAATTATTAAACTTGTGAATTTAGAAATAATTACTCACTTCACAGTTTGTTTTTGGCAGATTAAACTAATTTATGGATGGAGGTATCGTCTGTAATTTGTACCCACACATTCGTTTGTGGGAGAAGTCATTGAAATATTTTATTTATTTAATTATTACAATTAACCTCACTTGAATCATAATAATAATAATAATATTATTATGATTCATTTAATATTTGGTTGACGACCAGGATTAGACGCGATGTAAAACCACACTTTAGTCGCTTTATCCGCGTGGTCAATTACAGATGTCACCATTAATACTTCTTAATATTGATGTTAATTTGGCACACATATATAAGTGCCGTAAATGTTGTGTACATATTACAGGTGATTATCCTCGACGGATGAGAGTAAATAAACTTGGAACAGTCTGTATCGAGAAATCGTCTGTAATTTGTTCACACACATTCGTTTATTGGAGAAGTCATTGAAATATTTTATTTATTTAACTATTAATTCATGGACCATTTAACAAAGTTATAGGAGATGAGATCAACGTTTCATTCATTATCCATTCCTAACATTCCCTTAATATTAGCACTCCAGATTTGATAATAACTTAGACTTATAACCTCTCTTTATGCAATATGTTATGAATACAGGGTCTACCTACATAATTTTCTATTACGAAATACCTGAAAACGAACTTTTTGCAGCTTGATCCTAGCAATTATAACAAAACTTCTTTTTATTGGTAAACTGCATCAACAATCGCGCTAATTACAGTTGATTTCAAATAAATCTAAGACAATCAGTATTCCATAATGTAAATGTTAGCTTTTTTTTTTCCTTGATGTTTAATAATTTTTATTCATAATCATATTGCAATATGTACATTTCATATGTTGTAAAAACATTGGAACGTAAGCTATTGCTATAACAACACTAAAGTGGTTGGCAATTTCCTTTACATGTCTGTAAACTGACATGTAAAGTCTTAGCCAACTTTTTTTTGTGAATAATTTAAGACAGGGCTTTTTATCCGATTTAAATTAAGGATTTTATAAATGTGAACACTAAAAACATCTTTTTTATTTAATATTAGTTTTATTTTTATTTTTCCATATTTTATATTTAATAATTATTATGGAATTAATTTCTAATTTTAATACTGAGAGCATACATTGCCCTCTAGCGGCGAAGAATGAAACCTTACTTAAAATTTCTTTTGGTCGATAGATGGCGCTGATTGAAATTATGACAGTTTATAGAAAATTATACATACATTCATAATCCATTACCCTTTTACCGCATTTCGCAGTGTCGGGGTTCCACACAAACTCTTATGGGAGTACAACGGAGGTGATGGAGCTGTTGTAGCAAGTGCATTACGCTCCCCCATACTTTATCACTCATACAACTTTAATTATTTTAAAATTTAAAATTACATTTTATTTTGGTTATTTAAGTCTAATTATTGTGAATAAAATAGTATACGTGTTTCGTTGGTAAAGTTTCCAAGCCTCGCGATATTGCTTGACCTCGATGTACCGTCTCGGTTAAACAATTATCGCTTGGCTTGTAAAGATATCCTTTTCCAACTCAACATGTAATATACTATTATCTACCTGCAGTTACCTGTAGTATTTTTTTCTAACTTTACAATGACGTCAAAAAGGGGAAATTAGCGATATTTCAAATTGCAATAAAAATGTGTAGGTAGGCAACCCGTCATAAGAGAAGTCATTACAGAAGTGTAAATCGGTTTCTTCGCAAACATATACACGAGAAGGTGTTAAGATTTTAGAAACAATCGATACAAAGAACAAGCGATCAATGATTATTTTATTTCATAAATAATAGTAAAACCATTAACAGCGCCACATGTTGCCAACATGTAGTTAATGATGTAACTACTGATTCATATTAGTTCCATTGCAGCAGCGTGCAGCTGCAGTGCATACGAAACAGTGGAAGCAGTCCCGATAGGACGTAATGTTTGTTTAAAGCCTGGATCCCATTACTCGTGTGTTTGGCAAATACGCAAATATTTGTGAATTCGAAAAATATAAAAGCGACTGCATCATTCGAAAAACGTAAAGATATACAGGGTGTTCCATCTAAAATAAAAAAAGTTGATAGTAGCCGTAGCAAAATTGCTCACCCTGCGTATATACAAAAGTATTGAAAAATTTAAATTTGTTTTATATTAACCAACATGGGGATTTAACTTTTTTTTCGTAAATCTGACAGTTTTCATATAAGCTACAGGGTCATCTTATAGTCAGCCACCCTCTACCTACATTATACATAAATACATAGCTTTTATTCAAAAGAACATATTTTAATTTGATGCCCCGGAAAACCTAGATATCTGCTAGTTACACATTGCGACAACTAAAATAAATATAATAACGTAAAAAAGATCAATTATAAAATGCTCCAAGCAAAAACATAAAACATCACAATTTTGAACTTAGTCCCCCCACCCAAATATTAAAGGCCAGCTGATCATATGTTGGTTTATCATCTTCAGAGGAACCACAAATGATTGTTGATATCATTACAATGAATTATAATATTCCAAATATGCTGATAGGAGATTCTTACGAATTATTAGCAAGAGATTATTTAATTGAGTGCTTGTGATCAAATGTACAAATCAAATGGCTCTTAGTGACCTTAGTAAAATACAATATCAAATTTTTGAGCAAAAATTAAAACATTTAAAAAGAAATACCACAATTAAAATAAATTAAAATGAAAAAAACTACTTACTTAGTTAAGGAATGTTTACATTTGCCTAACTGTTGAGCAAAACGTTAGATTTTGTTTTATTTTCCTAATTCATTGCGGTGATATTAAAATAAAATATAGTATGCCCACCGTTCCAAATAAAGCAAATTATATACGGTGGATTAAAATAAACATACACCACAGATATTTTTCTGTATTCCAATCAGCCAGCTCAGGGTTACTCGGTAAAGCATTAATTATTTGAATTATGAGACTCTTATTAACTCTTATGCCTGAAAAAGGAGAAAAACTTATGTTGCAAACACTAGGGCTACTGCAAACTGGACAACCACTGCTAAACTCTAAATTCAAAAAGAAAGAACACTGACTGCTTGTATATGCATCAATTAAACACATAAGTAAATTTAAAAACGCATAAATTTTATATAATGAACAAATAAAAATTCAAATGGAAAGTAAATGGCAAGAAATGTTGTTCAAATTAATACAATTAACAATTGAGAAATAAATTCCCAGGCTTGCTCAAATGTGATAAAAAGTTGTAATGGCCTGACATAGGGCCAATACGGTCATTCACTTGAACAAACCAACACAAATCAAAAATTGTTTACAAATAAAACTGTATAACTTAATGACAAAATAAATTGAAATAAAAGAAATTGAATTGTTTTATTTCCAAAGAATAAATTTTTTTAAAAACCTATAAGGTTAAAACAAGTAATTTAAAAATTATTGAAATTAAACCTTACAAATTTTTATTATAATAAATAAATCAAATTTATTTATTAAAACCATTTGTTTTGACCAACCTGGTATGTTACAAGAATAGTTTCCTTTTAAATAATAATCCTCAATTGGTATCACTGTGACAAAACCAGTCAGCTGATTTCCTGTCTTTAAAAACATCAATACGTAGATCGATGAAGAAAAATAAATTCTCCCAGAATTTATTTAAATAATCACGTTCACGTTAAATAATTGTAAAACAATAAAAAAGTCTTCTTTTAACTTTAAGAAATATTCAGGTAACACTTTAATGTAATTCAAACTTTATTCATACATGACGTTTACGTCAAACATATGGTTAAAATATCTAACCTCACTTTAAATTACAGATTTTTGTCCGGAGTCGGGCATAGGTTTTGCCGTGAACGTTTTATCGACTGCCTTTGTTAAATTTGGCTCCAACTTATATAGAGTTTGTTAAAACAAGAGCCTGCACTAACATTTTTCCAAAACAAAGACAAATCACGTAAGGTTGATGACGTCACTAACCCCGCACAGCTGTTCTTAATTATCACTAATCTTAATTCTATGATTACAGGATTGTAGCCCTTAAAACAAGGATTAAAACAATGTAACACTTGTATCCCAAAATGCATCGTAACGAAGATACAAGACGAAAACGGTTGACAATGTACAAATCTCGTTATAGCTTAATTACATAAAAAAATTAAAATAAAACAGGTTTATCTTTTACAAAATAGATGCATAATTACACAATACAAGTAATACATATAAATTCTCCCAGGAACATCTTTACAATTTACAACAAACATAATTTTACAGTGCGATACTACATTGAATTAATCAATTAATGCATTTGCAAGTTCCAGCTTAAATATTAATTCAAATAAAATCAATTTATGAACAAAATGTCCATCATACAGTTCTCCAAGTGTTTACATAAAAACAATGGTGAGAGAAAATAGGATAAGAGTCAATAATCGTCAGAATGAAGCAAAACGACAAGATTAAAACCTTCAATAATAGAAATGGTCAGAATTTTTATAACAAAGTTTAAAAACTAATTGTACTGTATAAGTCATAACAATATTGACTTAAATTATCTGTTTTCAGTTAACTAACAGCGCGAAGCTGAGTTGGTCTCTTGGAAAGTAGAAAAATTTACCCTACGTTAAGGATCGTAGCCTCTAAATTTAAATAAGAAGATTACTTCTTCTCTACAAGTGAAAAACCCATCCCAATATGTAACTTGGGTTGCATAAACGTATTTATGATAAAACAATCTAACTGATTGATATCCTTTTTAAGAATATGAAACCATTTATTATACATAAGAAACATAGGTTATGTTTGCATGAAATCTTTATTCTTAATTTCTAATTTAAATATTGATGAGCCTAACTGTGACCCTATATGTAGCCTTTATATTAATTATGCCTATCACTTAGCATGTCCCTCTTTTAATTTAAATCTAATGGGTGAAATATTTTGTTTTCGCGTTTCCGATCTATCGTTAATAAAATCTTCAATGAGGTGATCTGATATCACCGCAATTAATGCATTGTATTAACCTTCATAATTACATAAAATTTAAATAACAAACAGCTAATAAGAAAAAAAATCAATTTATTTAAATATGCAATAAAATCCAATTAAAATAGGAAAAATTATAATTAGAAACTCAAAAAAAGTTTAAAAAAATATATCCAACAAACAATTTTTAAACATGTAGGAAATTAGTTTGAAAGGGAATTAATTAATTACTACATAAACAGATCAAATGAACGGGAAATATTAATTTATTTAAATTGCCTTATGAACCATAAAACAATAAAAAATAAATTAAATTGAAGAGGTGTTATAAATAGCTTGTTACATAAAGTAACAGCTTATTCCGCTTGAAAAGAGCGTTTTGAAAGCGCTAGAATGTTGTCACTCCGCGTTAATTTATAAAAGTGGTTTCGTGATTTAATTACCCCCAACTTCTAGTGGAAACAACTTACTATATTTCTATTAAGTGTATGGGTGTAACTAATATAATTAGAAACCTCGTAATGGGGGTTCGGTGTAATGATTTAAAACATATCTATCTTATCAACATGTGGTTGCTTCCTACTAGTTTAAGTTTTTGCATTTTAAGTACTTACATTAAGAATACCAAACAAGAAAAAAAACATTAATTTTTTTTATTTTCTCAAAAACTAGCAGGAAGCTATCACATGTTGATAAGGAAAATATGTTCTACATCATTACAGCTGCCTTCCATTACAAGGTTTCTAGTTTTATTAGTTACACCCTGTATAGCATTTGCAATATTTTTGGGTAATTGTTATCTTGATTTTGTTTGCTAAATAATGCTATTAGTAGTTAAGTGTAATGTACAAGAAGGGGCGTTTTCTGTTTTATATACAATTTATTTTCAAGTCTATTGGTAAAAAAATAGTCGTTTCTAATCATCATCGCCTGTATCAAACAAAAGCCTTCCCTTATATGTACAATAAATAGTTATGCACACCAAAACAGTTTTAATCTGCCGTATGCATAAAATGTAGCAAATGCTTCTACTAGAAGTTCATCTCTTCTTCCTTTTACTAATAGAAGTAAAAGCAATTACTTCAGTTTATGCATACGGCCCAATGTCTGCTGTACACTTACTTTTACTTTCCAACTAAGGATTTAGTATTTCCCAAACTTGGGTACATCTTACTACAACAAATACACATATAGTAGCTGTGGAAAATTCGGGGGGATAGGGACTTCAGCCCCCACCCTCCCGCGATAAAAATGCTTTTCATGCCACCCTGAAAATAAAGTGCCGTTCAAATGGCGTAAAATAACCTTCACTGTATGCTAAAACTTCCTTAATTGTAAAGCCATTATGTGAGACTAAGAAATCTAGACCCCGAAAAAAAAGAATCTTGTACCCACCACAGTAGCCTTCACTCCAAACTTAACAGGACGAGTTCGATTATTTGAAAAGGAAACTATTGAATTAGAAGCATCAGTAATGTAACACGATACAAAATCTTGAATAAACTATTTATTCTGATTTTTGAAAGAGAATAGCAGAACAAAAAGCAGTTTGATGTTTAAGAATGCCTTGGATTAACGAATAATTTTAACGGTAGCTAAATTGTCTCGTCAGTATGTGGAAATAACAAATAGTATGGTATTTCACAATTTTGCAGAAATACCTAAAACGGTTAAGAGCCCTCACCTAATGTTCTTATGGCATTCCAACTAGAAGTTACATTGCTTTTAATTTATTTATAAAATCTTTTAATTCAAGTGTACATGCTCAGCATGCTCTTGTCATACATAGAAATAATAACTACTTTTAAAGTAAATACGTAAGGGATTTTATTCAAGTGAGTGTGGTTTTAAAATAAATGTTCTTGAAATAAGATATTTGGCTCTGTTTTAACAGCAATTCTTTTAATTTAAGTTAATTCGGCATTTTAATTTATATCGTTAAAACGTGCACATGCTTAAATTAGTTAGTCGTTGTTTTACATATCGAACGAAAATGGAAGGAAATTTTCAACAAGAGTTTTATGTTAGTGCAAGTGCTAATAGTTGTCAGCAAGAAAGTTTTGAACTATACGAATTTTTAAAAACCCGAACGTTGAGGAAGATTATTATATAAAATAATAGATATTATCTTAAAAAACTGTAATAAAATTTTTATAACAGCCGCTAAAATTAGTAGGTATTAAATGTTTTAATGCACATTACTTATCCTATGAAGTGATGATCCATCAAAACGTTACCAGAAAATGTTTTTTTAAGAAATAATTATTTATGTAATAAGCAAACTGTTTATGTTCTGTATTTTTTATGTTATTGTTTTATTTCAATAATCAAAGAATTTTACCTTCTTTTTGTACTAGGTATTGTCTAATATCAATAAAGCTTTAATAACAATAAGTTGTTTTTTTAAAGCAAATAAATATTATTTGCAAACTATTAGTTTTAATAGGAAATAGTTTTACTTTTCAATTGAAAACGGCATATTAAGAAATACCTGCATATCTGACATTCATAACATATAACAGCACTGCATTTAAAAGTAAATATTTTTAAAGCTTATTAGATTCAATAAGCTTAGAGTCCAGTCAAATTAGAAGAAACTAGGTGGACCCGTGGGCTACGCTCCACGCTCTCATTATTATACTTTAAAAAAAAAGAACTTTTCATTATCCGTTTATGCGTAACGTCCCATAAAAACACAATATTTCAATAAATAGCACTAATGAACCACCATGCGTATTATCTCGACTGAACCTGGAACGTTACCCAACAATCAACACAAATGCTGCTCTTCCAATTTCCTTATTTCAACGCACAACTGTAGTGGTCGACTGGACGGACAAATTTGTACCTTACGTCAAGACAGCATAGATACTACGCCGATAGCTTTTAGGCTACGCCCTCCAAAATCTTAGACGATTAGACGATGTGGAAGGGATCGGGAATTATAATATAGATAGCTGAAAGTAGAAGTAAGTCCTTAGATTTTTGCAATAGGCCTTCCTTGTGGGTTGTTAAATAACCTCCTAAAAATTACTACGTGCAGGTAATGAGCTCGGAGAAAAAAAATGTGAGCGAACCACGCCCCCTAATGGTTTTTGTCGTTTTTCTCGGAAGCTATTACGTTTATCGAGATGAAGAAGGTAAAATAAAGTGAATAAAGAATGTTTTTTGCGTACCTCGTCTTCTTTTTGTGTTATCCAAGAAAGAAGATATGTCACGCATGGATCATCAATTTGCACCAGTAAATTTTCGGACGTAGCTTTTTGTCGTCTCATATTCGTCATGAAGTAGCTAAGAAAAAATCGTGATCGTGATCCAGTCATCTTTTACCTTAGCATCTCTTCGGCAAGATGCATCAGGCGATATTATCTTTATTCTTGGTGCCAGATCGGATGAAAGTTTCGTATTAGCAAGTTAATTCTTAGGATAGTCACTTGTTTTATTCAGCTCAATACTTACAGGGTGTTTCCAAGGCCGTATTTAAGGGGGGGTTTAGGGGTCTAAACACCCTCCCCAAACTAAACTTAATACTAATAAATGACAACAAAATAAAATTATTTTTCTATTCTGCTTCGCCCGAAAATAAATTCCCCCAGAACCCACCCGGAAATGAATTTCTGGCGTGTTTCGCCTTTTTGAAATTCTAATTTCCTTTATTAATGTAAAATTAACTTCTCGATAAGAAATCTTCATATAGCTATCACTAAGAATAACAATAATATCGCCTGATGGATTCTGCCGAAAAGTTTCTAAGGTAAAAATGACTGGACCACGGATTGCGTCCGGCTCGTAACGACTGTTTCTTAACTACTTCACGAGGAATATAAGACCACAAAAAGTTACGCCTGAAAGTTCTTTGAGCAAACTGATGCAAATTGCTGATACATGTATGACATAACGTTTTTCTTCGATAACACAAAAAGAAGGCGAGGTACGAAAAAACATTCCAAAAGTTTTCATAGAGGATTAAATAAACTTTATTTTACCTAAGTTCCTTAATCTGGAAAAACCTAATAGTTTTCTAGAAAAACGACAAAAACCGTTAGAAGGCGTGGTTTACCCTCATTAACTCTTTGAGATCATCACCTACAGGTGATGAGTTTGTTAGGTTAAGGTTAGGTTAGAGGGTTATTTAACAACTCACAAGGAAGGTCTATGCAAAAATTCAAGGACTTACCTCAACCTTTTGCTATTTATGAAAATTTGTTCTAAATTGACTGAACTATTAATTGAAATGGATTAGAAAATTTAAAATGAGTATACGCCAAGTCCGTAACGCTAAGTACGCTCCCGTGTAATGAAACACACAAGTTCGTCCCGTATAATATTTATCCATCTTCCTTGCAGTTTATTCTTAAAATTCCTCGTTAAATTGAATGTACGGAACAAAAACAAGTTCCTTTTCTTTATCCACAATTAAAGAATTTCCACAGGTTTTGGGGCATTTAATTTTAAGTAGTTCATACTTACCATTGCGGATAATCCCGTCTGGACTACAAGCGATGAAAGGCTGATTTGAATCAATAATATGCCCTACTTCGTCAACAGCGAGATTTGCCAAATTTTGAAACATTAATCGAGTTTCTTTTTCCAAGATTTAGCTGGATTGCAATTACTGTTATACTTTTCATTGACAAAGGACAAAACTAAAGCTTCAAAATTTCCTGCTCTTGTTTTTATTTTGTGAGCTCGGCTGCTGGCAGTAATTCTAGTGAACCGTTCTTTATGCCACTTCGGACATCCCGACTGATCTGTGGACTTGGAATCTAGAGCCATTATTGCAAAAAAAAACGTTTTTTTTATAATTGACTTTTGTTACTAACTTATAGTAATTATTATCCAAAATATTTGACTTCAAAATGGTAACTTTCTTTATATCTTTTTCCCTGCAATGCAAGTAATTTCATTAACAATCTTGACATTTTTTCTTCTTCGTCTTTTGCTTCCTTTAATCTTTGGTCTTTTTCACTTATACTTTTCTTTTCTTGTTTTATCATTACATTCATTGCGAAATTGTATGACAGGTGCGCAAAGGTAATACACATAACATCTTCAAATTTATAATGTTTTGTATGTGCAGCCATGGTTGTAGAAATCATATTTTCTAATTTCTAATTTTTGTGATATTCTTCCAATTGTATTTTCGGATGACGATTCCAGAGCAGTGGTTGGTCTGTTTTGGAGCAAGTAACTTTTTTTTGTTTATATACATGCAAACTGTTGCAGCATGTTTGCAAAAACCTTTGCAGCTGCATGTAGTTGCTACAATTCTTTGGTTTGCATCCACCTTGATTTACGCAAAAAAGAAAAACAAATACAAAATTGTGAAACTTTGAATTTGATTATATTTCATAAAAAAACCCTCAATATAATTGAAAATTGAGCAATCAATAACTAACACAAATTATTAATTTAAAACTATTCAGTGCACAGATATATTTATAATTCAATATACTATATCGTAACATTCTTTTTAAATAAAACTAAAGATGCTGTTTTAAAAGTATATTATAGAAGAGAAAATATTAACAGTAACTAGCATTTAATCTTAACTAATTAAAAACACAATTAGAAACGATTAACGAACTTAAACTGATTTATTTAAAGGCTATTTATTAACTACAATATTTATGTTACACAGACATTTATTTATAATATTATTACACCTTTAAGCGCATCTAATTAACTGGTTCCCCTTTTCACAAATGGTGCTTGTATTTATATAGTATTTCACGTGGAGTATTTGAAAGTTCGGATACCGGGTGCTTTACGTGTTGCTGTCTCGAATGCTGTAGTCCTCTCTAGACGTCTGGTTTCGCCGCCATTTGGGAATGTTCTCCCCGTTCATTACAATACAATCATTTATTTAGTAAAATTTTGTTATGCGTACCTCAACTGTAACATTATATAAAGTAGTATTTGTTCTATTACTCAAAGCCCCAGGTCGGTCGCAAAACTGGTCTCATTATTTAATTATTATATCAATTTATCTTATTCTTAACTTCTTGAAATCCACAAGTTACTATTATTGGGCATTATCAAAATCTTAAATTACTATAGTATTTTTTCTAACTTCACGATGACATCATAAAGGGGAAATTAGTAACATTGTCAAATTGCGACACATGTTGCCAACACGTAGCTAAGAATGTAACTACAGTTTTATATTTGCTTTATTGTCAGTTTTAATAAAATTGACTTGTTTCGTTTTAGTCTAGTCAAATTAGAAAAAATAGCTGAAAGTCGTGAGAAGTTCTTGGATTTTTGCATAGGCCTTCCTTGTGGGTTGTTAAGTAACCGCCTAAAAGTCACCGCCTGTAATTAGGATTTATAAAAAAGCGAAACATCATCCTGTACCTGTACATATTAGGTTGCATAGAAAATTGACTAATAGTACAGTGTACTCTCCTAAGAATTAACTTGCCGATAAAAATTCTCATTCGACTGGAACCAAGAATAGCATCGCCTGATGGATTTTGCCAAAGAGATGCTGAGGTAAAAGATGACTGGATCACGTTCGCGTCCGGTTGTCAACGAATTCTCCTTATCTACTTCATGACGAATATGAGACCACAAAAAGTTACATCAGAAAATTTCTTGAGCAAAATTACTGGTGCAAATTGCTGATCCATGTATGACATATCTTCTTTCTTCGATAACAAAAAAAGAGGACGAGCTACGAAAAAACATTCTATTATTTTTGGTAGGGAATTAAATACACTTTATTTTACCTCCTTTATCTCGATAAACCTAATAGTTTCCGAGAAAAACGACCAAAACCGTTAGGGGGCGTGGTTTACTCTCATTTCTTCTCCGAGTTCACCACCTACAGGTAGTGACTTTTAGGAGGTTATTTAACAACCTACAAAGAAGGCCTATGCAAAAATCCAAGACTTGCCTCAACTCTCCGCTATTCATGAAAAGTTGTTCTAAATTGACTGGACCATTTTATACAATTGCTATCATCATTTTCAAGTCATTATACAATATATTAAAGTAATTCTTTCAAAAGTTATTTACATACAAAAGGAATTTATTAATAAAGAAAATTTAGAAACTTTAAACAAAAACCCAACCACAAAATTCCAAAAAGAAATAAAACAAGGTTTAGAAAACTGCAATATCTGCTTTTCAGAATTAGAAAAGCAACAAATCATTAATAAAAACTCACAACCACCTAAACTATATGGACTAGTCAAAACACATAAACAGAATATGCCAATAAGACCAGTTGTATCATACATCAATGCACCTAATCACATTTTATCCAAAAAACTGAACCAGATTATTAACACGATAGGTTACAAATCGAAATACTCTGTTAGAAATTCATTAGAATTAGTAGATAAGCTGCAAAACATACATCTTCCACCACATTCAAAACTTGTTAGTTTTGATATTTGCAACATGTTCTCCAGAATACCCCCACAAGAATGTATTTCTTTATTAGATAGTTTCTTGATCAATAGTAATATAGAATTAGTTAAAAGGTTAGAGTTAATTCAATTATTTGACCTTTGTATAAGTCAAGATTATTTCACTTTTAATAACATAATTTATTTACAAAAGGATGGTTTACCTATGGGTAATTCTCTAAGTCCTCTATTAGCTAACATATTTATGGACAAGTTTGAAGATCGAATATTTGAATTAAACCTCTCTAAACACATTATCTTCTGGTTTCGTTATGTTGATGACATTTTAGCTTGTTTTGACAGTTCTTTTGAGGTTATCAATGAATTTTTAATTCTTATAAACAATATCCATCCTAATATAAAATTTACACTAGAAACAGAACAAAACAGGGCTATAAACTTTCTAGACTTAAATATCAAGAATAACGCAGACAATCTATTTGAATTTTCCATATACAGAAAACCAACACAAACAGACATAACAATACCAAATGAATCTTGTCACCATAATACACATAAAATAGCAGCCTACAGATCATTAGTACACAGAGCTTTAACTATTCCACTAACAAAATCAGATTTTAGCAAAGAGATATCAACCATTAAACAACTAGCACA
This sequence comes from Agrypnus murinus, assembly GCA_929113105.1. Taxonomy (NCBI): domain Eukaryota; kingdom Metazoa; phylum Arthropoda; class Insecta; order Coleoptera; family Elateridae; genus Agrypnus; species Agrypnus murinus. The sequence continues at coordinate 112,561,043 of OV816026.1, read as the reverse complement.
TGCAAATCATTATAATCCGAACATGATTGACACTTTAATTAAACAAAAAGATTTTAGGTTAGCTATCAAAAGAATATATCCCATTGACAATCAAACAGAAGACACAAATTACATATCTATACCATATTTTGGCAAAATATCAGAAAAAATTGCACATATACTAAGAAAAACCAACAATTATAAAATAACATTTAAAACCAACACTAACACTTTTTCATTTTTATTTAATGCTAAAGACAGAACACATGATATCATGAAATCGGGCATTTACCGTTTAAATTGTTCTTTTTGTAGTTCGGTATATATTGGACAAACACTTCGAAATTTTGACATAAGATATAAAGAACACGTACGTCATTACAAAAATAAACATCCTGAAAAATCGAATTACGCCAAACACCTTTTAGAACAAAATCACACAATGACTCCTCAAAATAATATTAAATTCCTACATTTTTGTAATAACAAACGCAAATTAGACATTTTAGAAGCCTTTGAGATATAGAAACACAAACTCAGGGTACCTTTAATGAATGAACAACTTGAGCTCAGTAATTCTCCGTTACTGGAAGTATTAGATATTTAATTCTGATCAGGTTATATTTTAATAAAACTGTGAAAGTTTTAATAATCTTTATTTATTTCATATATTAAAGTAAACTATATTAATGCAAATTCATCGAGCCTGTCTCAACTTGTCAAATTAGTATATTTCACAAATAAGAAAGGAATTCTTGTGTCGCGCCACCGCTAAATCGGCGCTCGCGTCGCTTGAAATGTAGAGTATGATTTGGAACAGACTTGAAGTATACATTAAATTATACTTAACTTATATGTAGGTACATATATTTATTAAAGTCTACTTTTGACAGGTTGTTACAGAAGAGAGGCACATACTACAATTCCACTTTACAGAATGGCATAGTCATACTTGTCCTTTCCCTAATGCAATTTTAGAGTTTCGAAGGAGAGTAAGAGCTGTAGTTGGGCATCGTATAAAATCTAATGAAGCTGGACCAATGGTAGTACATTGCAAGTAAGAACGAGATATGTTTACGTGTTTCTTTATAAAAATATTATTTTAACAAATTTTTTAGTGATGGTGGAGGAAGGTCAGGAGTCTATTTAGCTATCGACGCGAATATGGAGTTAGGAGAGGAAGAAGATACTTTTGATGTATTTGGATATTTAAAAAAGTTACGACAGTCTCGAAGAGGCTTAGTTGATAACGTGGTAAGTATCTAAAAGGTACAGCGTATGAAACATAGTTTCTATAACTATTTAATTTTTTTCCGAAAAAATAATTATACAATTAAAGATATTAATAATGATTCCTCGTTTTATTGCAGGACCAATATAAGTTTGTATATGATACTTTAGAAGAATATGTAACGTGTGGTAATTCTTGGTTTCCTGTCAGTGAATTATCTCAACGATTAAAACAAAAATCGTTGAAGAATACAGTAACAAAAATGAATGAATATCAACGAGAATATTTACTTATATGTAAACAAACTCCCAGGTTTTCTATAGGAGATTGTGCAGGAGGTCACCGAGGAGACAATCGTAAAAAGAATCGTGACGTGCTAATAGTACCTCGTAAGTAACATAAACTAGCATTTCTTCTTTAATAATTGTATGCACGAGAAAAAAAGACGAATTCTAGATTGAAGTATGTACCTAGTACTTTAAATCTGTTTCTAAACTTTCTAAGGAATATTTAGCATTTAAAAATGTATACGAAGTTGCTTGTCAAATCTTATGTTCCAATTGAACTTAACGCAAACAGAGAATAGCCTCAGACTATTTGGGAAAAAGGCAACAGTTCTGAAAAAAAAGCTAAGAGTTTCACTGTTTGAAAAGCCCGAGGGGTGTCTCACTACTGAAATAGGTGTAAAGATTTTCAGCATTATATTGCGAATACACGGAAATACACAGAGAATAATCGGGAATACACGGCAATACCTGAGAAACACTCAGAAATACTCGGGAATACTCAGGGAATAATCAGGAATGGTTGAGGAATATACGGGAATACAGGACAATGCTCGAGAATACTCATGAATATTACGAAAATACATGGAAATTTAGGAGTGGGGTACAAAGAACTCTGATATTTCGTTCATTAAGGTTTGGTTAGGAAATACGGAAATGCATTCCGAAATACCAACAATTAATTCAGGAATATGGAAAAAACCGCAGATATTTCCGTATTTTCGGGAATAGTTGTACAAAATTTGTTTAGAGTTGCCCCGAGGTGCGTTCAAAGTTTTTCTACTCGCCGAGCCCGTCAAGATGAGCTATAGCGTGTGAGTAGGCGATGCTTCTACGCAAAGTTAGCATTTATTTTTACCTTTACCACTCTGACACACCAAGGTGATATATGGTCTTTATGGGCTAAGAAATCATCCCTGAAAGTTTGAAGTAAATTGGAGAATTTTTCTCTTTTCCTTCAAGGCAAATGTATTTCAGTTTCCTGGAGACGGCCTGTTAAACTCTTAAATTCAGGAAGACATCAGTTAAAAGTTAATGGAACAGTTGTTTCTTCACTTCCAGATTCTCGGATTCCATTATATTAAAGTATTCTTATGCAAGTGCGACATTAATTCCATTGTGATAAAGCTTATGAGGTTCAAATATTGAAATTTTCAGACGCTGAAAACTTTCTGCTAGACTGAAAATCGTGCCTGATAACTTTAGCTTTTCAGTTTTAAAGTTTTGTTTCGTTCTGTATTGTCAGGTTTCAGCATCGCATTGATTTGAAATTTAAAGATTGTACACTAAAGATTCCATTTAAAGGTTTATTCGTCAGTAATTCGTCGTTACCAAGGTTGATAAATTAAAGAATTTCAGAAAATTGTAATTTTAAATTTGAAACTTTCAAATCGAAGGCGACCCAAAAGTTTGACTTATTTTAAGATTTTTAAAAAGTATATTAAAGTGTCAAGGATTATAATTTTACAAATTTCTGAGCATTGTGGTTCCAGACATTCGGTTATGTAGTTTCAGAATATCTAGATTTTATAATTTAGGTTTTGTGGAGTTTTGCAGTTCCTGAGCTTTAGAGTTTAACTAATTTAGAGTTCCAACTAGCTGTGATTATTGTTATACAATTAGAATTATTATAGAAAAAATTGGATTTATACATATGATGTCTGTTCTACTTACACTTGGTTCTAGTGTAGCCTATTTATATTAACTAAACTTTTTGATTACTTGTAAATTTTACATCGTGAATTATAATCTCATTGTTGTGTACCCACACTCGAATGGACCTTTCAGACTTCGAACCATCTTCCTTTGCTATGAGGAAGTACAGCTACGAACAGTTTGGTTCTTTTCAACCACGACAAGAAAGATCTACTGTAACAGAGCTTTTTTGTTACTTTAAAATTCAAAATACTAAATACTTACTGTACTATATGCACCGGCTGAGATCTCTAATTATACAAATTTAAATACAGGTGTGGGTGTTAACCCCAAAAGCTTCTAATTAAGTAATAGAATCAGGAACAAACAAAAACATGTTGGGCGCCACCAAAACGAAGGATGTTATTAGATTTAAAAGAAGAACTCGAGAAGTCAGCAGTTTTAGAGATAACTCCCCATTTAAATTTAACGTTAAGTTAATCAAACATTTATCAAACAATAAAAAATCTTAAATTACAAAAAAAAATCAGCAGTTCGTTGAGCCTAACTATATCAATCAATAAATAAATTTGAAATCTGTATATTAAAACATAAAAGGAAATACAAAGCACATCAAAATTAAAAAGTTATCATTCCTAGAAGTTAATTAATTTCGGGATCCCAAATAAATTTTGCATAACAAACTTAATTAAAAAAATCAATAATCAATCAAATGGAAAACTTAAAATAATGACCTTACACAAAAAAAACACAATAACAAACTACTGACCTGGACTTTGCGGCAATACATTAATTATTATTTTAAATTCTGAACTATTTGGTCTTAACGAGATTCATCGAACTTTAACATAATTATTTGCAATAAATTGCAAAACGGAACAAATTCTTCATGAATGGTAACGATACTTTAACTCTTCATACTTGAAGGCTGCTTAACAATTCTTTAATCGATAATACGAAATTATACTTAATTTTTTGATATAACGAGACGGTATTATTTTTCTTCGCTAAATTAACTAAACTTGCGAAATAACCTTTGTATTGGATCAATTTCCAAACAAACGAAATCGGTACGATATAAAACCAAACTTGAATTGAGGCATGAACGGTAGTACGGAATATTTATCGAATTCACTAGTTCCGAACTAAATACTTAATAATAAGGGCGCACATTCACCATAACGACCCTTTTAAAATATTCTCTGGGCGCAAAGCGCCCGGAGAAGCCTCGAGGCCCCAGCCTCTTTGATGGTTGTCTTCGACCGTCCTGTTAAAAACTAAAAATTGAACTGAGGGATCTGAATTTTATATCATCACAATTAAACTTAAGCGGGAACTTTTTAAACTCACCTATAGCGAAATAGCGCGACTTTTTAATCCAATCAGGAAAGAAGCATTCAAAAAGCTTCGAGAGAATTCTATGTAATTTTTTAGGGACTTCACCGCAACTAAAATCTGCTTACCGAAAAGAACTCAATATCCACATGTGGCCTCAATATGTTTTTTATACGTCTGCACTCGGGAGAATCTATTCAAATAGCACGTACAGGAACTAATAAATTTTAACTAAACATCTTTTTTGATATTTTATTCTTTTGTTAAAAGGGTGATACTATTGCTGAATCTTTAAACATATAATTGTCTGAATCCTTACTAGGAAAAAACAATTTATAACCGTGAGAACACTTTAATATTTACGAAGGCGTCTTTACTTTAAAATAAAATCTGCATTATTTGTTCTAAAAGAAATTCTATCTATAGGAAAACATTTTATAAGGTGACCTTTAACATTAAAAACGTCGCTTAAATTAAACTGAAGTCGGCAGATTTTAACCCAACGGAAAATTCATTGTAGAATGCAGGACCGTGCCAGGGTTTCTTTATGATTTCTGCATATTGTAAGCGCGGTTTGGGGTCCGCTTACGAAATGACGCTTGTGTGCTTTTGGTGATCTCGGTATCGCCGGTAATTTTTGGGCGCCAGTTATTTTTACGTGGTATGCTCCACAGCTCCTGGTACCTACAAGTGGAGAAAAGATAATCCAGAGAACTGCTGGGGTTGCTGAGGTCGGCCCAGTCTGGATCACTCCTATCACTAAAGCTCTTAGAAAACAAGAGGGTATTAATGCTAACAAATAAAACACAGTCATCAAACCAAACAAGATTTATGACTACCAAAGCTCTATCCCTCCAACAAGCTTAAACTCTATAACTAAAAGCATATGTTATGTACAGTTACCTACAATAGCCACAGCAAGCAGGTTGCAATACAGCGTGCGGTATCAAGCAAACGTGCGGGTTGCGTAGGGTAAAATAACGGACAATAGGAGAGGCTCCTAATTTATGGTAACGGGTGGAAATTAGGATGGGACCCCCAGGCACACGCACAGTGAGGTTCCGGACAAGGTAAGTAAAGCGGGTGAAAACAGGATGAGACCCCCAGGCACACGCACAGGGAGCGCTCGGTAAAGCGGGTGGAAACAGTATGAGACCCCCAGGCACGCGCACAGTGAGGTCTCGAAAAAGGTGTAAAGAGGGTGGAAGCAGGATGAGACCCCCAGGCACACGCACAGTGAGGTCTCGGACAAGGTACGGTAAAGCGGGTGGAAACAGGATGAGACCCCCAGGCACACGCACAGTGAGGTTCCGGACAAGGTAAGTAAAGCGGGTGAAAACAGGATGAGACCCCCAGGCACACGCACAGGGAGGTCTCGGTAAAGCGGGTGGAAACAGTATGAGACCCCCAGGCACGCGCACAGTGAGGTCTCGAAAAAGGTGTAAAGAGGGTGGAAGCAGGATGAGACCCCCAGGCACACGCACAGTGAGGTCTCGGACGAGGTACGGTAAAGCGGGTGGAAACAGGATGAGACCCCCAGGCACACGCACAGTGAGGTCTCGGATAAGGGTATGGTAAAGAGGGTGGAAGTAGGATGAGACCCCCAGGCACACGCACAGTGAGGTCTCGGACAGGGTTCGGTAGAAAGGGTGGAAGTGAGAGCGGCGAGTAAAGAATCGGAATATCGATAAGAGGACTTACTCTTAAATTCTCCGGGTCGGTTCGGTCTGCTAAGCTGGCTGGCTAGTCGGTTGGGCTGGCTGGTCCTGCTGAGAGTCCTGGACGCGGACTGAATAAATCGTTGCTCTGCGCCTGTTTATATAGGCGCTCTCGGAACGTGGGGGAAATGGCAGGAGTGGAACGAAGCGGCGCACGCCAAATATCGGTTAGGGAAGGGACGCGTGCACTCGCTCGAGTCGGTATCTTATCCGAACGGATTCAGATTGCACGGGAAGATACGGATTTTAATTTATACACCCAAGATTAACAACCAAAATTAAGTAACTTCGTTACAATATAAAATTATATTTCTAAAAAATTGAGAATTTGAACACGTTACACTACTACCAGGATGAATGAGTACAGGGTATTGACAATGTACCTTGTCTCCCGTTAGTACTCCGCATAATAAACAAGAATAAAATACTTCAGTTGTGAATGATCTGCAAAGAGGATATAAGTCCTTCGCCTATGTACTTAATAAAGTTTCTATATACAGAGTTTCATGGAGAATTGAAACCAGATTCCTGAAGGTCATTTTAAGCACGCATTAATTACTGTAAGATTAGTCTAGATTTTATTTATTTCTAGATTTGTATTTGTGTAGAACAGATTCTTAAGGATATGTTTCATGCACTTTATTGTAACCATTGGAGTCTATATACGACTTGTACGGAATAATCTAATGTATAAATATGCCTATTATATGCCTGTTATTGGAAGAGCTCTAACATTACTTAAACGTTATGAGATAATATAGATCTTTAAATCGGCCTTTCTATACGTCACAGAGACAACATTCGTGATAAAATACTTAAACCGAAAAAAATGAGAATTATTTTATATTTCTTTTCCATACAAATATTTTATGTTACAGTAGCCTAAATAACTATATTTTAATAATCCCTCGAATTATTGTATTTTAGCCGACAACTTTAGACCTTACTTAACATCATTTCAAGGAAATAACTTCACTGACTACATAAACGCGGTATTCGTAGACGTAAGTAATTCACTTTGTAGATAGCTCATTACTTCTAGCTAGTAACAAACTTTATCACGCAAGCAGTAAACACAGTATTGTAACTTTCTTAGGGCTACACCAAACCAAGAGAATATATTGTAACCGAATGGCCTGTAAAAATGACTCTTGGAGAATTTTGGTCGTTGGTTTATGATTACGAGTGTGCAGCAGTTGTGGTTCTTTGCGTGCCGCCTCATAATTCAGTAAGTACAGATTCGATTTCGTTGCAATAATTATTACAATTAATAATTTATATTTTTTAAAGCAAACTTATCCACCTTTTTGGCCAGAAGGAAGAGCCTCTAAAAAATACGGACCTGTGTTTACAATCGATCACATTTCGCACAATCATTACACCAATATAAAAACATGGGTTTTCCGTATAAATAAGAAAGTAGGTAAAGATGGAAAGTGTAAAAAATTAATTGTACATACTTTTGTATTTTAGATTGTGTCCTTGACTGAGCTAATGGCAGGAGTAAAAGCTCCACCAAGAACTGTTCAGTTGTTTCAGTTAACATGTTGGCCTATGGGTCACAAAGTTCCAACTTCAACTAACTCGTTAGTAGAATTAATGAATATGGTGGAAAGGTGGAGGCAACGCACAGATTATGGACCAGTTTGTGTTGTATCTCCGTAAGTGCACAAATTTAAGGGAACAGATGCAGTAACTTAACGTTTTTTGTGGTTTCTTAGTGATGGAAGAAGTAGATGTGGTGTGTATTGCTCTGCCAATGCATGCATTGAACAAGTAATACAACATGGAGAAGTAGATATTTTCCAAGCAGTTCGAACTGTCCGTAGACACCGTCCTCAGCTAATAGAAAACATAGTGAGCTAAAGATTAACTATTATTGTATTATGGAAGCTAACACTAAATGAATATTTTGTTTCAGACGGAATATAAATATTGCTACGACCTCGTCCTTCACTACGTCCTTCACTACTTAAATAAAGATTTAAAAGAAATGAAGCTTTTATTAAATAAATGAGGATAATGTATTTTCTATTTAAATTTATTCCAGTGCCAAATATGCAATCATCTGTGTTTCTAAAATGTAATATTCTATTTAAGGCAGAAAGAGATCTATATGAACAGCATTGTAATTATACTATTGTTATTTACTATACAATACTTTGTATACTACGTATAAAAATAATGCAGAATATTTTTGCTGTTTATATTTTTGTTACGTAGTTGCTATTAAAAGTGTCCATAACTGTTGTGTAAAAAGAAATAATGAGATCGCACTAGAAATAAAATATTTTAACACCTTCAATATTACTTTTAAGTAGAGATTGGAGACAATACTTGCTGCAATTACAGGCACTTATTGACATTTAAGATTCTTCATTTTTCGGTACAGTAGATCTTACGGATAGCAATTCGTCAGATTCAAGACTTTTTCTCAAATGTTCAATATTCTAGGTCTCTTCTCATATGTTACCTCACTGAAGCTTCTGCATTCTTTGATGTTCTCGGATAATTAAGAAAAACTTATAAATTATACTTTATTATCTTCTCTATCATTTGTGGTAGTCTCTTCTGACTTGCATTTTATTTTAGAACATCAAAGATGTGAAAATAAATAATTAACTGGATAATAACTTTGCCAATGCTGGTTTCACAATGTGATAGATAAAGTATACCTACCTAATATTACAAAACATATCTCATAACACTATTGACCGGAAATAGAAAGGATAACTATTTAAAGATTACTCCTGATGATAAAGACATTGGAACTGACATGAGATTTTAAAAACAGGAATATTTATGTATGTATACTTAATGCAGCTGATAGTGTGAGTAGCTGGACTCAAGTCAGCACAAAGACGACTGTGTAGATCATTCATCTAGTTAATGGAACACTGATGTTTGATACATTTAAATATAAAGTTATTACAGAGAGAGAACACTGAGAAAGATATTGAGTGAAATCAATGAATAATGTTTATTGGTGATAATCCATTGAGACAATGAAAAGATGAAACTAAAGTTTATTTAATGTATTGTTTTTAACAGAATGAATAGCCCTTTATTACCTAAATCAAGTTTACAATCTAATATGCACTGTGTACTTAAGTATGGAATAAATTCATTATCTCGAAAAATACTAATTGGTTTGATACAAGAATTTCCACAATTGTTCATAACTACATTTTTGAAATCATAATTTCAAGAGGATTCCAAAAATGCAAAAATATACAAGGCGTTTTATTTAAAGTAAAAAAGAAAGTTTGGCAACAACGCCGATCAGTTAAATCTCAATCTATCATAGCTTTAAACCCCATTGTGCAAATCTTTGCAACAAACCAATTAGTAGTTTTCAATATAATGAATTTATTTCATATTTTATGTATACACTATATATTTTTTTATACTTTGCGTTCACAATGGGCTCATTGTGACACCGAAAATGATTTCATAATAGAGGCTATTATAACATCGTTTTTGGAGACTATTTGTTTTGTAAGATTGGTAACATATGTTTTATATTACATATAAACATATTTAATTTTGATACATTCTAACCTAACAAAACGTTATTTTATAATGTTACCACATGTTAAACGCAAAAATCACTAGATTGTAATGCAATGTTTTTAATAGATTGAATTTACAATTTCTATAAAATTAATGGCGCAAAGTACAAAAAATAGTATATTATAGATGTTTTATAAGACGTATTGTAGCACTCGTTCCTTTGGAACACTCCTCGTTTCTCTCGTCGTGTCCCAAACAACTCGTGCTACAATAGACCGTCTTATACAACTAGTATAATAATATACTATTGTATCCACACATGTACTTATTAAAGAATGCATTCATTAACTGATTTCTTGGGTTGTTAAATCTACGAAAGTATTGATTATAGTGCCTCAATAAAGCGTATTCGTTGATTAATAACATGTTAAATTGAAGTATCTTACTATTAAGAAATATTTAATATATTTTTTGGTATTATTAATCTAGGATTCAATGTTTCGTAACATATGTCACTGGAAAATGTTAACGACAGCTTTCTCTTGTTATTTTCAAGAAGAATTTATTCTGGCGTCCAGTTGTACTACGCTTGCATTTTTGTTTTTTGTTGTTTTTTAATTAAGGAAAATTCCTAATTCAATACATTAATTAAATTGATTGTAATATTAATATATAAAGTTATTAAATCAATTTAAAATAATTAATAAATAGTGTGTTAATTAGAGTAACTGTCCATTAAAGTGATGATCAATTTTGGTTAGTTAACAAAAGCATTAAATAGTTAAATTTAAGCTACAGAGAATGTAAGGGTCTTATAACATTCAAAAAAGATTGTTATATGCCGAGATGAAATCGAAGTCTATAATTCCTTCCTAAAATTTTTAGTCTTTACCCCAGCCAGCACACTGAGGTTATAATGACGTTATTTTTAAGTCAATATTGGTCGACAACGTCATATGACTAATAAATGATGTCCATAAGACGTCATATAATGGGACGTACAGTCATCAACAAATGTCTTGTCCCGAGCAGGCAACACATTTAACAATTCTGGTAAAAGAAACGACGTACGTTTCGGAGCATAGCTTCTTTTGTTTACAAACAACACACCAAATATAACCAGTTTTAAAGATTGCTACCCTACCTAGACTGACTGGCTTTGTATAACAACAATAGAGTAATAAAAACTGCTATTTTCAAGTGAATTTCTTATTTTACTGGAATACAAAACAGCCGTTTCACTTCTACTATCGTTTCTTCTATTTTAAGAAATAAACGAAAAGAAATAATATTTTATTATAAACTCTATTAATTTATTTACGAGTTTGATTTGTTTATTTACAATTATGTAAATGTTGTTTAATTATTTTGTAAACACTAAAGAAACTACATTTTTAGTACTAACTGTAATCAGTTTTTATTGTAAAAATTAGTAAAAATAATAAATAATCAAAACTAATAATCATTCCCCGAGTTTCCAAAGTAGAATCAGATTGGACATACAAACGAGGCATATTTAAACATTAAGGGCTAGTTTATTCACCTTCACATAAAATTCCCAGTAGTTGCCGGTCAAATAAATTAAGTTTAATAATAAATACAGTTTGCGTATATTAACAGGATTATATCTTCAAAGTAGTTTCTGGAATGTTTATGATAAAGGGTCCAACTTTTGCACTCAGGTAATACATGCAAGAGAGAGATGGGTAATTGACAGAATAATGTGTTAGAGAGAAAAATTAAACCCATTGACTAATCTACTTAAAAGGAGGCGGGATTTAAAAATCTCTAGTCTTTCACAAATATTTTATAAAAATTTTAGGTAAACAGATATTAATGATATATATGATCTAAGGTTCTATGCTTTGCCAAGGGTGTTTCTTAATTTTTGTTTTGTGGCTGTTTTGTTTTTAGTAGCTACTATATCTATGTTTCTAGTTTTTTGTTAGTTTGTAGTATTTTTATTAAAACAACTGAATATTTAATAACTTTTTAAAATTTTAACGTATTTACATAAATCAATGGCTATATTATTACTTTATTTTTATTTATCGCTTACATTAATTTCTGCGATTATTTAATTATCTAAAATACTCCTAAACCTCTATTTTTTGATGATTGTTTTCATTATTATTTTCGTTTAGTTATTTTTTATTAAAGGTAAAGAATGAAACATAAACACGCTATATAGCATTTAAAAAGACTATTTTATAAAGTGTGTCAAAGAAATTTTGAATAGAATGAGTAACAAGAGTTTTTACAAGCGTGTTTTCAAAATAAGCTTTAAAGAATTTAAATATCTTGTCCAGGTAGTTGTCCATCTCTGTTTAATTCGGTCTCTTTCGTACACAGTATAAGGGGTATTTCGATTCTTAAAGCAACAACGCCCTTACTCGGGACAAGACATTTGCTAAAGACTGTACGTAGACTTCTTCAAAACGACGTCTTTTGGACGTACAATACAATACGTACAAGTTTCATTAAAAAGATATTATTTTAACAGGGGCCAAGGAATATTGGTCATATTAAATAGGTGGTCACAATATAGATATTTTTTAACTGTAGTATATAATAAATGTTATTTCCAATATTCAACTATTTATTTATAATTCCTGTCATAGTCCTCGTATAGGACGTTTAATCACGTCTTATACATATGAACGTCTTTGGGCTGTGACATAATGATGTCAGTTCTACGACAATTTGATGTCGTTACTGCCGAAAAAACGGCGACATTATGACGTCAGTGAGCTGGCTGGGACCAGGGCTGGATTTATATCTTTAGGGGTCCTAAGCACAGACGACTGTATCGCTCCCCCAAACAAAAACCGTCTTTAATCTATATTTTTATAATTACATTCACCTCTATTTTATATACATAATTATATGTCCTAGGGCCGGACAGAAAGGTTTCGTTTTTTGGGTTCAAAAATCAGGTTTGTGTATTTTCAAAGAAAATTAAAAAACATATTTGTTGTATAATTGAAAATTGATAAAAATAAATTAAACAGAAAGAAAGAATAGTCCAGCCCTGGTCCTTACATTCAGTGTTGCTTATAACATTTTTTGTGCTACCGAAATATATTAATTTGTTTATAATTAAAAAATATAAATTTAAGATTTATTTCTGACATTTGATGAATACTAATTTTTCTATTTTGCGTCTATAATAAAGCTATTAAAACACTCAAAACAGTGCCTTTATTGGGAAGCGCCGAATAAATATAGATGGCGTTGTACAGCAACAAAATGACGTTGATCTGCGGTAATGAGATGCATACTTTAGTTGCAGTAGTGTGTAGGTGTTATTTTACCACATAATTGGATTTAATAAATATCCGCTAGAATGCAGGTCAACCTTTGGCGCGTCCCAATAGCTTATTTTAGTGCTTTAATAGCCCAATTGGTAACATTGAAATTGAAACGTCATATGTCAATGCGCAAAAGAAAATTAACAAAAACTTACCACTAAATTTCCTGAATTTTGAAATTGTAATTTTTTTAAAGAGAATAAAAGTCACAAAATAGAAAAAATAGCATAAAAAAACTCGAACTCATGCAATAAATGTTGCTTTATGAAACTCGTTCTTTAATATACTATTATGTTACTAGTGGAATAAAGCCATCACTATACGAGTATGAAATCACACGCCTTTATCCCACGAGTATCATACAAAGTTTTGTCTATGACTACCTGATTATGTCATTCATTACCTCACTAGTGTTATAATGAACTTCATTACCTAACACAAATGAATGGCATAATGAGTTCTTATGCAAGCAATTGCAGATAAAAATATTTTTATTTCAGTCAAAGCACACTTTTTATTTAGTCTTGCGTAGATTGTGTAGAATAATAACATATTATATATGAAAGTGTCATTATTTTCCTAGGAATATAATGAGCCACTTACAGTGCCTACTTCTTACTATATTGACGATAGCAGAAAATAGTTAATTAAGCATTCAAATAAGATTATTTTATGCCGAGGTGAAACTGAAACTTTTGTGCTACCTACAAATATTAATTCGTTTATAATAAAAATAAATTAATTTAAAATAAATTTTTGACATTTAGGTAATTATTCAGTCAAAGACCACCTTTTATTTAGTTTTACGGAATAATGTAGAATAAAATATGGGTTATTACTTTCCCAGGAATAAAATGAGTCACTTACATAACTAATCGCTGCGGATGTATTGCGTGGATGTACATTACCGGTAGCAGAAAAACCTAAATCAATTACTTGCATAATTCATTGACTATACTCCAACCCTTAATACATGAAATGAGTCATTTTCGTAATCACACCCGAATAAACAAATACGACCCAAGGTGAGATAAGATAAGTGTGCAAATTTCACGTTGCTAAGAATTCAGTGACGTACGCTAGAACCAACAGATTTTCATTGCTTCGTTCACATTTATTTTTAATTAAAAAGGGGTTTATTCCGCTAATGAATCTTTCTAGCTCATTTATTGTTTATTTTATCATTTAGATTACAGCGTGGCCTTCGCGTAATTCTAGATGCATCTTACATTTTCGCCCACGTGTTTGTGATGACCCATTGCATGTATTTATGGTTGAAGTATAATAAAACTTAAATACATCATGATAACAATGAACAATTATTTATTGTAATGCATAAGATTTATATCAAGCAGTCCGTTGAAACAATAAAACACTTCTTGGACGAACTTTGTATTCATATATTGTACGGTTTCATTACATTTAGTACGCTCATTTTTCATTTAGCGATGTAACCCTTCATTATAGTAAATTTTAAACTTATATAGCCTACAAAAAAACGCATAGCTGTAATATTTCCTTCCTAAGTCAGATGTAAGCTTGAACACATTCTGCTCAGTACAGGTTACCTGAATGATTGTATAGGGTGACTCCACCAGGTGAGACAGTATCATCACTACTCATAATATTGAACACTCGTTTAGTAGCTTCGAAGAAGTCAACGATACCTGGTGCAAAAAGACAACATTCCGGGTTTGATATGTTCATGCAATTTATTTGTGCATCCAAAGAGTTCTGAAAATGACGGCCCTAGTGAAATCTATTGTATTTAACAATGATGAAGTTGGTGATAGATACGACCACATGCGATCAGATGGACAACAAAAAAAGAAGATTAGTATGTTAATAGATTCTCCTCTTTGACCAGGGGAATCTTACTAAAAGTTGTAAATCAGTAGTAATAGTGATAGTTATAATATTCGTTATTAAAATTACAATTAGTAAGTACAACTTACTAATTGTGTCGTAACTATCACTTTTTGTAGATAGATATAATTAGGTCTGTTAAAAAATATGTAAATTCAACTAAAGAAGCCTATATCTTTCATAATATTTTATCAATCCATTAAATAGTTTTTGTACAATTGAGTTTTATTTTTTGACCTAACAGTAGAGATAGTTAAGGAAGAATGCAAACGCTTACAAAATTGAGTTAATCAAGATTAATATATTTTATGGTATACTGACTCGTAAACATCTGTTAATTGAGCTCTCTCTCCATGGGTAAAGATTCTTTTTGCGGGCTAGCCCGTTTTGAAGCCCTTAATAGTTATTTATTTTCCCATTATTATATGTAAATAACTATTACGTGCTAAGCTTTGTAAATTAATCTTATGGGAGAGTTGGAAAGTTTGTGGGGCGAGCGACGAAGGAGCGAGCCTCCATAATCCAGCGAGCCCAGTAACGATTAATTGCAAAGCGTGTCGCGTACAAACTTTTATTTCCACCTTCACCAGCATTTTTTATGAATTGTGTATTTTTTATAAAAAGACATTTTAGAATCAAAGGTGGTAGCACAATTTATAGCTAGGCGTTGCCATGATGTTGTGGTTAAGCAACACATTAGTTGCCATAGCTTTTTGTTGATGAGCATTGTAAAATTTTACAGGTCTCTTTTAGGAGCCCGTAAAGTTTTACAAGGCTGTGGCTGTAATTACTCATTTACTTAGTTACATAAAGGCCTGTAAAGTGTCATTTACATAGAAGTGGGAAATAAAAATTATTACGGGCTCGTTTATCATCAGTTCCATAGCAACATATACATTTATTTCATACTGTGTCACATTTTTCAGTTTTACGTCAAACTTTTTAGTCCAGAACATGCGATTTTGCAGTCTAGTATGCTTGTAAAAAATTTTACAGGACTTGTGACTGTAATAGTATATTATGTTATAAGTCCGGTAAACCCAAGTTTACAGTAGCGAGTTGAAAACGTTTCGGGACGAGGCGACGAAGGAGCCGAGTCTCGAATGTTGAAACGAGCTACTGTAATGGTTTACCGGAAGTATGACGTAAGGCGTTTTATTTCATACTGCCTCACATTGTTCATTTTTTAAAAAAATGCATTTAAAATTTTCAGTCCGGTAAAATTTTTTACCGGACTCAAATTAGATTTTCAGTCCGGTAAAATTTTTTACCGGACTCAAATTGGATTTTCAGTCCGGTAAAATTTTTTACCGGCCTTGTAACGTAATAATTCATTTACCGGACTCAAATGAGTCCGGTAAATACCCTTTTACCGGACAGTATGAAATAAAAAATTTTACCGGACGCAAATACAATCAATCACCTGGACAACGTTTTAGTACGTAATCAGTTACCATGGAAACTCGTTCTTCATAGATGTCCATATTTTGCATTCGGAAATTTATTTTATATAATTTTTTTTTAAATTAAACCAATATTTCAATAATTGCAGTATGAAATAAAAAGCATTACGTCATACGTCCTGGAAATCGTCTTACAGTCTCGTTTCGATATTCCGGACTCGGCTCCTTCGTCGCCTTGTCCGTAACATCTTACTCGACTGTAAAATTCCATTTCCAGGACTTATAACCTAAATTACTATTATTTAAAACTTTGATATATATCTTACGTGTTGTGATGTACTGCTTCAGTAAATGAAATAATTATTTATTAAAGATTTACGAGTCAGTATACCAAAAAACGTTGTACAATGCTCGACTGTTACACGAACCCTACGTGCTTGCACGGATAACAAGCTCGCTGATCGCTCGCTTGTTAGGTACCGTGCTCGCACGTAAAGTTCTAAGTAACGGTCTTGCAATGTAAATTACTATTACCTATCAAAAGGTATTGCTTATTTCTCCATAAAACTCCATACTTTACATGCAATTTTACAAATTCTTGTCGAACGTTTAGACCATTTCCTGCGCTGTCTCAATAACCATAGCATCTTCATAAGATAAGACATGAGAATTTAATAAGTAACTACTCATTCTGGACACCTTAATTCAAAGAAATAGGGAAACTTTCAGGGAATATTGAAAACGTCAAATGTCACAGTATAAAACAAACAACAAAGATTAACCAAAAGCATAAACCACAAGGAAAGCGTAGCCTATTAGTAAGCTAACTATCTGAACTACTGTAGTACGCAGATGTGAAGGTATAATAGGCATTATAAACACAATTTTATAAAAACTGCCTTGTAAGCGCTTTAAAAACTATGTACCGTAATTGATACTGGCGATGCACAGTGGGTCCAAATACCGCAAAAACTGATCAAAATTATTTGATCTTAATGTTGGTTCTAAAATGAAAACCAAAAAGTTATATACTCCTATAATAAATATACCTCCTATACTAAAAGTACTAATTTATTTAATTAATATGCATTTATTTAATTTACTAATTTAAGTTTGTTGGTAAATACTTTAATAACGAAAGAAAAAAATAATCCAATAATTGTACGTTTATTTTAAAGTGCTACATTTTTTTATAATTGTTAATCATGTTACGAGGTCAGATTAATTTAATTTATTTAATCGTGTACTTAACGGAAAAGAGTCACTTTGTTAGAAAACAGTGAAGAAAAGTGCTGCTTTTCCGCTTAGTAACACTTTTCTATTTAGC
Source organism: Agrypnus murinus (assembly GCA_929113105.1). NCBI lineage: Eukaryota > Metazoa > Arthropoda > Insecta > Coleoptera > Elateridae > Agrypnus > Agrypnus murinus. The sequence goes on along the minus strand of OV816026.1, from coordinate 112,543,420 downwards.
AACAACTTAGCCAGTTAGTAACCATTGTTCCAGTTAGCAACATCTGTTGTGGTTGCTATATATTGCTATCTATAGCGTTGTTGTCATGATAAACGTTACGCTTACATCGTCCAAAATTATTTTAGAATTAATTTTAAAATTTTTATTTTCAAGATATGCTTATTTTTAGTCAAATACATTGAAAATAGTATGTTCTACGTTTCTACGTATTAGAAAAGTGCTTTGTCCATACTCGTGTAAAATTAATCCACTCGCTCACTTCTCTCCCTTGAGAATTAAACTATATTATTTTAGGATCGTTTCACAATTTGGAACTTAACGTTTTTATATTCTGTAGAGACTTGACGTATTTTTTTTTTTCTAAATTTTTACCACAGCCGTTAGCGAGATATTCAATTTACAATTTTAAATTGTTCTGTCCTTTTCTAGTACAACAACGTCATAGTCCCCGCATGCACTGTATTGAAACAAAATAGGGAAGTGTATTATGTTCCTACCGGTAGGTAACGAATTTCTGAAAAAAATTGTTTCTACTGGTAGGTGCTTTGTGTTTCTTTAAAAATTCACCTTTCGGTAGGTCAATTGTTTTTAAAAATAATAAATTAAATAATATATTATTTAAATAATATTTATAGTATTAATATATTATATATATAATATATATTATAATATTAATAGTATTTAAATAATAAATCATTTTTCACCTACCAAAACTTAACCTAATTCGACAACAAAATCTAATCACGAATACATTTTTGTAACGTAACCACATACATGGGTCATTTGGACATATTTTTAAATTAATCAAATTATACGTGCTCATTTCAAAACTAGAATGCAGTAAAATTTGTCGGACAAAATCAGCAAAATGTAACAGTTGCTTACTTTGTTCTTTTAACATGTGTTGTTATTGATCAGGCTTCATTCAAAAAAATGGTTTTGTGTTAATTGTAAATGCTAATAGTCTAAGGTGGCCAGATTTCTAAATCTGTAAGGCGGTACATTAGGAATGCCCTCCCCCATAAATAATTTATTAAGCAAGCTTTTCGAACAATTTTTGAATGGCTTTTAGATGTGCAATCCATTGACCGGAAACGCTGATTTTTATTAATAGTATGAAATTTAAACAGTCCTTCAGCTAACGCTAACTGATTTTCTTTTCCAAAATTACTTTTACGGAAAAATCTTGTAACTTAAAAGAAGAGGCAGCGACATTTACATATATTTTATGCTTATCCATAGCCAGATGCTTTTGCCCAAGTAGCTCTGGAATAGAAATTCATATGAAAATTAGTGCCTCTAATCCCTTTTGCATGCCACAATTAATATTTCAAAGTGATGCTCAATGGAATGTAATAGTTACGTGCCTCTCGGTATATTTTTGGCGCGTTAGAATTAATACGTAAAAAATACATCTTTTTCATGTCTTCCTCATTGCCAAGAACAGCTGTTGTTAGTTGAGTGAACTTACCCTATGTTACAGATTTTGATTTTGTTTGATAGTATTGGCACTATATAGATGCAACTACGGTTATTTCTTGTAATTAATGTTAACTCAAAGTTTGTATTTAAACCCAAGTAAAGTGTGCGATATTTATTTATATAATTGGCACGGTCAAATTAAATTAAGATAAATGATATCTAGTTTTTGAAAAGAAATATAAATCCATTGGATACCAATATTAAATATAGTTTACTGCAATTCAGAAGTTAGAAGAGAATCAATTAAAAAGTTTACATTTACGTTTATTGTTTCAACCAATAAACGTAATATAACTGTTTTGCTGTCTATGTTCATCAAATCATGATTATCGCTATTAAAATTAGATGGTAATGTTCCATACTAACTTTTGTATCCAAAACTCCATCTATCAACGTGGACTATTAATTAATTTATGGCGCAAATCTCGAAATTTGTATTGTTTCAAAATAATATATTAATGATCGTAATACCGATGATTTCTTTACAATATCGATCGCAGTCGATACGGACTTCAATTTAAATAGTGGATACCGATTTCAATTATTAAAAATCGATACGGACTTCAATTAGAAACAATGGATACCGATGTTAGTTATTAAACCGTCGATACAGACCTCAATTTAAACAGTTGATATGGACATTATTAATAAAAGATGGATACCGATTTTAGTTCAGAAAAACATCGATACGGATTTTAGTTTAAGAAAATCGATCCACACTTTAATTCGAGAATATTGATCTAGACCTGCAGTTCCTAGTATTTTGCAACCCCACAAGTGATTCACTAGAACCTTCTCCAGGGAGGCTCACAATAACCTGATGCACCTGGTTGACATCTTTAGCGAGTTATTTAAAGTAATGTTAGTAAACCAAATTAAATTTATAGAGATAATCAGGTGGGTTAATTATATCCTTTTTTGTGTGTAAGCGTTAATTGGTTAACTTGATCAAAATTTAAAAGTGAATTCTTATATTTTTGGATAGAAATCTTAATGTTGCAATTTAAAGAAAATTCTTGATATGAGAATAAGTAAGTTTTTAGGAGATTTTGAATTTAATATTTTTCAAGTAATATTACCTACTAGTTTTCAAACCGAATAATGATCATAGTGAGAATTTTTAATTAATTTAATGTTAATTTAGTTGTATTATTATAATCCATAGTAAGATATTATCTAAATAACAACTGAAGGCCTTCCAGTTCTTTTTTTATTATTTAATGATTTTTTTTATATGAGACAAATAAATAAATTGTATTTTTTGTGTTATTTCTTGCTTATTCTCTATAATATACTATTTTTGTGTAATAAGAAAATTGTTGGAAATCGGTCTTTCCTTATTTGAGACTGGCTCATTTCAAGGTCCGTATTGTGGAGCATTAACGTCACTCCTTTATTAAATTAAATCAATTATGCTGGCGCCCATATATCCATATCTCTATGAATTTGATGATGCTCCAATTCACCTATAACCTGCAAGAGGGAGAGAGTCTTCATTTTATCGTTTTCAAGCTAAGCCGAGACACAAATAACTTTTATACGTAAGTACTTTTGTTGATCAGTATATGTAAGCTACAACATACAATTGGGCATTATTTTTATTGATACATAAACACTAAATAAACTATCAAACTAAATACTCAATAAATCTATAACTATAACTAAGTAAAATAATATTAAAGAGTTCGCGCGAAACTGGAAAATACTATGAAAACCGTATGTTCTGTTCGTTCGCAAAACTGAAATAGAAGTTAGGTTAAGACCTCAACACGTGTTGTTTATTAAAATAATAATTTATTTGCGTGCATCTCACTCTTAGTCATTGCAAGACGGCAAAGTTGTGTCAAAATGGTCGCACACATACATTACAAGTAAATTTGAATGCGCAGTGAGCCAAGCGCAATCTAAATCTCTATCTTGTCTATGGTGTCATTGATTGACACAATTGATTTTCCAACATTCGTTGTCAAATTCCAAATTCCTGTAGATAATATATATATATATATATATATATATATATATATATATATATATATATATATATATATATATATATATATATATATATATATATATATATATGTACAATCTTTAACATATATCTTGACTCAAATAAGGGCACTGCTGCTTTAAGAATCGAAATATCCCTTATCCTGTGTACGAAAGAGTCCAAATTAGATAGAGATGAACAACTACCAGGCCAAGATAAAAGCTTAAAAAATTTCTTTGAAAACATGCTAGTAATCTATTGCTATACATTTTATTCAAAGCTTTTTTGGCAGACTATAAAATAGACCTTTTAATTGGAAGCATCTACTAGTTACCCAGGGTATTTGGTTACTAGGTTACTTTGATTACTTTGATTCATTATTTACCTTTAACAAAAAAAGTAACTAAAGGGTGAGGATTCACCCTTTATTCACCCAGTAGATGCTGTACCTGGTTTACTTCTGTAAACTAACTACTAACTAATATGTGTAGTAATATTTATTAGAATTAAAATTAAAAACTTTGACTTTTGCAATTTTATATTAAAAGTGTCGGTCGTGCTTAGATGGTTTAATAGTAATTCAAACCTGAGGCTTGTGACTTATTCAATTATTTGTGCAATAATCTCGAAATTATTCGAATGACTAATTGTTGGCATTGGCTCATTGAAGGGCATTCTTCCCTATAGTATTATTTTTATATTAATTTATTTGTTTTTATCTTTGTAGATAAAAAATGAATGATAAATCATTCTATCTTACGTTTTATAATTGTTAATTTTGATTATTTATTATGTTTACAATAAAAACGTATTACTAAAATAGTTGTTTGTGTATTTAGTGCGCGAAATGCTACTTTTGTGGTCAAGAATAAGAGTCTTTTGACGAGGCGTAGCCGAGTCAAAATCTCATTCGAGTTCACCAAAGTCATTTCGAGCACGAATTGCACACAACATTTTTTTTATAGCGTTAATTGAAATAACCGAAAAAGTAGAAAACAGATCATAAAAGATAACACAAGGAAATTTTTATTTGAGCGCAAAGTGGACAGTTTCGTTGTTGCTACGGTAACGGCATTCTTCAAATATGCATAAATCGTATAAATGCACGAAATATTTTTCGCTCTAAGGCGAAAAATATTTCGTGCACGTTGCCAAGTAAACAAAACCAATGTGGCATTTTGCATACGATTATTAATGAAAAAATGTCATCTTTCTTTGACAGATGTAGGGGTTTACAAAATAATTAAATGAAATACAAACCTGGAGATTGATTGATATAGGTTCACCTAGAATATTGATTAAGCATTAAATTATCAAACCCAAAAAAGAACATTAATTTAATAATCAGTAGCACCACCATTATGGTTAATGATTTGAAAAATTCGATTGTTCATGCTTAAGACGAGATGATTAAGCTCATTGATAGTGACATTACCACGGCCTGCAAAATGACTCTCCTAAGATCATTTACAGTGCGGAAAGGATTCTTTCTACTGTAAGTCTTTTGAACGATAATGTCCCGCACGTTTTTCATTGGGTTAATGTTTGGAAAGCATGATGGCCTGTCTAATTTGGGATTTGTGACGCTACCAACCCTGCTCTTATGTTCCGTAAGCGGTAAGCAGGTGCCTAGCTTGTTGAAAAACTAGGTTTTCATGATCATGATCCTCATAATAAGGAATTCCGAACATCCGAACTTTGTTTATTCCGTTAAAAGAAAGATGTTTGCAATTTGCAGCTGAAAACCTGATTGGACAAAAGTAATAACACATTTAATATTTCCTGTTGTTTAAATTAATAAAAAAAAGGTATTTTTAGATAATCTGGAGGAAGAGAGAAAATTTAATTTTGACTGACCTGACGGGTTTCGTGATTATTGGCATGATTTATGAAAGCAACCATTGAGTTTTTTACGTAGAAACTGTTATGGTTGTTTCCTAATAATCTAGGCTGGGTTTAACGGAATAAACAAGCTTCGGATGGCAGTGGCGGATTTAGGCACAAGCGCTGGAAGCGGCCGCTTCAGGCCCCACAAATCAGGGGGCCCCGCAGGGGCCTCCTGCCAAGGACCACACTGGACACGCGACAAATAAATTATTGGCGTGGGAATTCACTTTCTCGAAAAAAGTGAAAGAAGAAACGGATTATATCGTGTACAGGCGGGTAAACAATGTGTACGGTAGACGCAATAAGTTTTGTGCAAAAAGGCAAGCATTCAGAGTGATAGGTAAAATTTTATAAGAGACGGAGAGCCAGCAACGTATTTCGAGTTGTCATTTCAACAGTCGTGAAAATTTGGGTACTAAATCTTATGTACCTGCTGAACACTAAAAGTAGATTCTGGCAGCCCCCTGCGGCCGGGATACTACCCCAAAATTACTAAGAAGGTGGGAAATAAGATTCAATTTATTTAAAGTAACAGTCATGAAATTTCAGGAGGTTACTTTCGATAGTATTCTTTATTTATAAAAAAGATTGCCAGAACATCTCCTTCCCTTCTAAATGTTGCCAGAACGCTGTAAATGTTGATTTAAAAAAGTGACATTTTTGTTATTTTAAAAGTCTTGAAATTTTGACACAATAAATAAAGTAGGTATATGTAGGTTTACATGTTAGTGCGAGCGAGACAGCTATATAGCGGCCTGCGGATTAGAGAGAGAATCTTATTTTCCACCCTCTTAGTAATGTTGGGGTGGTATAACCCGGCCGCAGGGGGCTGCCAGAATTGACTTTTAGTGTTCAGCAGGTATATAAGATTTAGTACCCAAATTTTCACGACTGTTGAAATGACAACTCGAAATACGTTGCTGGCTCTTGATCTATAATGCAATATACAGTTTCACAGCAGACCTGCAAGGAATGTATCATCTCTGTCGCGCCGAATGGCTTGCCTTCAATGCCTTCTAGCAAACTCTGCGCGGTCGTCCAACTTACATTCGGGGAAGGGGATTGTGCCATGCTTTCGAATGGGTAAATTCCTTAACGTCATTTGTCAATTGTCAAAATTTCCCAATGTTGAAACAATTTTAAAAAAATCTTACCGATATGTAATGCAACTGGAGAACGATCGATCTATCTTTGTCCTTAAGCGTGTAAAAAAATATTTAAGAAATAATCTTGGACAAAGTCATATAAAAAATGTATCAGTAATGTTGATTAAAAATGACATTACGCAAAATTTATATTTTGAGTGTTTTGAAAATATTATTGATAAATTCGATGCTTCTAAAAGCAGAAAAGTTTCATTATAAATGAACTGATTATGGAATAATAGTATATTGAGGAACGAGTTTCATAAGGCAAGATTGCACGAGTCCAAATTTAGAAAACGAGCCGCTTACGACGAGTTTTCTGATGGACGAGTGCAATAAGAACTTATGAAACGAGTTTTTTATGCTATTTTTTTCTATTTTGGTTCTTTTATTCCCTTTTTAAATAAAATAAATCGGTAATTTCAAAATTTACGGAATTTTGTGGTAGTTGACATCACTGATGTGACATTTGAAAATTCAAATTTTTTGAGTGAAGTTTTTGTCAATTTGCGGTTTTTTTCAATTTTTTTCATTGCTATCAACTTTGAAAATGTTGGGCTATTAAAGCACTCAAATGAGCTATTAACGCACTGTTTTGGGTGCTTTAACAGCTTTATTATCGACGCAATATAGAAAAAATGTTTTTCTGAAATAGTACATAGTAGAACTTTTACGGACTCATCTGTCATTTTTATTTGCATTGTTGCACATGTATTTGACATAAGTCGCACAGAGCCACGTTGACTTAGTTGCCTACTCTACTGTTATTAAAAATTTCAAATTCTTAATTTCAAGATTTCAGAAAAACGTAATGTACACGTCAGCACTAAAACTGATTTTTTATCACTCGTTATGGCTGTTCAACAATCTCCATATTTGTGATAAAAAAGTACAACTTTATTTGGTATACCAATAATTTATCTACGACTGCTGTAGAAAATTACACATTTCACATAGTCTAGTAATGACGAAAATGACTCATTGTTCATAATCTTTAAACTGTGTGGAAATGATTTCGCATTTTCAGTGGTTCCATTAAAATGCCATAGATGTCAGCACATGCAATATTTCTAATTATTTGAAATATACAAAGTTATAACTTTTAGATTAATTTATTTTTAAAAGTTAAAAATTGTTAATGGACGACTATTATACTCACAATTTTATAATTATATGTGTATAAATCACACACGGCACCTTAAGACAGCTGTTTCGAGCTTTTGGTTTACCTCAGTCCTCAGTTAGGGGCAGCTCGTCTGTGATTTATACACATATCACTATAAAATTGTGAGTATAATAGTCGTTCATCAACAAAACTCACTTTATTAAAACACGTTTGTGTTCATTTTGTATTTTATGTTAAATTATTCTGTTTAATTAATGTTTTACTTTAAATTATATTTTGAATGCAAATTCATATAGAAAACATTATCACCCCCTCTGGAAATCGAACCCTGGGCCTTCCACTTTCTGCGCGACATCTCTACCTCTGAGCTACTGTGTCGACTACCAGCATATAAAGTTATGATTATTACATTGAGTTATACGCATTTCTTAATTTTTACAACTAACACCTGTTTTTCACAAACTGTGGGCATTGTCTACTTTTGACAATACAGCATCTCAATCTCAAATCATATTCTAGGTTAAATATTTTTCCTAGCTTTTGGTGTTTTATTACGTTTTTGTGGTCGTAGATAAAGTATAGTGTGTAACACTTACAAAAACACCAATTTCACACTCGTGTGACTGCGGCATGAGACGAAGTCGGATTATTTAAAAAATCTTGAGACGGCAATTTCTTCCATCCCCCCCCCCCCGTGAATTCGTGCCTGACATTAATATTTATGCGTACTTAATTTTTGATAAAAACATAAAAGGTATAGAAATTGCAGTAATTGATTTATACTATGAGGCCCCAAAAATTTGTAACGCTTCAGCCCCCTTAAGTGTTAAATCCTCCACTGTCGGATGGTATTTCCTTTGACATGGATGGTAAGCGAATTCCTTATTATGAGGATCATGAGCATGAAAACCTAATTTTTCAATAGGATAAGCACCAGATTACCGCTCTCAGAACACAAGAGCAGGGTTGGTAGCGTCACAAATTCCAACCTTAGACTGGCCATCATGCTCTTCGGACATTAACCCAACACAAACATGTGGGAGATTATCACTTGTAATTACACGAGTGCTTCGAAATTATCGATTTGTAATACGAACGTTGATTAGCAACCACGAGTGTCATTTTTTGACGTTTTAATTTCCCGACGTGCAACGGAGGGAAATTTGTCAAAAAATGACACGAGTGCTGCGCTTTAATCAACTTGAGTATTACAACAGATAATTTCAGAAGCACGAGCATGTAATTCGGTAAGATTATTTCATGATACAGTTGTTTATTTAAGCATCTACTTATTAACAGAAAGATTAGTATTTGACATGAAAGTAAAAAATGGGACACATGTGACACTAGTTTTCAGCGTTGTCACTAAGATAAAAACAGTCGAAAAGGACAATAAAAAATTATCGAATTATCGCTGTAATCCAAAAAATAAAGCCTTGCGATTGGTCAAAAACGAAGTAGAATGAAATAATCGTTCAAAAATAAATGATCCGCACTGTAAATGATCTTAAGAGAGGAATTTTGCAGGAATTGGTAATGTCACTATCAATGAGCTTAATCATCTCGTCTTAAGCATGCACAATCGAATTTTTCAAATCATTAACCATAATGGTGGTGCTACTGATTATTAAATTAATGATCTTTTTTGGTTTTAATAATTTAATGCTTAATAAATGGTGAGTTTTAATTAGTGAACTTATTTCAATTTCCAGTTTACAAACATATTAAACTTTTCATTTTTATCTTCAAATGTTATTACCTTTTGTACCAAACATGCAGATGTTTTGAAAAGGTAGGAGAACACATAAAAATGCTTAGTAACTAAGCCTTTAAAGTGGTTTTACGATAAGATACGTTTTAACAAAAATATTTCAAAAATTATATCAATATTCTGATTCTGATATAGGTGAACCTATATCAATTGATCTGTATAAGAAACGGTAGTAGAAGTAAAACGGCTGTTTAATAATCTTTTGTACTCCAGTAAAATAAGAAATTCGCTTGAAAATAGAGGTTTTTATTATTCTATTGTTGTTATACAAAGCTGCTCTAGGGATGGTAGCATTACCTTATGCAAAACTGGTTATATCTGTTCTGTTGTTTGTAAACAATGAAAAAAAATCTGAAGCGTACGTTGTTTCATATAATCTTCTCAAGATTGTACATATTTACGGTCAATCGATCTACCCACTATAAATATCCAAGTACATTTTTAATTATTGAAAATAAATTAACCATTTATGTAAGTACCTAAATAACGCATAAATAGTATATTATATACCAAGGTTAAAGAGGCTCTTATTTTAGTCCAGGTGATACCAAGCGCGAGATCTATAGTATAGACTTCTCAAGTATGGAGTATGAGTAAGTATTAGGGTGGTCCAACAAAAAAACAAAGTCGGAAATCCTATGCTCTCACCCCCTAGGATTATTGTATATCGAAGAAAAAGTACACCTATTTTCAACCAAACGTGTTTGGGTACTAGGATCTATATTTCTGTTGTCCGTTCCAGAATCCATAAGTGACACAAAGCAAGTGATATATGGATTTTATGTAGTTTTTAACGCTGATCACGAATATCAACTCAGCAAAGGTAGAGAAACGGAACTGCACATGTTCTATTACATGTTATAATGCTATGTGCCCATTTTTTATGTAAGTACATCGTTCCACAATCCAATGAGAAAATCGGAGCTTACGTAACTTACACCTTCACACAATATTTGGTGCGGATTAAGGAAAGAGTCGTTATCTTTGAATTGACACGTATTACAATTTACTCTATTTGTTTTTGTTCAATCTTTGTCCATTTGAGCAAAATCTGAGAAAATTCCACCTCCAGAAGGGATCGTTAACGTACCAAACATCGCATTAACACGACGTCTCTAGTTTTACTTGTTTATCTGGGAAAGAAGGCATATTATATGTTTTCACTGCTGTGTAAAATTACCAGCTCGGGCGAAGATCGAACTTGCGACCCTTAGATTACGAGATTTGCATATGTCAGAGCTTGTCTGTATTATTGTTTTTAATAATTTTTGGAACATAACCTACCAGCCACTCTGCTATATTACATTAAAGACAGAACCATGACGATTCAGACGATATCATTAAATCCAACTTTTACTGTCAGAATTGTTCTTTATGTAAGTCGGTATACATTGGATAAACCTTTGGAAATCTCGACATAAGATACAAAGAACACGTACATTGTCACAGGAACTAATAGCCGTCGATTGACTGATACGTTTCAGTAATGTAACAAAGACCTGCGCACAGAGAGGTTATAGTTTGATATAATTTTGTGACCAACTTGTCTTATGCAAGTACATATAAAACTTAAATTACTTCTCCAACTACTTTGTGCACTAGTATTTGCAATTACGTACTTAGTCGATAGATTTTAAAGCAATATTTGTTTATAGTTATTTATTACTTCTCCAGATAGCTTGGGTTTTAGTTTATTCAAAATTTTGATTGTATAATAGTACTCTACTGTTGGTAGATATTTATTAAATTCGTGATGGAGATTTTCATTTTTTTATACCTATGTATTTTCCACATTAAAACATTCCTTTAGTCAAATCGAAGTGATCTCAAAGCCAAATGACAACATATTAATTAATTTTAGTCAATAAGCTTAATTGAAATGGATTAGAAAATTTAAAATGAGTATACGCCAAGTCCGTAACACCAAGTACGCTCCCGTGTGGTGAAACACACAAGTTCTTCCCTTATAATATTTATCCATATTCTTTAATTGCAGTTCATTCTTGTCGTTAAATTGAATGTATGGAACAAAAACAAGTTTCTTTTCTTTGTCCACAATTAAAGAGTTTCCGCAGGTTTTGGGGCATATGATTTCAAGTAGTCCATACTTATTACCATTTCAGATAATCCCGTCTGAATTACAAGCGATGAAAGGTGCTTTGAATCAATAATAAATCCTACTTCGTAAACAAGATTTGGCAAATTTTGTTAATCCAGCTTCTTTTGATGATATTAAATTTTGTGCGTAAAACAAAGTTTTAGGCGCAGTAGACGTATAAAACCTTGTTAAACAAAAAGTTTTGCATACCTGTCATACGGATTTTTGATTTTTATTTTACATAATTTAAACTATATTTAACATAAGTTTGATCAATATTGGTTGATTATTACAAACAAATTATATTCTGAACATTCTTTCGTAGAAAGTCATCCTAATGAGCTACGGAAGAAAAATGACTCGAAAACGGTTGTACGCGTCTTAAATTGTTAATAACTTTTCTACTGTTACTACGATTTAGTACGCTATAACTACATTTATATTATTCTACACACTATTCTGAGTAGCTTTGTGTAATAAAATAGCTGTTAACACGAAAGAATCAAAAACAGATACTTTTGGTTCCCTGCCGACTGAATTACTAACCTATAGGTATTATTATCCTTTTTCTCTCTAGTAATTTTATTAACAGTCTTGACATTTTTTCTTTTGCGTCGTTTGCTTCCTTTAATCTTTGGTCTTTTTCACTTATACTATTCTTTTCTTCTTTTATCATTGCATTAATTGCAAAATTGTGTGATAGAGGCGCATCAGAGGTAATACTCATAACATCTTTAAATTAATAATTTTTATTGTGCAGCCATGGTTATAGAAATAGTATTTTCTAATTTCAAACCTTTGTGATATTTTTCCAATTGGATGATTCCAGAGCATTGATTGGCTGTTTTGGGTCAAGTAATTATTTTCTTTGTTTATATACTGTAAGGGGAGATCCCGGCGATTCCCCGTACTAGTTAGTTATATAACTAATTATGCATAGCTCAAGCTGAAATAAAGAAAAATTAAACAACATAATAGAGCATGGGGTGGGTAAAACAAACTCAATTCACGCTTGACACTGTTTATATTGCAAAAGAGAAAAGATAAAGGTATAATTACATACAGTAATATGCAAAACTTAAAAACCAACAGGATATAATTATTATTAACCCCAAATAATATGACCCTAATAAAATAAAAGGTTAAATATTTCGGAGTCAGCAAGTAACTTCGACGATTAAATGAAAAACAAAAATTATTTCAGAGGGAGAAAAATCTAGATTTAGGCCTCTTTTGTTACAATAAACCCATTCGGTGATTTAATACAAAGAGTATTCTTGCTGTATCCCTAACAATTGCATAAAATGAATAAACGTGATAATTATAAATCAAAACAGTTGAAAATATATATATATAAAATTGAATTAATGACCCCAAAAGGCAAAGAAAAAATGATAATATCTAATAGTTTACAAATAACAATTCATAAATATAGTAATAAACCTCAAATAATTAGGTAATTAGTTCATTAGTCTATAAACACTAATTCGACTAAGCATTGATTCTTTAAGTTAATAAACTATTTAAAGATAAATTTCCAAAAGATAATTTCTGTAGTAAAAGTTCCAAATATTTGCGCGTTCCCTATACAAAAATATTTCGCCTTGAGTGATAACACGTGCAGATACGAGCGGTAACTGACACGAGAATTCGTCGCCAAAACAACTTATACAAATTACACTAAATTAATATTTCAGATGTAACCATCAATATATCAACGGTAATTAACATGTAATAAGGAAAGATCTTACTTATTACAACAGCACTAATTGGATCAGCGAGTCTGCTATTACACCAAAAATTATGAACGGTGTTGGTTGCTGCAGGATCCAGTACGGAAGAAAGAAGGGAACCAGCCCACTCGACAGTAGTTCTTAATAAATGTTGTAACTTGTTGATTAATTAACAAGAAGAAGGAATTTGAAAAAAAGGCTGAAATAGAAAAACGAGTCTTAACTCAAACTACCCACAAATTTGATTATCTAAATAATCTCACCTGAGATTGAAGACGCCTTTAAAAGAAAATCTCCGCAATTAAATTCGCTTAAAGCGGTTTATTCAATAGAATAAGTTTCGAACGAGGTCCATACAAATTCCATAAAAGAAGCTTCATACTTGAAGATAGCGGAACCAAACGCACGCACGGAGAGCCAATATATTAATCGTCCGTTGAACGTAAAGCAACAACAGGTATATTGTTGCCCTTGGAGAGGGCAACATGATACGCACTCGCGAAATGGAATATTTCGTTTAAGAGTCCTTACACACGTAACAATACACGCAGACTTCCGTAGCATGTTTGCAAAAATCTTTCAGCTGCATGTAGTGTCTACAAGTTTTCGATTTGCATCCACCTTGATTTTCGCGAAAAAGAAAATAATCACCATTGGGAGCTCGGTTATTAGAAGACAGAGCAACGGTTAAATAGGGAATGTTTTGCAGAATTTAATACTTAATTCCAAATACACTTTAACTTTTTTCAAATAATTTGATAATTTGAAAAAACAAAATTTGCTGATTTCAATGTTCCCCAATAGCTCGATAATATCTAATCTGACCTCTTCTAAAGTTTTACAACGCTGAGACAATTTTTTAAGACAAACTTTTTGATGTAAACAGAAACCCCCGAGTGTCATTTGCTTTCAAGTTATTACTGCTATCTTTTTTTTCATATGGCAGCCATATTGGATTTTTGGTTAGTCAGATAGTCTTTAAAAAGAGCTTTTCAACGATGTATAACATACCGATTATACGATGTATAAAAAACAGACTGTCCAATAAAATAGTAAGCCATGGAATTAAACGTCAGTGTGAAACAAAATGAGAAACTGTCAAAGTACAATTAGTGCTACAGAGATTAGTTAATTAAACCCTTGTGTTAGTGTTAAGTATTAATATTAATAAGTATTGATAATGGCACATAAATATTCAAATGAAGAAAAAGTTGATATGTTGGAACTGTATTTCAAACAGTGACGGCTCGTCAGGGCCGGCAGGGTCGTATCAAATGATACTACGAAGAAAAATCATTATTTTCTGTAAAATATTTTCATCTTTATTTTATATTTTAAATAATAAGAAAGATTAAATATTCAAATACAATTAAATTAAATAAGTAATAATTAAATCACAATCATTAAAATGTAATGTAAAAATTTAGTGTTTATACCCGATAACTATTTAGCGAGATTCGCATTTAAAAGTTATTGGGGTCGGCCAGCCGATGTAGTACAGGTAGTTGCTTTGAAACTCATGAGATATTCCACCATCTACGATCTGTGTTCTAGACGTCGTTACGCCGCAGAACTTCGTGTATCTGTTAGTAAGCTCTCACACTGGGGCAATGCGCAAACAGCCACTAGAAACTGACAATAAGCAACAGACAATATTATTTTGACCGCCTCTCACATTGCAGCAACTGATTCCTTGTAGTTTGTGTAGCAATCTCAAACAATCATGACATCCTCTAACAACTCTAGCTATGCGATTTTAATTTGGTGGTATTTAAGGAACATAAATTTAATAACAACGAAGAAATTAGCGACTCTTCCAATTTATTAACAGATTACTTAAAAACTAGTCGAAGAATAATCTAATTGCGTCAGCTTTGAACACAAAAATTTCTAACAACCTTCAATAACAATAATAAATCTTTTTCTTTGTATGCTAAATATATGCACATTTCTTATTTAGACCGTCTTTAATTACATCAGTCACTGGCCTGACAACCTTGACTTATATTTCGGCCACCATCATAAAACTACCTAATAATTCCAGTAAATAATAAAAAATTAATAATTTACAAGTATTCCTTTATATACTAATAGCATAAATAACAGTTTGTTATACACATGTCTTTATATTTGTAACAAATGCTGAATCGTCATTCTGTTGTATACAAATTCCACTCTCTCTTGATAATAATAATGCAAGTATTGCTCTGCATTGACACGATAAAATCGGCTTTCGACATGCAGAGCATATCGCCGGCAACAAATACTAACGCAACCGGCAACGTTTTTGTAGAAGCGATAACAAGTTGCTCCAATGTGAGACGTCTGATTTAATTCAATGTAAACAACCCGATGGCGATAATGTTGCGTGTTTCCAATTGCTAGTTGTTAATTGCTTATTGCTTCAGTGTGAGAGCCCCCTTAGCGTACTTATAGCAGTTGAAATACACGCATAAAAGGAGTCGAACTTGTCCATATTATTTTAATGATTAGAAGTAATAATGTGCGTAGAGATATACAAGAAAGAGTTATAATAATGGGATATCGCGCAACAGAGAAGAAAGAAAAAAATAAGTTGCAGCCGTCTACACGTGTTTCACACTTATTAGTGATCATCAGGACGGCATAGCAGATGGAATAAATATAAAAGCAACTAACTCAGAAAGATGTAACAACACAAGGTTTCACTGATAATAACTATTATAACTCTTTCTTGTATATCTCTACGCGCATTATTACTTCTAATCATTGATATTATACTTTGGGATTGGTTGTCTCACGGTAGTGGCTTTAGCTGCCTCCGTAGTGACATTTGTTGTTGCACTGAAAACTCAGTGTCTTCAGGCCGATACTGCAAATGTGCGGTTGGCTGCTATCAGTGAAACCTTGTGTTGTTACATCTTTCTGAGTTAGTTGCTTTTATATTTATTCCATCTGCTATGCCGTCCTGATGATCACTAATAAGTGTGAAACACGTGTAGACGGCTGCAACTTATTTTTTTCTTTCTTCTCTATTGCGCGATATCCCATTATTATAACTCTTTCATATTATTTTATATATTTTCATGACTTTTTGATTTTGTGATCGCAATTAAAAGTAATGTAGTATACTCTTGCTTATACTGCCTGCATAAGAAGTCAAGTATTCCAGTTTAAAAATAAGAAAATTCTTGTAATTCTTTAAAATTACACCATGGCACAATATATTGCTAATGTAATTATAAGGATGAATCTGTTAATTCATATGTTACATGTTAAAGCATAAATAAATTATACATTATGCATTTTGTGCTTACGAAATATCGAATACAAAAATGTCTAGAGAAATATAAAATTGCGATTTACCGGGATTCATATTCATAATAGCCAAACTCGGCTAGCCGACCCGCTGCACACAGGGGCAGGAAACAACAAAACATGGCAAAAAGTCATTTTACAAATGGTTAGGAATGGCTAGGTTTGTTAAAAACCTGTTAAACATTAACATAAGTCGTCGTTGGAGAGTTTAGACAGACTGTATTTGGAGATAATACACATGAAAATTCGGAATCTGCATAAAAGAGAATCGTAGCAATGAAAAACTTTGCTATTCAAAGCGACTTACCCGTTTCACCGGTGTCCAGATTTCTGTACGGCCAGCAAGTGTATAGCGGGTAGCGGCAAGTGTATATGGGTCATTCTTATGGAAACCATAACACACCCGTCTCTAACAAACAACACAATTACAGTTCAGCTCACAACAATTACACCAAAGCTAAAGCACTATTAAACTATATTAAATATCATCCATACCTTATAATACATACATACATAATCCATTCCCCTTTTACCGCATTTTGCAGTGTCGGGGTTCCACACAAACTAAACTCTTATGGGAGTGCAACGGAGGTAATGGAGCTATTGCAGCAAGTACATTACGCTCCCCCATACTTTATCACTCATACAACTTTCATACCTTAACCTAAGGAGCTCAAATACGATAGTACTAAATTTTTAAAATTCAGTCGCCACCGAGGTTTGAACCCCTGTCCCACTGAACGAGAAGTAGGATCTCTACCACTCGACCACGGAGGGCCTACCTTGTAATACTTGTATATATTTTTTTTATTATTTTAACCTCATAATGGAAGATCAGATTTCACCTCCGTGAACTGCCTCTCCTCCAGAAATCAAGAATGTTTCATGTATTTATGGCAAGGCTAAATATTATTGATCAAGTTTAAGGATGGTATACAGTTACAATGTCATGTTTAATTGCATCCGTTATAAAAATCTTATCCTGAATCTAAAGGAAATCATAAATACTTCTAAAATTATGTTGTCTCCCAAATAGTTCCCACCTCCGGTTCTTTTTTATTTAAGTAATATAAATTTCGTAATTGATGCGCCATATATCTAGCAGGTGCTGTAGTTAACTCAGAAGTATTGCAAATTCATTTTAATGTTGAAAGTATTGGTTAATTGTTTTGTGATAATTTATTTAAAAATGCAAGGAAATATGCTTGTTCAAGATGATTTCTCACCTCCGTTAGTACATTCTAAGACAAGCATTGTTTAGTTAATTTGCTCATTATTTTGTACATAATTAAAATACATATATAAATTCATTTAACCGCATGCAAAATCTTTCTAACCTGAAAATTATTTCTTTTATAACGGAAATTATCAAAGTTTCACACCTCCGTGAACCTCACCTCCGTAAATATTTCTGATCACGGCGGTAAGAGTATATCCATGGCGGTGAGAAACTTTTAATCTTCCAATATAAAAATGATATGTATTTACAATTTTACAGTCAGTTCACCCAAACTGGCACGAGCCAAAGCGAAGAGCAATGGCACAGACAAAAAACGGAAAATAGTAAAACAAAGTATGAAAAGAATGCGAGAAGGAATAAAAAGTGACCCCGTAAAATACGAAGAAGCAAAGAGAAAAGAAAGGGAGCGCTATTATGCGAGAAAAGCAGCAGGCAAAATTAAGAACGTCAGTGAGATGTCTGAACGTGAAAAAAGAGCAATACGAAGAAAGTGGAGGGAAAGGAGTAAAAGGTGTTGCGAAAAAATAGAAAGAAAGAATACGTATAGAACCATTTTTAACTGACCAAACTTGACCGGCTTCTCCTGTTCAGGAACTGTTGACTGACACCTGTGCAATTTAACAATTTTGACAATACTCCTAGAAGTGGTAGAATATTATATAATAATATAATAATATTTATTCAAGAAATCAAAGAAACCAAATTTAAAAATTACAAAAATCGAATTTCACAAAAATAAAACTTAATTTAAATGTATATGTATATGATAAACATATGAAAAATCTTAAAACAATAAGAGAGAAAAAAGAAAAGAACAGAAAAAAAGAAGAAAAGAAAAAAGAAAAACAATTTCTAATTATAAGAGATAGTGAAGCCAACCTAAGCAAAGCTTGTGTGTTGGATTCACTTCTCAAAAATACGGAAAAAATAAAAATAAAAAGAAGAACCAATCTGTTTCCTTAATGTATTTCAACCATGGGAACGCAATTTTCACATATTATTAAAGTTTCTTAAAAAGTTACAGAATTCGTTCAACGAAAGTAACTCAACAGAATACTCATATCTACTGTAAGCAAATATTGAGTTACCCTACTTTTAAAAGTCCTGACATTTTTTACATTCCACAAATCTCGTGGTATTATATTATAAATTCGTGGTGCAAGATAGTTCATATACCTAGTGCCAATAGTTTTATACGCTCTTATAACTGTTACTGATCTGTTTGTTACATTTCTAGTCTCATAGCCGTGACTTATGGTTGTCTGTGAGTTATTATGATAGTTACATAGTATAGACCTTATATATAGCTGCCTGATCGTGCATAGTTTAGTTTCTGCATACAGTAATGTGGTTGAAAACAAATTGTCTTTCGACAGTATTATTTTCAACACTGTATTTTGTACAATCTCCAGAGGCTTTAGAGCGGACTGGTAAGCTCCACCCCATGCTATCAAACCATACTGTAACAGAGATTGTATCAAAGCATAATACACCGTTTTCAAATGAAATATGCTATTTACAAATCGTTTGAGTTGTTTTAAAAGATAAAATAATTTTCTAATTTTCTTAATTACTTCCTGTATATGAATATCCCATTTTAAATGACTGTCGATATATATACCCAAATACTTTATATTTGTAGTTATTTGTATTTGAACAGTAGTTCCCGGTATCTTTATAAAATTGATAGAGGGTAATCCTGTTCTATACGAGACGAATGGCACACATTTAGTTTTTCCATAATTTAAGGTAAGTAGATTAACATCAAGCCATTTTTGTATATTTTTCATGTTTTCACTTATTGTATTAAAAATGTTTTCCCATGAGGACCCAGTAAAATATAGTACCATATCGTCTGCGTAAGAAAAGATTTTGTAGGCGTTATTGGGTTTTAGCAAGTCATTTACGTATATTATGAACAAAATTGGCCCTAGAATACTACCTTGTGGAACACCGTATTTACACAAGATTTTTTCACTGATTATATTATTTATTTTGACCTGTTGCATTCTATTATTTAAATATGTCTTAAATAGGTTTAATCCTGCTCCTCTAATTCCTAGGTGTTCAAGTTTATCTAGTAAAATCTCATGACTGACTGTATCGAATGCCTTTGATAAATCTAAGAATACAGCGGCAGCATTTATACCACGGTCAACATTTTCATATATATTCGATATAAGAAGTTCTATTGCATTTTCAGTAGACATATGCTTCCGAAAACCAAACTGATTTTGCGACAATAAGTTATACTTTTCTAGAAATTTTACTAGACGAACCTTTATTACTTTTTCTACTATCTTTGATACAGTAGGCAACAGCGCTATGGGGCGGTAGTTAGCTACATCACTCTTATTCCCGGTCTTAAAAACTGGGACTATAATAGCAGTTTTCAAGACATCAGGAAAAATATTAGTCTCCAAGATTAGGTTACAAATATACAATAGAGGTTTGACGATAAATTCTTTAATTTGGATCAAATCTTCAGAAGTAATACCATCCCAGCCCGCTGACTTTCCTAACTTTAAAGATTTTAAATGGGTTAACAACTCATCTTCAGTGACAGGATTTAGGAATAATGTGTGCGGATTTGGATTGCTGTTTTGTCTAAGCTGATACCCGTTTTTTAAGTTTTTGTCAATAAGAACATCTGCCATCGATTTTCCAATATTCCCGAAATGCAAATTAAGGAAATCCGCTATATCTTTCTTATCTTTAATGATGTCACCGCTTGGAGTTGTTATAACTTTTATTTGATCTTTTGGGACTCTATTATTTGTACATTCTCTGACCACGTTCCATAAGTGTTTTGAATCATTTGGAGATTCAGATAGTTTATTTTTATAATAGTTGAATTTGGTACTTCTTATACTTTCCTGTAATATGTTTCTATAAGTTCTATAATATATTCCTAAATTTTCATTTTGCGAATCTCTTTTGAATATCTGCTTTAGTTTATCCCTAGTATTAATAGCATTTATAAGACTGTTTGTAATCCATGGTTTACGTTTTTTATTTTTAGAGTTAATAGTTTTAGTAGTAATAGAGTCCTGTTTACTTGTGTATAGCAAATTATTAAAAAGTTCAGTTGCTAAATTAACATCTTTTTGATTCATTACCTGTTCCCACGAAATTTTACTTACTAAATCGAAAAATTTTTGCTTATCAAAGATAGTAATATTTCTAGAAATATTTGTTTGCGAATTTACCGTCACACCCCTAATTCCCATTACTGTTGCGTAATGATCGGTAATATCAGTATGCAACACCCCACTTATAACGTTCTCTGAAGTTAGTAATTTCTCAGTTTTTATAAAGATATGATCTATACATGATTTGCTATTTGCAGTTTCCCTAGTATATTTGTTGATAAGAGATATAAAACCGTGTTCGGCCATTACATTTAAATATTCCGATGCTAAATTATCTGATTTTAAGATATCTAAATTCACATCACCTAAAAATATTTCATATTCTTCCTTATAGTCTTTCAAATAAGACTTTAAATTTTCAATAAAAGTTTCAATGTTTAAATCATGACTTCTGTACAAACCATTTACACCATATTTCTTATTGTTTTTTGAAAATTTTACTCTCAGACTATTTGTTCCTAGCACACTATGTATACTCACTTCTGCATTTAAGTTATTATTGATGTAGGCCACTACTCCGTCATTTTTATTAATATTCCCATGGTTGTAATACATTGCGAACCCTGCAATATTAAAGAAATGAGGATTTTCAATACAAAAAGTTTCCGTTAATATAATAACATCAAAATAATTTGCATTTATAATATCTAGCAGAATTAACAATTCATCAAAATGTTTAGAAATACTCCGTATATTCATTTGAAAAATATTGATTTCGTTATCTGCAACTAAACGCTTGCATTCTACATTATCTATTTCTAAGGCATTGAAATTTTTGTATTTATCAATATCATCATTTAAAATTAACGTAGTCATTTTAAGATAATACAATTACAAGTAGGTACTACAATCGAATATGAATAAGAACAAATGCTAATGTAAGAATAATGGAGAATGTAAGTAACAAATAAATAAAACGAGTTATTTTTATATATCGCACTAGTTGTGATTATTAATGCAACATTTTGCTTTTTATATGCAGTATCTAACAAAGCTAAAATTTCTGAAAACATTTCTAATAAGAATCGATGTATGTTTAGATGCAAAAAAACAGCATCTTGAATTTTAGAAACAGTAGTACGTTTATCATCAAATTTTATATTACTACATTCTGACTGACAGATTAATTTAGCCATTTTTGACAGAAAATAAATACTTATAATTTTTACCAATTTACACTTAACCTACGCTCTTATCTAAATATTTTCTTCTGCGCTAATCCTGATTGCTGGCGATCCATCTGTCTTGCGTACCATTAATTTGGAATTACGAAACCAAACATATTTATAAAATTTTTCTTCGCCATTTCGCTTCTTCTTTGCTAAAAACATGAGATTTTTAAAGTATGCAGTTAGGTGTTCATTTACGTAAATAGGCTGATTTTGTACTTCTAGGTCTATATCCTTTGTTGATAATTTTCTTGCTCTGCATCGTTCTAAAAACTGATCGCGTGTATTTCTATTTGAAAATTGTGCGATTATAGGTTTTTTACTTCCAGTAGAAGGCAAACGATGTGCAGCTTGAATGTCTTCACCATTTATCTGTATATTGACTGCTTTTCCCATTTTTTGAATTAGCAGAATTACGTTTTCGTTACGCGCATCAGGTATACCATCAATAATTATGTTATGATTTCTTCCGTATTGCTTTTCTTCTTCTTGCGCTATTTTCATTTGTTTTACTTCTTTTTCTAAAATTGTATATTTGTCTTCCAGCTGCTGGCATTTTTTATTTAACTTCTGATTTTCTTGCATTACTATTTGTACCGTTTTAGTAAAATCGTCCAATTTATCACTGCAGAAGTCCACAAACTTCTGTATTTCATTTATTTGGCAACTTAATTTAGGAAGCAATTCTAATTGCTTGATTATTTCAGTTAATTTAGCATTCACATCAAATTGCTCGTGGTCACCTTCTTTATTTACAAAAGAATTTTGTTCATTTTCATTTTGTGTATTTGATAAGACGGTTGGAGATATACCATCACATTGACCACAAATCCATTCTTTTAAACTATTTGTTTTCTTCATGTTTTCAAGAATTTCTGCATTGATACGAATGCATTTGATATGAAATGATTCACTGCACTTTTTACACGATATTATATCATCATATCTACTGCATTTTTGCTTACAAGCATTACAATTTAATGTCATTTTCTTTTAGTTTTTATTCTTGCTATTTCTGGAGCGAATTTAAAATGCGTCCGCACACCTTGACGAACAGACGGATAGTCCACAAGTTCCAGAAGTAGGGTAGTTAAAAAACAAATACAGAAAGGATGAAATGCTAAAAAGAGTTTTACATATGCAGCATTAATTTTAGTTCAAAATAAATATTTTATTTTTAATTTTTAATGGTGTAGATATTAGTTATAACCTCCAAAAGTAACAGAACCTCACCTCTGTGCGCAGTCTCTCACCTCCATGAAAATCAATTTCTGTTTTTTTTAGTAAA
Organism: Agrypnus murinus; assembly: GCA_929113105.1. Lineage (NCBI taxonomy): Eukaryota > Metazoa > Arthropoda > Insecta > Coleoptera > Elateridae > Agrypnus > Agrypnus murinus. The sequence continues at coordinate 112,520,042 of OV816026.1, read as the reverse complement.
TTTTTGGTAAAATGTTATTAACGATCTCGGAGATGTAGCTGTATCTTAAGAGAGTAAGTTTTTGTATACAAAAATGGAATAGCTAACATTATTTAGTGAAAATAGTTCTTATCAAATTCAGGGATGAATAGTCTGATTATTTTGAGAATGACCCATATAAGGGTACCCCTCTTCTGCGAAGTAGCTCTGCTTCTTCTATATTTGGGATTAACCAGCGGAAAGAATAGATTGTAAAATATAACACGTTTTAATCACTATTGAAAAGTAATGCGGTTGGCAGTTTGATTTAATTTGTTCAGACAAAAACATGTGGCTTTGGACACTATCGTTTGTTTTACGCGCACATTCAAAAAATAATGCCAAAAGATCAAAGTCGCTTGATCACACAAGACATTTCATTGCTATAAAAATTCGCGCAATAGTTAAAAGTTTAAAAATAAATAATAAGAATATGAAGTGCTCTATAAAGATCATTAATAGTTAACAGCAGAAAAATTAAATTAAATTATTTACAAAATTAAATTAGTTGTGAAACTTATTCAACAAAATTGCGTTAATATCAAAGTGGCCACTGCAACGCCTAAGACAATGAACCGACGCATTGTTTTCCGCAATTATTTCTTTATTAGATCAACATACCTTTCTTATACGTCAGGCAAAAGTTGTCTGTTCTGATGTTCCTTATTATACGTTAGCTATCACCTGCGAATAAACAGTTAATTCGATTGTTTGTTGTGTGGAAAGTAAAATTTTTTGGACATATATAAATATGGATGCTGTGCCTGGAGGTATGTTCTTTTTATTTTAATAGGTGTATGTTTTTCAAAATATTTGTTTATGTAAATTTCTTAAATTATACAGCATGTATTAAAAAGACCGTTTCTGAAGTACATTTCATTATTTCAATTAAACTTTAAGTTTGCTTCCGGGTACTTCCTGGATAAAAATTTTACATCAATGTAGTCGCAAAATATATGAGTTTTCAACACTGTAAAAACATCTTGTCCAAGTGTACACACTTAGAAAAAAAGTGTATAAATCCAATAGTTGTACTTTAAATATAGAGTACCTACTATGCACTGGAAATTAACATATTTCACATACATATTTCACATTAACAACTATTAGATATTCTGGTGTTGTCACAGGAATACAAGCAATGCCTCAAGAGTATTTCACTTTTATTTGCTAACCCTACAGCGATTGTGTTGTACAGGGTGGCTCAGGTAAAATGACCTTGTACCTTCTCTTGGAAACTGCAAGAGTTACGAAAAAAAAGTGAAATACCAAAGTTGGTTAGTATAAAACAAATTTTTATTTTATAATATTTTTGTTTATACAGTGAGTCGTTTTGCTATGGCTGCTGAAACACCCTGTATATTATTCAACAATACATTTATAAAAATCGTTGACTTAGATATTTATAAGTATCTAGTATTATAATAGTTACATGTAAGCTGCAATAGGAATTAACGTTTCTTGGCGAAGAAAGGCGTTTTTAAAAATGGTACTTTATTTTAAAAACGCAAAAGACGGAGCCCAAGTTACAAAATGAACACAGTTTATTTTGTTTAAGTACAATAACATATTTATTCGTCGTGAATTTACACAGTATGCACTTGCATAATCACTTAAATACTATTATACAATTTTAACTTAAGGCTGGTAATTATAATGTTCAGAAAGACCGAGGTAAACAGTAACCATGGCCACCAGTTTCTACGGCTTTCTGGGTGAGTATTGCTTAAAAGAAGGTAAACATCTATCCTGATAGACAGTTTTTATCTTTCAAGCTTCGTTGTAACTCAGACTGAACTGTCCCATAAAGTGCTGGTCTTTATATACTCCTTCTGTGGGTGTGAAATCCTTCAGTTGACCGCACGTGGCCGTGTGCCTACGTGACTTCCTTATAGAGTTCTGAGTACTGCAGCTGCTGTGGCCGTGTGCCTACGTAACTTCCTTATAGAGTTCTGCGTACTGCAACTGCTTGCTATGCACACATGTGGCCGTGGGTTTGATACTGCACTTGCAATCGTGGGCGCTCCGCTCGAGGCGTTTATCTGGCATACATTTATAATTAGGTCACACTTCGCTTGAGTAATGGCTAAATGTTAACTTAGGCAAATTAATTTTTTTTAAATGTTGCATTAGAAAAAGATTAAAGAAATTAGATTTATTCAAAAACTCCGCGACTTCCGGTGTGTGTATGTTTACCAAAAATACTTACAATAAAGTGTAGGATGGAAAATTGTAAAAATATACAGGATGTTCAATTTAAAATAAAAAAGTTGATAGTAGCCATAACAAAACGACTCACCCTGTATATACAAAAATATTAAAAAATTTAAATTTGTTTTACCAACCAACTTTGATATTTAACCAGTTTTCGTAACTTCAACAGTTTCCAAGATAAGGTACCGGCTCATCTTATATGAACCACCCTGTACATTTTATACAATGCTTTGTATCGTCTATAATTCTTAAAAACCCTTTCATACAATAACTATTCATCTAGGCACTCCAAATACTTTTTGCCAGGTTTTTATGCTTCTTGTCCCACTGTGCGCTGTGGGGCGAAAGATAAGAAAGAGCGCGCAAGCTATATAATCAACTAAAATAAATAATTTTTACTGATTTTTGTTGTTCATATGTACTTTTTAAGTTTTAGGAATTGATATAACAGTGTTAGAGCATTATTCATTAACTGCAATTACTAGTTTATGGCGTTATGTTTCAGATTAGTTAGGGGAAGTTTATCTATTTTCTTCATTATACCTGCAGCTTATTAGAAAAAGTCAGAGGATTTACGTTATTTCAGCAAAGGTATTCTATAATTATATACCTATACTGCTATTTCTAATGTAATTATAAAGATGAAACTGTAAGTTCAGATGTTACATGTTTAGAGCATAAATACATTATACGATTTGCGCTTAGTAATTTTGAATTATCGAATAGGTACAAAATGTTTAATTAAAAGTAAATACCTGCCTAACTAAAACATTGTTTATACTGTTTTACTTCCAATAATATTTAAATTTATACGTGGACAGTATGGATGTTTTTTATATATTAAAAAAGTGGCTGAATATTTATTTATTTTTCGATTTACCGAGCTCGGCCAGCCGGCCCGGGAGATAATAGCAAACATTGCACCGCATATAGTGCATTATTGGGCTAACATAAGGGGGTAGGTAATAAGCCTAGTATAAAATTTGTTTAGTTCGTTTAATATCTTTGCAGTAGAAGTGTCGGGGTGGTGCGCGTAAAACATGTTTATCGCGATTGAGACCGTAAGTACAAACGGCGATTTAACTGATTATTTATTGTTAAATAAATTTAGCGGATTGTCTTGGTGCAGTTTAATTGGTATAAAATTTTGTTTAAATTTTCTTTTAATTTTCAAAGAAATTTCAATCATCAAACAATTAGCACATGCAAACCGTTATAACCATAATATGATTGACACTTTAATTCAACAAAAAGATTATAGGTTAGCTATCATAAGAATATATCCCATTGACACTTAAATACAAGGCACAAACTACATATCAATACCATACTTTGGCAAAATATCACAACAAATTGCAAACATAATACGAAAAACCAACCATTACAAAATAACCTATAAAACTAACACCAACACTTTTTCATTTTTATTCTATGCTAAAGACAGAACACAAAATATCATGAAATCCAGCATTTACTGTTTGACTTGTTCTTTTTGTATTTTAGGGTTGCCAACTGACCTTTTTTTTGGAAGGACAGTCGTTCATTCTAAGAGTGTGTCCTTCGTCCTTTCTTGTTATAGGAAAGGACGGGTTTTGTCCTTATTTCAAACATCAACAAAAATGATTTAATATTTTGATTGAAACTTTTAATTTAATGACTGAAATTAGCTTTCGAGAATCAAGAATTGTAAGTTTCAAATTAACGGCCAACATCGTTCGTGCAAAATGAATCAAATTTGCTCTGAGCTGTATTAGGTTAGATACTTTAGTGTATTATTGTTAAAAGCCAGTAAAATGAGTGAAGCTACAGATTATAATTTATCGGGCGATGAAGAAAATGTTAAAAGTTCAGAAAAAAAGAAAACTTATGTGTATACTGAACCATCTGTCGGGGGGGCAACGGTAAGAGGAACCTCTTAAACTAGGTCTCCACCACGATTTCAAAAAGCCCGTTCTATTCCCGGTTCGGGTAGTTTCTGCTAATAAAATACTTAAATATTTCGTAAACAAAAAATATTTTATAATTTATTGTTTGTAAAAAAATAACTTGCAATTAAATATTAATATGGCATACATAATCATTTAGTTTTATTTTGCTTAAACGACTATAAAATTAAGGGATAATTTTATGTAATTATTCTTTTTTTATAAATATAATTATAAAAAATATTTATTTATGAAATATATTAAACACGTTATTAAGAAAAATTACCCGAACCGGGAATAGACCTGGGGTATTGAATGTCATTTATCGTCCTTTTTTGTTTGTTTCTTTAATTAATTAATTGTTTATGTTATAAATTATTTTTTTATAAATAATATAATATTTATAAAAAAGAAGAATTACATAAAATTATCTCTTAATTTTATAGTCGTTGCTTTAACTATGTATATTTATTGTAAATAAAAATAAAACTAAATGATTATGCATACTATATTAGTATTTAATTGTAAGTTATTTCTTTTTATAAACATACTTATAAAAACATTGTTTATTCATAAAATACTGAAATATTCTACTAAAAAAATTTTCCAAACCGGGAATACAACAGAGGTTTCAAAACCTCCTGTCTGTCATGCTGTCTGTTCATGTTTTTTTTGCGGATCTAGGACAACACGGCACCGACAATTCGGCGCGGAAAATTCGGCGCCAAACATTACTATTAATATTAAATATTGCACTTACTACAAATTTATTATCAACAAACAAAAATAACTAATACGAGGGTGGTCTGAAAAGTTTCCGACCTAACAAAGATACAAGACATTTTTTCTTTAAATTTATTTTTATTTTTCTACATAGTCTCCTTGTAAGTCTACACACTTCTCCCAGCGATGCTCCCATCTCTTTAACCCGTCCAAATAGTACTCGGCGTTTTTCTCTGCAAAATAATTGTTCACGAAGGTGATTGCCTCCTCATTTGACGAAAATCTCTGTCCTCCGAGCGCAATTTTTAGATGAGGGAACAAAAAGAAGTCGCTTGGGGCTAGATCTGGTGAGTAAGGAGGATGGTCAAGCAGTTCAAACCGTAATTCGTGGATTTTCGCCATGGCAACCGCGGAGGTGTAAAACTGAAATCATTACTGCGCTGAATCACATGTAACATTTTGCTTTTTCGTGTACTAATGTTACATTTGGGAGGGATGTCATTTTTTCATTTAAAGATTAGTTAAACTAATTATGAAAGAATTGCGTAACCAAAATGATTAAAACCGCAACACCAAATCTAGAGCGCGTGCTATATTTTAAACGTCCGCGTAGAAAGCGCATTGTAGTGGTACCGAAAATATTGGTTTTAAATTGGGCCTCTTAAGTACTAAATCCGCCACTGATTAAAGGTATATTATACAATTATAAATCATGTTTTAAATTTTCATTTATATTTAATTAATAATTAACAAAACAATTTTAATGTAAATTACATATTAGTTTTATTTATTTAAAAAACATATTTATGGAGAATAATTATGCATAAAATTACTTAAAATTCAACACTTTTAAATTAGAAATGTTTTATACTAAATTATTATTATCGTCATTACTATAATTATCTGTAGCATTCAGTAAAAATATTAAAAAACTCTTTTTTGGTAAAAGTTAAATAAAAATACATATATATTTCAACAGAAATTTTTATCAAATCCATGCAATAGCGTGATATATTATTTATACAGAGGTGGCCAAAAGTATGGAACCAAGTAAATATCTCTGGAGTTTTTAGAGTTATCAGAATGAAATTTGGTAGGCAGATATTACAGTAAATTGTGTATTTGCGTTGAATGTTTTTGACAATTTTGAGTTTCCGGTTTAACCGGAAGTAATGCCGATTTTAAAATTTGTAACGGAACACCCTGTATATTATTTTAATTTTGAATAGTACAGTTTATTACGATTACAAAAATATGGGGTTCGATATGTTTTTTTCAAGACCAACCGAGATTTTTACAATAAAAGTACTTTTGAGGCAAAAACTATTGAAATATAGTAGTCTATGAAACAAACGTAACAATCACAGTTTATGAAACTGACATTAGCCGTGATAGCAGTTAAAATAAGTAGGTGTTTTTACTTGAACACAAAATACTCCATCTAAGTGAAAGAGAGAGAATAGAAATTCTAATGATGATTGGCTTTGGGTACCGAAGACGAACGCATCAAGGAGTTTGTGATCTTTTTAATGATATTCATCCGGATCGGCAAATATCACGTTCGCTAGTAACAAAAACTTTGCAAAGGTATACCACAAGTGGCACAGTCGGTAATTTACCAAGAAGTGGACGTCCAAAAACTTCTACAAAAAACGATGTAGCTGAAAATATCGCAATATCTTTAGAGGAAAATCCTCATTTGTCTACTGCTGAACTCGCCAATATACACGCAATAAGCCGTCGTTCAGTAGGAAGAATATTAAAACGAGAAAAATGTCATCCCTACAAAATTCGCCTTGTTCAAGAACTCGCCGACGACGATTTCGACAGACGGTTAGAATTTTGTGAAACAATGATGGATATTTGCAACCGTGATAATAACTTTGTAAGAAATATGGTGTTTTCGGACGAGGCTACGTTCCCAAGCAGCATCTAAGTAGCGGTAACTGAGTTCGGAACTTTGATTGAGTAGCTGTTACGTAACTACAACTAGATTTATGACTTTACAGGTTTAATTACTTCAATTTGGAATATTTTAGTAATTATGTAGTTACTTCTACTATTTATTAGAACTATGTAGTTCCATTACTTCTAAGTAGCTTTTTAAAATATGTGAACGGTATTGCTACTTAGTATAATTACTTTAATGTTGTTGCAACTTCAAGTGATATTATGATTGTAGCAGTAACTTTCCCGAAGCTACGTTAAAGTTTTTAAAACTTTAAAGTAGCACCGAAAGTTCCTGCCACCGATCTGAAACCATTGCTTAACCTTTAAAGTAACTGAACTATACAGTAGTATTGAAAGTAAAACTTACGTTTATACTACCCAAGAGAATCACTTGAAAGTAATTTTCACTACTTATTTTGCATCAGAATTACTAGAAAGTTCCAGTTACTATTAAAAACTTGCAATGAAGTGACAGTAACTTCTAAAGAGGCATATCTCCCTAGTTTTACAAATTTTTAATAAAAATGTCAAAGGCAAATGCAATAAGAAAAAAAAAGAATTTTAGATATACGTTCACCTTTTATAGAAAATTAAAACAGCAGTTAGGTGAACTCAATGGAAACAAAATCAACTGTTTACAATACAAAATAGAAAAAAATAGGGATGAGATCACTGGTAAACCATCATGTAATAAACAAGGGTGAAATATATTCCCCTTTTTTCTTTCGTCGCTACAACTTTAAAATAAGCCATAATTAAATAATAATTGTTGTTAAGTATCAATCAGTATAAAAATATTGGTTGTTTGTTTACGATTGACGTTTAAATTTGAGGTTAAGTTCCAATGGAAATTTTGCAGTGACATTAGGAGCTAGAAAGTGTCTACGGAAACGTTGACGTTGTTTTATAGTAAGAGTCACTTGAAAGAAACTTTTAACTTATTTTATACTGCGTGGTAACAACAACCTAGAAGTAGAATTTGTTTAGTTCCCGTTACTGTTTATAAAGTGACACAAACTTTAGACGCACATTTTACAGTTAATACTAATTTAAGGTGACTTTTTCAAAACTACTCCATATTTACTTGTAAAATGTTGAAGGCTATTAATCAATTTGCAATTTGTTGCAATTGTTAAAAAGTGTTTTACTATAACTCTCAATAAAGATAACAAATCGATGCCAAATTGTGCCTTAGGAATAAAATAAAATGGTTTCTATCATGTTTATCAATTTATAAGTATTTTTGTCATATTTTATTCAAGACATTTTTTATTAAAAATATATTTAAAGAAGGCGCGTTGTTATTTTCGATCTATCATCTTCGCATTTAACAGAAAAGTTGCGATGGTTTATAATTTTGGTATGCTAGATTGACAAAATAACGAAACATTTTATCTCGTTATGTATTATGTACGTATTACAAATAAAATAGTAATCCATTTTGCGACACGACCGCAGCATTAGTAGAGAAAGTGAAAGAATATTTGTTAAGTTGCAGGAGTAAGAAAGAGCAACTACGCGACACGTTGTGTCAAAGAGAAAAAAGTTCCAGGAAAGTAGCAATTACTACGCCGCCACGTTCCCTCTACGTAGCCTAAAGGTATAAGTTCCGGAGAGGTTACTGCAACGTATCTGCTACCCGAGAATTGTTCCCCATTTTGGTTCCAGGCACGTAACAATACCGTAGCAATTACGTTCTTGTGACTAACGGCAAAAACTTTATAGTTCCACCGGTGGTTGCTGGTACGTAGCGGTGACTAAAAATGCTGCTTAGGTTTTGTTTGAACGGTACAGTAAATCGATATAACTGCCGCTACTAGTCGCAAACTAACCCTCACTGGATGCAAGAGGCTCATACGCAACATCCTCAAAAATTGAACGTTTGGGCCGGTATTAACAACAACATAATTGTAGGGCCTTTCTTTTTAGAAGAAACTTTAAACGGGGATAGATATTTAGAGCTTTTAGATACGCAAGTTATTCCGACGCTGGAGGAAAATGGACAACTGCCAAACAATATCTGGTTTCAGAAGGACGGGGCACCACCCCATTTCGCTCGCATTGTTCGAGATCGCTTAGATAGGAAATTTTATCATAGGTGAATTGGAAGAAGAGGTACCATTGAATGGCCTGCGCGATCCCCCGACCTTACTCCACTGGACTATTTTCTATGGGGTTATTTGAACTCCAAAGTTTATCTTAATCGACCAAACAGTTTGCAAGAACTAGCTGAAAGAATAACCGAAGATAGTCAAAGAATTCCACCAGAAGTAATAATTAATGTTACAAGGGAGTTTACAAATAGACTAGCCTTTTGTGAAGAAGTCAATGGAGCTCAGTTTGAACATTTACTACATTAAGTTTATTGTCCCTTTACAAAGTACTCCTGTTTTATTTTCCCGTTTTGTATTAATTTAATTTTGATTACTAATGTGATTGTTACGTTTGTTTCATAGACTACTAGATTTCATTAGCCTCAAAAGTACTTTTATTGTAAAAATCTCGGTTGGCCTTGAAATAAAACATATCGAACCCCATATTTTTGTAATCGTAATAAAATGAAAAAGTGTTAGTGTTGGTTTATATCTATACCATATTTTGGCAAAATATCAGAAAAAATTGCACATATACTAAGAAAAACCAACAATTATAAAATAACATTTAAAACCAACACTAACACTTTTTCATTTTTATTTAATGCTAAAGACAGAACACATGATATCATGAAATCGGGCATTTACCGTTTAAATTGTTCTTTTTGTAGTTCGGTATATATTGGACAAACACTTCGAAATTTTGACATAAGATATAAAGAACACGTACGTCATTACAAAAATAAACATCCTGAAAAATCGAATTACGCCAAACAACTTTTAGAACAAAATCACACAATGACTCCTCAAAATAGACATTTTAGAAGCCTTTGAGATATACAAACACAAACTCAGGGTACCTTTAATGAATGAACAACTTGAGCTCAGTAATTCTCCGTTACTGGAAGTATTAGATATTTAATTCTGATTATTATTATTATTTTATCTAGTTACCTATTTTGTATCTACCTTAGCGACGTGTTTGTTTATAATTATATTACCTTTGATAATGACAGCATAGCTGTCGAAACAATATTGTCAGGTTGTATTTTAATAAAACTGTGAAACTTTTAATAATCTTTATTTATTTCATGATTATGGAGTTCCACAAAATAAGGCTGGAAACAATAAAAAAAAATAAAAAAAAAAGTAATAAAATGTACTATTCAAAATTAAAATAATATACAGGGCGTTCCACTACAAATTTTAAAATCGGCATTACTTCCGGTTAAACCGGAAACTCAAAATTGTCAAAAACATTCAACGCAAATACACAATTTACTGTAATATCTGCCTACCAAATTTCATTCCGATATCTCTAAAAACTCCAGAGATATTTACTTGGTTCCATACTTTTGCCCACCTCTGTATATTCACACGTGCAATTTACTCAACTTTACTTACATTAGTATATACACATTATGAAAAATGTAAAAAATAACCACAAACTGATCTGGGGGAGCAGTTATGCATAAGTACTTGATTTGATTTTTAACATCAAAAAGAAAAGAAATTGATACATGAAAGCCAAAAAACGACGTGCCCCATTTCATTTTAATAGATAAATTGTCCAGTTATGGCATAAGCAGAACCATGTTAAACTGGTTATATTCTTCCCTTACTAGTAAAACTCTTCTTCTTCTCCATTCCTTATGCCCTTCAGGCGTCGGATTGAGTATCCAGGTCCTCTTTTATCCTTTATTCTTCCGGGCTTTCCTGTTTCTTGCTAAGATTCTCATCTCTTTTTTTGTTTTCCCTTTGATCTTCCAATATCCTCTATGTGTTCTTATCATTTTCTTCTTAGTCTCTCTCTTCTTTTTTTCGAATTTCCATTATTCTTTTTGTTAGTCTTCCATTGTTCATTCTTATGACATGCCCGTATCAGTTTAACTTTTTTTCTTTAATTTTATCTAAAATTGGTTTGTTTTATATCTGCCATAATGTCTTCATTTCGCACCCGATCCCATTTTGTTATCCCTTTTATCTTCCTAAGATGTTTCATTTCCATTGCGTTTATTCTACTTAATTATTATTATTATTACTAATTATTGGAATAATTATAATATTATGTATTTTTAATTTAACTTTTAAGTCTTTTTCTGGCCTAGTATTGTGTTATTTAACGTATAATACAGTCTTGTTATTTATTTGCACTGTTTGTTATTTATGTATCTATCCTTCAGTCATTTGTCAGTATTGTACCCAGGTATATGTCGTTACCCTTTCTATAGTAAAAATCAAGGTCCGTTGATGCATGCATAATTATATCCAAAGTAAAGGTTATCTCACCCATTTCCACTATTGGCTTTTGAAATGGGTACAAAAATGGCGCCTTTTTGTCAAATCAAATATTTACATAACGTACAGAAAAGGTTACGAATATTTTAATTAAAACAAATAATAATACTATGTATTAACTTAATAGTTTTAGGTATTCGAATTATCTTCTGTTATTGAGTAATATTAACTACTACTACTGCATAAAACCACGAAAACATTAACACGTTAAAAAATTATGGTCTAAAATAGCGAAGATTTATTAGTTACATGAACAAAACAACAATAACAACTAAAGCGAATATTTTAACTGTGATAAAACTAATTTATTAATGGTATCCCCCTCAAACAGTATTTGAATTTCTCTTTTTTGTTATCCAAATATGGCAAAAAGACATATAAAAGCCGTGGACGGAAATCTAACTTCTGTAAATGTCTGTACAGAATGGAATGTGATAAGTTTTTGTAACCTTTCCAACCAGCTAGAAATTAAGAATATATTAAGTAGGTGATTGAAAATTAACCTGTAAATCGTTTGTCCTGCAAAAATTTCTAGCGACCATCTCGGTATCTGCATGAGAATGTGCTATAGTATTATCTTTTAAAGTATATCGAGGCTCTCTCTTTCAATCCTTCCACACTCTTCAATTATTTTAGGCTTTTCTTTAACATATCCAGTATTATTTGATGATTGTGTTTGGCAATTAGATGGCCTGTTTCCTTTATTGCCTTTAAAAGTTTTAATTTTTTTATTAATTGCAACTACATTTATCTCTTCATTTAATCTTTTACGTTTCTTATTAACTGTAACTATATTAGAAACGTTAAATAACGTAGGAATTGCGTTTCATTTCAATATTTGCCATTCATTTTTTTGTTTCAAATTGCGTTTCTTCAAAATGGAACTAGGGGAAATGTAAAACGGTAGTAAAAGAGTGTGTAATCAAAAACTATCATTTCTCTATGCTAAAATAATTTATATTATTTCTATATGCAATTTTATTAAGACTCAAACTTGCTTACTTTACATATTCTTGAGTATTCAGTAATTCCCAATTCTGACTTCTACGCATATCTAACAAATTTGTCTTATTTTCCTAACTTTTGGAAAAAGAAACAAACGTGCAATTGCAAACGTGGGAATTGCTAGAACAGTTTGGTGCACTACAATCAGTCATTTTTTGGGGAAATGACTTCGGCGTTTCACTATGTCAGAAACTGACAGCTCGAACTTGGGCTCAAATATGGCCGTCTAAACTTTGATGAGATGACCTATGTATGTGTACTAATAGGTATACATACACATTAGTATTATGATTAGTATTATGTTCTTACATTTAGTCACTTTACTATCTTCTCTCAGGTTTTCATTTACTATCATCACCTTTGTTTTAGTGATATTTATTTCCATCTTCTATTTCTTTATTCCAGATATTCACTAATTCCTACATTTTCCAGCTTGAGTCAGCAATTAGTACAACATCGTCTGCATACAATAGACTGCTTATTGATATGGGTATTCAGTTATTATATCCTACTATGGTGTTCAGCTCTGTTTTGATGTTGCTGTGTTTTGCTATTTTGTCCATTATAATCACTCTTCAGGCAGTGCAATAGTAATAGATTACAACTCAATATTACTAAATGTAAGTACATTAAGTTTACCATTAAAATTAATCCTGTATTTATTACATACTATCTACGTAATTTTGTTATTCAATAGGTGAATGTAATTCGCGCAGTGGCGGATTTAGCACTTGAGAGACCCCAGGCGCAATTCAATTTTGAGGCTTCCTTTAAATATTTTCGGTACCACTAAAGTGTGCATTCTACGCGCACGTTTTTACTATAACCACGTGCTCTAGATTTGGTGTTGCGGTTTTAATCGAAAAACTGACACTATACCATCTCTCTCAAATCTAACATTATTACACGAAAACAACAAATCTTCAAACCAAAGCGATAAAATCGTTAAACCGTACACCGCACCGTGCCGATATGATATGAATTCATGGTTCCACTGTAACAAAGAAATCTATTAGGATTGTTCGCGCAGTTAGTTCAAAATTGTTTGAGAACTAAGACGCAACCACCGTTACAGGCCAGCCAGCGCAGTAGTAATTTCAGAGACTTTAAAAGACTACTTGAACTACTGGAAACCATAGAGATCCAAGTCCCCTTGGATCTCTAGGGTTTGTAATTAATTTTGAGAAAACCGTTTTGAACCCGTCAAAAACATGCAAATTCTTAGGCTTTATTTTCACAGCGATACTATAAAAATAGTGCTCTCTTGCGAGAAAAGGAATAGAATTGTAGAATGGATCAGTTTTTTTCAAAACAAAAAAGTTTTTAAAATAAGGGAGTTCGCACAATTTATAGGACTATATTGGTTTCTGTTTGTCCAGCCATAAAATATGGGTGGCTGACTGTACACCAAATCTCTTGAGAAAAACTGCTCGCTCTTCAGAAAGATCATATGAATTATAATGCCAAGATGTCATTTCAGTCCCCTTCAGATTTTTTCCTGGTCAGTGGCGGATTTAACACTTAACGGGCCTGAAGCGTTACAAATTTTTATACCCTGTTATACCTTTTATTTTTTTTATCAAAAATTAAGTACATAGAATTATTAATATCAGGCGCGAGTTCACGGTGAGGGGGGGATGGAGGAAATTGTTTCCTCAAGATTTTTTAAATAATCCGACTTCTCATGCCGCAGTCACACGAGTATGAAATTGGCGTTTTTGTAAGTGTTACACACTATACTTTATCTACAACCACAAAAACGTAATAAAACACCAAAAGCTAGGAAAAGTATTTAACCTAGAATATGATTTGAGACTGAGATGCAGGATTAACAATGCCCATAGTTTGTGGAAAACAGGTGTTAGTTGTAAAAATTAAGAAATGCGTATAACCCAATATAATAATCGTAACTTTATATGCTGGTAGTCGACACAGTAGCTCAGAGGTAGAGATGTCGCTCAGAAAGTGGAAGGCCCAGGGTTCGACCACCAGCGGGGGTGATAATCTTTTCTATATGGATTTGCATTCAAAATACAATTTAAAGTAAAACATTAATTAAACAGAATAAATTAACATAAATAAAATACAAAATGAACACAAAAGTGTTTTAATAAAGTGCGTTTTGTTGAACGACTATTACGCTCACAATTTTATAGTGATACGTGTATAAATCACAGACGAGCTGCCCCTTACTGAGGAGAATCGAAAGCTCGAAACAGCCGTCTTACGGTGCCGATTGTGATTTATACACATATCACTATAGAATTGTGAGTATAATAGTCGTCCATTAACAATTTTTATCTTTTAAAATTATTAAAAACTCACTTTATTAAAACACGTTTGTGTTCATTTTGTATTTTATTTATATTAATGTAACGTTCTTTTCTAGAATAATAACAAAAATGCTGTTTAAATCGTCTATTCACAAGAGAGATATTGTTTAAATACACTAATTAAAACACTATAATAATTATAAACTATTTAATAAACTTAAATGCTAGATACTTACAATTTAAAGTAGGCTGTTTATATAAAAACTATTTATGTATTAACAATTATTAAACATTTATTTATTTACTAATATATTTGATTACTAATTAAACAGAGCACACTTTGATACGCCGGCTAAAACACTAATTGCCCTCCTTCTGTGCGCGAACGTCAATTTATATCCCCATAAGTTCTAAATCGTACTGGATTAGACTAGTTGGTGTATTGTTCTGTGCAGCCGTCGATGACTCATGACTCCTCTGTGATTTATACACATATCACTATAAAATTGTGAGTATAATAGTCGTTCATTAACAATTTTAACTTTTAAAAATAAATTAATCTTTATCTAAAAGTTGTAACTATGTATATATTTCAAATAATTAGAAATATTGCATGTGCTGACAGCTATGGCATTTTAATAGAACCACTGATAATGCGAAATCATTTCCCATAGTCATTTCCGTACAGTTTAAAGATTATGAACAATGAGTCATTTTCATCATTACTAGACGATGTGAAATGTGTAATGTTCTACAGTAGTCATAGATAAATTAGTTATTTGTATACCAAATAAAGTTGTACTTTTTTATCACGAATATGGAGATTGTTGAACAGCCATAACGAGTGATAAAAAAATCAGCTTTAGTGCTGAGGTGTACATTACGTTTTTTCTGAAATCGTGAAATTAAGAATTTAAAATACAAAATGAGCATTTAATAACAGCATAGTAGGTAACTAAGTCAACGTGGCTCTGTGCGACTTATGTCAAATACATGTGCAACAATGCAAATAAAAATGACAGATGACTCCGTAAAAGTTCTACTTTAGGTAAGTTCGGCATTCCGATCTATTTACTCGAAGAGCTCGTTTTCCATAGTATCCCATTATTGCAAATAATTGTAACTATGACAATAGAGCTTTTGGAGCAAAAAGAGTTACAATGCCGAACTAACCCTATAGGCACTATTTCAGAAAAACATTTTTTCTATTTTGCGTCTATAATAAAACTGTTAAAGAACTCAAAACAGTGCGTTAATATAGCTCATTTGAGTGCTTTAATAGTCCAACTTTTTCAAAGTCGGTAGCATTAAAAAAAATTGAAAACAGTAAATTGACAAAAATCTCACTCTAAAAATCTGAATTTTGAAATGTCACATCAACTACCACAAAATTCCCTAAATTTTGCGATTTATTTTATTTAAAAAGGGAATAAACTGCGCAAAAAAAACAGCATAAAAACTCGTTTCATAAGTCATTATTGCACTCGTCCTTTGGACTCGTAAAATAAATCTTGCCTTATGAAACTCTTTCTTTAATATACTATTATTCCATAATCAGTTCATTTATAATTAAACTTTTCTGCTTTTAAAAGCATCAAATTTATCAATAATATTTTCAAAACATAAATTTTGCGTAATGTCATTTTCAAGAAACATTACTAATAAATTTTTTAAATAACTTTGTCCAAGATTATTTCTTAAATATTTTTTTACAAGTTTAAGAACAAAGATAGATCGATCGTTCTCCAGTTGCATTACATATAGGTAATGTTAAGATTTTTTTTAAATTGTTTCAACATTGGGAAATGTGACAATTGGAAATTGACAAATGACATTAAGGAATTTCACCCATTCGAAAGCATGGTACAATTCCCCTTCCCCGAATATAGCGACAGAGATGATACATTCCTTGCAGGTCTGCTGCGAAACTGTATATTCCATTATAAAATTTTACCTCTCACTCTGAATGCTTGCCTTTTCGCACAAAACTCTATATTGCGTCTACCGCACACCTTTTTTACCCGCCTGTACACGATAATGATCTGTTTCTTGTTTCACTTTTTTCGAGAAAGTGAATTCCCAGACCAATAATTTTTATTTGTCGCGTGTCCAGTGCAGTCCTTGGCAGGAGGCCTCCGCTGGGCCGCTTCCAACGCTTGTGCCTAAATCCGCCACTGTTCCTGGTGGTTAGATATTTATTTAATCTGCAACGACATAAAACAAGACTCTTTTCAACTACAAATCTTTACAGACTCTTTTTTTTTGGTTGGGAAGTTTGTTTTGGCAGGGAAAAAACACGGATGGTGGACTGTTGATAAACAAAACCACTATTAATTTTCTAGAATTGCAAGCTATTTTTCTGGGCCTGTTTCGTTAAAAATTTAAGAAACTGTAATATCCCTATAAGGTGTGTTAACATCACTGCAGTCGCCTGTATTAATCGTATGGGTAGCATTCAGTATACTCACTTTAATAATTTGGCACAGACGATATGGCAATGGTGCGAGCAATGTGATCTGTGGATTTTCGTGTCTTATATTAGTTCAAAAGATAACTGGATGGCTGATCTGGAGTCACGGGTGCTGCAACCAGAGACAGAATGGTTTTTGGTGGACTATGCTTTTACTCAGATCAGAAATATACTAGGGACTCCCGAGGTAGACCTATTAGCTTCTAAAGATAATCACGAATGTACGAAATACATTTCGTGGTATAAGGATCCAGAAGCTTTTACTTGTGATGCCTTTTGAAATGATTGAAATTTTTATGCCTCCGTCCTTTTGCCATTATCTTAAGAATCTTACAAAAAATAATTCAAGACAGGGCAGAAGGTATCCAAGTAGTACCTTTTTGGTCATCACAAGCTTGGTATCCACTTTTTATAAAGCTTGCTATCAAACAGCAAATCTTTTTAATTATAAATAATTATAAGAAACAAATTATACATTTACTTTCTAGCTAACATAGGTTGCATGTTGTAGGGAGGAGGCAATCAAAAAGTTCCTTGTAAGGTAGCAACAACCGAACGAGTATCAAAATAAGCTTTATATATTTTTCAGTAAATCATATTAATTTTCAGATTTCCCGCAGTTTTTAAATTTTAGTTGTGTAAATGCAACTTGGATCAAAGCACCCTCTACTTTATTCTTATTTGATTTTTACTCATTGAACTCTATATTATTCATAACTGGAAGGGACGCGCAAGCACGCTAAATCAGAAAACGTTGTGTCAGGGGCAACAGACAAGAATGTAGTATTCCCGTTTCTTTCTAACTTATGTTACCTGCATTATAAGGACACGTGGTGAAACTTTTTGCTGATTTTTAACGTAGATTCAGTTTTATTTTGTGTGTGACGAAATGTTTAATTTGAGTCATTGAGTTAGAAAAGGATGAGGATCCTACATTGTGGCGGGTTGCATAAAATTTCATTTGCCTCAGCTATTTACACAAGGCATCCATTCCAGTTATTTATATGGAGTTCAATGTTTTTACTATACCTTTGATAATGACATTTTAATGTCGAAACAATATTGTCAGGTTAAGATAAACTAATAAAACTTGTGAAACTTTGAATTAATCTTTTAATTTGATTATATTTCAAAATCTTTTTTAGTCCAAAATCTAAACTTTTGATTTAATTTCTCCTTTCAGTCAGGAATATCATCCATCAGCAACAAATCTTACGCTGGTAGCCTCGAGACTATTCGGAAATCTTGAAGGTTACAGAATATTCCTGACTGTACTATTGAAACAACAATAATCTTGTTTATTGTTTCCAGCCTTACTTTGTGGAACTCCATAATCATAAAATAAATAAAGATTATTAAAAGTTTCACAGTTTTATTAAAATACAACCTGACAATATTGTTTCGACAGCTATGCTGTCATTATCAAAGGTAATATAATATAATTTAAATTTACCAACAAAATTAAAGAAATTTTGGCCGTTGAATGCGAAACTATACTTAAGAAAGATCATAATAACTATGCAAAATTCCAAATTTCGAATTTGTTAAAAGAGATGTCTTTGAAACAGGACAAAATGTACAACACATCTAACATATCACTTCTTCAATCTATAAAACAGAAAATCACAGAGAACAATCTAATTTCTGTTAAAGCAGATAAAGGTAACACTTTGGTAATTCTTTCAAAAGATATTTACATACAAAAAGTTAATGAATTTATTAATAAAGAAAATTTAGAAACTTTAAACAAAAACCCAACCACAAAATTCCAAAAAGAAATAAAACAAGGTTTAGAAAACTGCAATATCTGCTTTTCAGAATTAGAAAAGCAACAAATCATTAATAAAAACCCACAAATACCTAAACTGTATGGATTAGTCAAGACGCACAAACAGAATATACCAATAAGACCAGTTGTATCATACATCAATGCACCTAATCACATTTTATCCAAAAAACTGAACCAGATTATTAACACGATAGGTTACAAATCGAAATACTCTGTTAGAAATTCATTAGAATTAGTAGATAAGCTGCAAAACATACATCTTCCACCACATTCAAAACTTGTTAGTTTTGATATTTGCAACATGTTCTCCAGAATACCCCCACAAGAATGTATTCCTTTATTAGATAGTTTCTTGATCAATAGTAATATAGAATTAGTTAAAAGGTTAGAGTTAATTCAATTATTTGATCTTTGCATAAGTCAAAATTATTTCACTTTTAATAACATAATTTATTTACAAAAGGATGGTTTACCTATGGGTAATTCTCTAAGTCCTCTATTAGCTAACATATTTATGGACAAGTTTGAAGATCGAATATTTGAATTAAACCTCTCTAAACACATTATCTTCTGGTTTCGTTATGTTGATGACATTTTAGCTTGTTTTGACAGTTCTTTTGAGGTTATCAATGAATTTTTAATTCTTATAAACAGTATCCACCCTAATATAAAATTTACACTAGAAACAGAACAAAACAGGGCTATAAACTTTCTAGACTTAAATATCAAGATTAACGCAGACAATCTATTTGAATTTTCCATATACAGAAAACCAACACAAACAGACATAACAATACCAAATGAATCTTGTCACCATAATACACATAAAATAGCAGCCTACAGATCATTAGTACACAGAGCTTTAACTATTCCACTAACAAAATCAGATTTTAGCAAAGAGATATCAACCATTAAACAACTAGCACATGCAAATCATTATAATCCGAACATGATTGACACTTTAATTAAACAAAAAGATTATAGGTTAGCTATCAAAAGAATATATCCCATTGACAATCAAACAGAAGACACAAATTACATATCTATACCATATTTTGGCAAAATATCAGAAAAAATTGCACATATACTAAGAAAAACCAACAATTATAAAATAACATTTAAAACCAACACTAACACTTTTTCATTTTTATTTAATGCTAAAGACAGAACACATGATATCATGAAATCGGGCATTTACCGTTTAAATTGTTCTTTTTGTAGTTCGGTATATATTGGACAAACACTTCGAAATTTTGACATAAGATATAAAGAACACGTACGTCATGACAAAAATAAACATCCTGAAAAATCGAATTACGCCAAACACCTTTTAGAACAAAATCACACAATGACTCCTCAAAATAATATTAAATTCCTACATTTTGTAATAACAAACGCAAATTAGACATTTTAGAAGCCTTTGAGATATACAAACACAAACTCAGGGTACCTTTAATGAATGAACAACTTGAGCTCAGTAATTCTCCGTTACTGGAAGTATTAGATATTTAATTCTGATTATTATTATTATTTTATCTAGTTACCTATTTTGTATCTACCTTAGCGACGTGTTTGTTTATATTATATTACCTTTGATAATGACAGCATAGCTGTCGAAACAATATTGTCAGGTTGTATTTTAATAAAACTGTGAAACTTTTAATAATCTTTATTTATTTTATGAAACAACAATACATTCAATATCCGACACTACCATCAAGCAATATGGAATTACTTATAAATTGTGGTGGGAATTTTGTAAGCAATCAAGCATTGATCCATTCAAAGGTATGTAGTACACAACATGTGTTAATCTTTTTACAGTCAGTATTAAACAAATCTAAATGTTTATATAGTACCTTCAATTCACATAAGGCTGCCTTATCCTTAATTCTCTCTTTCAACCTCGGGGAGGATCAACTAATAAAAGAATTCATGAAGGATGTTTCTAGGTTAAGACTGCAGAGACCCCATTATAACTGTGTTTGGGATACCAAACTGATTTTAGATTACTTTGTCAAGCATCCTCCGGATACCCTAAAATCATTATCATTAAAATTAGTCATACTTTTAACTGGCCAAAGACTACAAACCATATCTTTCATAAATGGAGCTTTTTTCATTGATGATAGGATTAAAACATCTGGTATAAAAACCAAACAGCCTAGGTTAATCCTCCCTAGATTTGATGAAATGCCCAATTTATATGTACCCAGTAAGCAGAGTGACGTCTTATTTGCGTGATTTTTTAGACATGCTTGGTAGCTAATGACGAATGCCCAATTATAACGTTATAATGACGTCATATCAGTATGACGAATGTAGATTTACGACGTCTCAAGGGCGTCGACAAACTTCCTTAAAAAATGTAAGTAAGACCCGTTTTACATATACGGAATTGTGGAAATTTAAACCAAATTTTTCAAAATTTTTTACAATAGATTTACACATTAATAGGTATATTCATTGAATTGGAATAAATAAATTAAACTTAAAAATATCTTGCATACTTATTAGCGCTAAAATATTACTTGATGTTTAGCTTTATTATTGTTGCAGACTCAATCATTTTTATAAACAAAATAAACAGATGTAGTGCATAGGTTTCAAAAATTCAAACTCTGAGTGTCCAGTAAGATCTTGAAAAACAACGCAACAAAGGAGCAGCCGAATTCATGCAAAAAGTTGGTTGATTTTCTTTCTGCTGCTTGATGTGTACATCTTTCATTAAAAATATATATTTGTGGTATTTTATGTCTGGGCATTTCTTACAGTTTTGTGTCGGTGTTGATAAAACAAATTAGGATGGCATTTCATAGTATGCACGCGTTGGCTGACGCCTCGAAAACTACAGGCGTTGTAAGGACCACCATATAAATATAATAATATAATAATACTAATTATTTTACGTTTTAGAATTTTAAATAATAAATATTTTTTAAATTAAGGTGTGTTATTTTCAGAAGTAGAAATAAATAGGTCCTTAAGACATCAATAAAACGTCATTTAAATGATTATGGGTGTTTCTCCCGAAATCCACATGCCTTAGAAGAACTGCTTTTTACTTTGAGAATACATACTAGGGACATGCCACGTGAATGACATATGACATAATAAAGTTAATTTTTTATTGTTAAAAAAATAGGTCAGTTGTTAATATATACCTGGCTAGATAGACTGCTATTACATCTTCACTGTACTGAACTAAGGCACACCAGGCCTATAACTGGGAGATCAGGGTGGCAAATCCATTTGAAAACCAAGTCCCGCCACACTTGAGGTTGGATTCAATCGGGCAGTGGCCCCCAGCTCTGGCACGGTTGTACTGAACTGACCTAAGTTGGGGGAATAGTCCTATTGCTGGACGAGTTACTTAGCCCCGTATGAAAGAGGACGGGAGGGTGCCGGCGGGTGAGCACGTGTTAAGTCAATCGCTCCGGTACTAACCTGGTTAACTAGTAGAGGGTGGATAGTCAACCTCGCTCCGACCAGTGAGTAACTGGGAGCAATTGCTATGCTATTGCACGCTGATTGAGCATATCTCAATTATTTCCTCCTTTGGAAGGAACGTGGGGGTATGTTATCATGGGAACCCCACGTAAAACACTCATGTAAATCATGTACTGAACTAACAGGTAAAAATGTATTCGTAATACAACATTAATTAAGAAGGGACAGTAAATTTAATATTCCTGAAGAATTACCCTTATATGAGGTTTTCTTTACGTGACAAAACAACGTCTTTTTTACGTCGTAAAATGACGTCTTTGGGCTGTGACATTTACCCGTCTTGTTAACACCATTATAACGTCACTTCAAAGGTGAAAATGACGTAATGACTGACCAATAATCAACGTTAAAATGATGTCAGTCTAGTTACTGGGTAGTCTCTTGTTTACACAAGTATATTCAACAAACTGAAATGCTAAAATACGCAAACATCAATTACCTTTTCTTAAGCTTTCAAAAACCATACAAAGTTGCTTCTAAACAAACACTAAGCCGGTTGGTAAAATGCTCCTTGCAATTGGCTGGGATCGACACTAATATTTTTAAATCTCACTCAAGTCTCCATGCTTCAACTTACTGCTGCTAATAGGACTGGCGTTTCAATAGACATAATCAGGGACTCAGCAGGTTGGAGCAAAAACCCTGAATCTTTTGCGAAACTTTATAATCGGCCTCTATGACCATGGGCAGTTTGTTTTTAGTTTTAAACCATAGGATTTTTAATCGTTCAATTTTTCTTTTGGGTTTAAAAACATATTGTGTTATTGTTAATTAGACACCGCTATTAAATATTAAAAAAAAGTTTCTTTTTTATTTTTTGAGCAAAAAAAAGTTTTCTTTTTTCTTTTCTGTTTACATTTCATAATCTGCATATCTTTAAACATCCTGCTTAGTGAAATATCTTTGGAATGAATGCCGAAATATAATTTACCGATCAAATGAACTTAATTGAAGTTCGATAGGAATAGTGTTGTAAATGAAAGAATGTTCTGAAAATGCTGATGAGAACGTTCGCGCATGATAAAAACATACCAAAAGAACGTTTTCTTAGAAAGCATAATCAAGCACGTTCGCGAACGTTCTCATAATAATTCTCGAGAACTTTCAGAATAATACAGCACAAACGTCACAAACAAGCATAAACAAAAACATTAAAAATCGAGAATAAAACCGAAAGATAGGAATTATATGAGGCATCCAGTTCAAAGACGTTATCTCCAAAAGACCCCCCTAACTTTTATTTTGTTTTAGAATTCTTATGCGTGATAGTACAAAAGAACGGACTACATAGTGAAATAATCGACATTTTTTGACTGGATGCCTCATATATCAAATTTCAGGTAAGTTCATTTGATCGGTAAATTATACTATCCATACCTCTAGGATCATTAAGCATTCAATTACCAGCTATCCTCTCATTCTCATGCTTTAATACCCAGTCAAAAAAAAGAATTCAAGGACCAGAAAACAAACCAAAGTAAGAACTCAGGTAGGTCCAAAAGGCCCTTTAGTAAACAATTAGGTCAATTGTGATCAAATACATACAGTCATCTACCATTTTTCCCAAAAAAGTTTCTTCACTCTTCTTAAAACTTCGTGCTTTATCATTCATTGTGAAGTACATATTTGATTTCCTTTTATTCAATTGGGTTTTTAAGATATGATAAAACAGTAAAATTAAAAAAAAATGCAATTTTGCAAACTAATTTTTATTCTTTATTAACTTCAATGAAACTAATACAAACTATAATACAACAATCAGTTTCTTTCATAAAGTAAAATAATTTGACAATATGAATTGCCACATTCCAAAATTCACTATGCCCATCATCAAATCACAAAAACTCATAAATTTGTTTTTTAGTAAGACCTAAAGCATCTTCAATTAAATAAATAGCCAGAGACTTGCAGTAAATAACATAAATCTGGCCTTATCTACATCTTTATCTAAAGTGGGCAGTGTGAATTGAAATAGAGGGCTCATTATTTTTTTTATAATAATAAATGAAAGACTCAAAACTACTAGTATTTGTATATCGTACAAATGATCATATACATTTTTTCAGTAAATATAAAACAATGAATTATTGTCCAATCTATTTTTTTTATTAAAGATTAACAACAATATAAGTATTCTACAGTATGAGCCAAAAAGGAATTAATAATGGATGTTTATGGATTCACAAATTTAATTTTTAATAGAAAGTCAAGTTTTAACTAAAGTTACTGAGTTCAAGACAAATATTTTTCCATTTATAAACAACTAATTAATTTTTTTTGGTTCATATTATATTAAGCTCCTTTGCGAATTAAAATAATGAGAATTGCAGAAAAGATCATACACTGTAATAAAAAAATTCACAAGATATACAATATCAATTGCAAATAAACAAGCTGCCTACTATTTGTTAAAATTTGTAAAAAGAAAATTATATAATCTGTCTTCATCATCAAATTTTATGTAATAAAATCTAAAACCTACATAACAATTTAAATTTTTCAATAGTCAACACTTTATCAAGGTTTTTATGAGGTTTGGATATAATATTAGCCATGCAACTAAACAATGCTTTAGACATGAATTCATACGCATTCATTGTTATTTATACCAGTTATTTTTCAGTTTTATAAGACTGGTTGTTTTGCTAATTACACTATCTGAAGTACCCAAACAATGATTCCAGCATATGCAAGCTGAGGTATTCTTTTCTTGCTTGCTTAGTATATGAGATGATAAGATGAAATTTCTGATATAAATGTTATTGTAATAATCAAACTTTGGAGCTTCGTACAATTCTTTGCCAATGTTTCTTTATAAGTAGATGGAGATCACAAAAATAATCAAATGTATTATTATTATTCGATGTTCTGCCTAAAGCCCATCCAAAAATATAAGAAATGAGTCACCCGCGTAATAACCCATTCATATCCATCTGAATAAACATAATGAATCGAAAACTCTTTATAAAATTGTATAAAAAGGAGTCGGGGATGCAACTGAATGTTGCACTACATTTGCATGACACGCTTGCACTGAATGGTATCCACTTAATCCCGGATACCTTTAACCATCTTCGGCACGTGATTTGTGATGACTCATTTCTTGTATTAACGGCTACACAATCTGCTTTATTATCAAACCATCAACAAGTAATGTAAGAATACCAAGATTTACTACTAATAAATATATACTTGATCAAATAGTAACATCCCATTTGACGATTTTAAAATGTTTAAAATGTAATTTGAAGCAAACTCTATGTGCAGAAAAAAATATTTTTCTTTTTGAAGAAATTTGATTATAATTCTTCTATTTCGTGACAGTTTGATATGTTTATAACGATTATAATGATATGTGTCTACAGTCTGATTACTCTTATAAAAATTCTCTGTTAAATTATCCATTATACAATTTTATTTTATCGTTTAGAAGAATATTTTTAGTAGACTATTACTTATAGAATTAAGACAGCCAATTTGTAGGGAATTAAATATGCAACAAACTTCTTTTCTTTTAATTTACGCTTGCATCATGAGAGAATGAAGTACTAACATCAATTTACTGAAATCCTGTATCTCAAGTGGGATTTGAACACACAACCTTTGGTTTACAAATAATGAACTCATATAGCACAATAACAATCTATGTAATAATCATTTAAAAAATGTATTTTGAAGATGTTGAATGTTTTAAACATTTCAGTTATTTAATTTTATATATTTTCTTTGTCTCTAAAATATAACTATTCAAAGATTGCATTGCATTTACCCCAATTTAACTTAGTACTATGAAGTTAAATGTGTTAATTACATATTACCTAACGGATATTGTGTAAAAAAACTTTTTAATAAAAAAAATTGTTTAGATGGCCAATTCGTTGATTAAAATTTTTTATTAAGCTTAATAGTTATTTATAGAACAAAATGCAGAAAGTGTTTTTTTCACTAAAGTCCGTTCGCCGAGACCTGATGCAAGAAGTTAGTTCCTAACAGAAGTTAGCTGACCCTTGAAGTTTCATTTACGATGATGCGCGTTTGCGTACTGTGTGCGCTTAACTCGCTTTTACGGTTGCAGCGTAATATGGAATGGAAAGTGATTGCATTATACATGTTTCCACATTTATGTAAAGTAGTTTAAGCGTTAATGAGACCACGTGCTTGCCAACCAATAGCATCGCTAATAGTTTGTTTAGTGCTAACTTCAAGTGTATTTACGTCTTGCGACAGGTCTCGGCGAACGGACCTTAGTTAGTTATAGAAGTTGTGCAACAAGGTTTGCCAAACTATGCAAATATGACATGTGAGAAAAACACTAATTTTTACAATATTGACATTCTAAATGAAAATTGCAAATAAGTTATTTTTATTAAGTTGAAAAATTATATCTTGAATAAATAATTTAAGAAATTTTAAAAACTCAATATTTATTTTTTAGAGCAATTTTTAAATAGTATATTACAGTATTAGTTTCATAAGACCCGTTTTTAGCGCACGTGTCCGAGTTTAGAGTTCTAAAGAGGACAAGTGCGCTCCGCGCGACGTAGAAATTCTCATTCTTATCTCAAACACACAAAGCACGCTAGTAGCGGGCCGCTACTAAGCAGCAACACCCACCTTCAAATTTGCCAGATGTATTATACGTACTGTTGAAAATTATTATAAATTCAAAGTAGAATGTATGCCAATATATTTGTGACATAAATAATTGCTACTTAATGAATTAAAAACTTGGATGAAATAAGAATAATTATATTTCATTTCATAGAATAAATACCTTATTTGTCAAAGAAATTAATGAGGTATAAATTTAATAGTATTTTCAGCAAAGAATGATTTTTGATAACAAAAATAATTATTCATTGGATCTTTTGGATATTATAACTTATAAGGTCAAGATATATAATTTTATAAAACTGAATTTTATTACATTAAATTTATTGTGAGCTTTTGCACATACACAACACAATGTATCCCATATGATGACAGTATCAAAATTTACAATTTCGTTAATAATAAAGTAAAAACCGTTATGCCCTTAACAGGGCTTTTTATTATTCGGCGCATTTATGTGGCCTGCAAGACTAGTTTTGCAAGCGTTGCATTCCAGTTATAAGAGTTCACTGCGTAAATAAGATAAGTTTGACATTCTAAGAACAGCTGTCTAACAGTGATATCAACTTTAAAAAATAAAATGTTACTGTTTACAGTATTCTCAAAAATTTCACTAGGACATGCAAATATAAAAACCAAAAAACTATATTTGAGTAATTTTTATATCCACTGTACCTACATTAGGTAACCCTTCCTAGCTGTACACAATACAAATAAAGATATTTAAAAAGATTAAATATGAGTGAATAATATCTACAGGTCAAAAGAATACATTAATATCAGTTATAATTAAATTTTATGAAAATGTTATTAACAATATCTATATCACCTTTAATGCATTAACAATGCATACAAACTCAAAAGATTTGGTTAAGAGTTGTTTTTCTTTTATACTAAAATTGATGAAAACAGATCTAAAAGTGTATTTTACTTGGGCCATTACATAAATAGTACTAATAATTATAATATTATTATTTTGAGATATAAAATTTAGTCCCAAAGTTGGAGCTGGTTTATATATTTTACATATACATAGGAGCATATTTATGTATTGCTTTACAAAAATGTACAAACCTTATTTTATTATTCTCGTTCATTTAGAATTTCCTAATTATTTTTATGGAATTTTATATCTTAAATAAACTAAGAAATATTAATATTCTACTGTACAGGAATGGAGTTTATAACTTGGAATCAATCATATCAACATTTATTTTATAATATACATAAGGGTAATATTCGGATTGACCAAATCCAAGACCAGGTATATCTACATTCTGAAAAATTAAAACAGTAAAGATTAATTAAAACTATTCTTCAGAGAAGCCATCAAAAAAACTTCTTTTAGAGAAAAACTTCAATAATTAAATTAGGCACCTGTTGAAATGCAATTTCTTCTAAAACTATCCTTCTATTTATATTAGTTCCTGTTACAGACAATAAGAAAGAAATACTTACATCCGAACCACCACCAGACAGAGCACTGCTATCCAAATGTCCATACAACTGATTAAGAACATCTCTTAAACGTTTCATACTTTTCTTACTTGGATGAAGAAGAATAGCTTGGAAATTTACAGGCAAACCATACCTGAATCATATAAAAGTAAATTTATTAAATAGTTATTATTCAATACTAAAGTACAATACAATAAAAAGTAACAATTTGTGGCAAATTTTTATATCCTATCATTTGGTATTTTGTAGTTTTGGCAAATTTCCGGATATTTACTTTTTGGAGTACAGTATATTTATAACCAGTAGCTCCATTCTCGCAAATATTGAAAGCCATTTATCGGGACGCTAGCGGAACATAGACAGCAGTTATTAGTTATACACGCAAACAAACCCATCGCATACGACGGGGCTGTATAATATTAGTTGTGCATTGCGAGTGGCCCCGTATGCAATGAGTAGCATCAGACGTTGACCAGCCAAAGGCAGTTTAAATACTGATTGAATGTAAATGATTGCTTATTACATTTATTTAGTGTTTTAAGGTATTTAAATAAACTCAAAAGTACAACTTCTTAAAATTTAAAATTTAGTTTTTGTGCAATATAAAGAAATTGCAAAATAAGTTTCCCACGTGAAATGTAAATTCTAAACCGGAAAATATTTTCTTTAGTTGCTAATACTTCGAAATTCTATAGTTTATTAAAAATGATGATATCTTCATTAGGGTTTCTGGGTATCAATCATTTTTCTATTCCCAGGACTCAAGACTTTTATTTTTAAAGTCCCGGGAATCACGGATAGTAATTTTACACAGGTAGGTATTATTATTATTATATTAAATAAAAAATTATTAGATATAAAAGCAATATCAAATTAGCCTCTTGGCAAATACAAAAATCGAAATATTCATTTTTAAAATCGCTTTAAATAATCCTCTAATCAGTTTCTCCTAAAAGTTTCCGTTGGAAAATAACTAATAAATAACAATGATATTGAAACTAAAATAAATAATTAATAAAAATAAATGTTTAATTAAAAGCACAGCAATACATAAATAGATCCTCATCCTCCTGTCATAAAATTCTTTCTATTTTTTCTCTTCTATGACAAAACCTTTCATGTTTAGTGTTGTATTGTTTGTTGGCATGTTTTAAGTCATTCATAACTTTCAAACAAACAACTTTTTAACAAAACATTCTTCCTGAATATGAGGATGATTTAACAACCAAGCAAGTATTATTTCAAATATCCATTTAAAGTCTCCAGTACAGCTCACTGCAAACTGCTGGAGCTCTGAGCAAGAGATGCACAGTAGACTAGCGATAGTTAGGTGGGGAATTCTCATTTCTAGTAGCAGCTCTGCAGTATTCATGTCGGTACCTTCCCGTAAAAAGTTGGCGTTAATGTGTTTATCGTTTTTTACAGTTTATGGTTTTTTTCCAGATCCTAAATCTTAAGAAATACTAAAAAGAGTTGTTTTAAACATTACTGTGTATAATAATAATTCCTGTTAACCCTCCTAGGAGAAAACAATACATTTTAAAACCCAAGAAAGGTTTTAAATTTCAAGAAGATATACGAGAAAACCGATAAATTTTTAAATCTGGAACAATCCAGATATATTAAAAGAATTAGAATTGTAACAACAGGTAAATTCAAGTAACTGTTTTTGTAACAGATTGTACCACTGGCTCTACTTTCTCTTTCTTTCTTCGAACGTACCCTTCCTTCATCTGCGCATTCTGCGGCTCCAGCAGTTTGCAGTGAGCTGTAAACTGTTTTAAACACATTCATCCTTCTAAACCACTGTGCTTTTTCCTCGAAAGAAATACCTGGTTGCACCCTACAACTTTTTATTATTTCTAGTTTATTGTAGTTATAAATACTTCAATAAGAATTTTTAAATAAAAACATTCTGTTTCAGTCCTTAAGAAGAGGCTATTTAAAAATCTTAATACCTGTTTATAAATAAGATAGGACTTCCGGGGTAAAACACTTTTTGAATATAATTGAATAGAAAGTACAATTTACTTAATGAATGGCTTGAGCAGGTATGGTACCTAACAAAATCTTTTTACTGAAACTAATCTCTGTTCCTGTGTTGATTATTTATAGATAAGTTGTAAATAATTTGTATGGCTTTGAAATGATTGTTTATTAGTTTAAAAAAACTGGTTAAGAAAATCAACTCTTGTTCAGAACTGCATTTTTTAACTAATAATTTGTTCAAGAAATTGAAACAAATAAAACCTTGATTTTTAAACAAGAATCTTAATTGAATATCTTATGCAGGGTGTATATTAATTGAAGGATTTTGGCTGAATGGTAGATAGGTGGAATATAGTAGAGCAGATTTTCCTTATAAAGTTTGTTCTTCATACGAATAGCTTTCGAGAAAATGAATTTTAAAGTTTTATTAAATTTCGAGTCTGACCTTATAACACTAACCTACCTTAATTTGTACAATTGTAATTTAAAAATATGATACCCTTTTAGATGTACCTGCCTTTTAAAAATTGTTGTATGTCAAATAAAAAAGGTAATTAATGGCTGTCTGCATGCTTTAACATAAATACTGTAGTCAGAAGTTATTACTGAGTAAATACTTTTTAGGAATTATCCGATGCAAAAACCTTAAATATGCATTTGTGTTGATATTAAAACAGATGTTGCAAAGAAACATGACATTTATTTTTTACGCCTAACAGTAATTAGTAATTACCAGTCCCAACCACCAGGTTGCTTAATGAGTAGTTAAGTGCACAATTTCATGTAGTCGAATGTATAGGTATAAAATTGTATTAGGTATAATTCTTATACCTATACATTCGACTACATGAAATTGTGCACAATGATGGGTAGGTAGTTACCCATTAAGCAACCTGGTTGTTGGGCCTGGTAATTACATATTGTTATGTTGGTTTTATTGTCATTTGATTGCATATGGGCTATTTCGAACATACATACTCACATAATCAATTCCCCTTTTACCGCATTTATCTACACAAAATATTTTATTTAGGTCAATCCATCAAGTTACAATAATTGGGTGTAATTAATTCTTACACAAGTGGTGTCATATTTCCAACGATTTCAAGGTAGATTAGAAATGTAAGAACACATTTATTATTATTAAGGAACTTTTATACAAATCGAGTGAGCCTATTATGGGGTTATTATTATACTGTGCTACGATCCTCATGAAATTGTGTTTTGAACTAAAAATTGCAAAAAGATGATGTACAACATTTGAAAATGAGGTTATAAATGACAAAAATGAAATGTGCAAGCATAGATCAATTCAAAGGTAAGATGAAAATTTATTAGAAATTTATAAATCTTTTTTCTCAAAATATTTCCAAAGTGAAAATATTTCCTCATTTGGCAAAATAAATTTTATAAAGTACTAAAAAAGTATTAAGACCACTGCTATGACACTATCACTATATTTGAAAGCATGAACTAGTAACAAATGAAAGCTACAAATTAAACACAAACCAAGCTATACACCATCTCACTATGGGACTACAACAAAGAAAAGATAGCCAATGTACTTCTTATGGGAGTTTGTGCTGCGTTGTTGCCACCTATTTCACTGTACGAATCTATAGAAATATAGATTAAGCTTCCAGAGGTTCTAAACATTTGAAAACATGTAACCGAAAAAATGTAATCATAACCATACCTAAGGGGAATTTTAAAGGAAAACAACATGTTTTTAACTTTAACAACATGTATTTGTTATTTTATTAAACATTACTTGGGATACTTACATCATACATGTATCTAAATATTTGTTATTTTATTACTTAAGATACTTTTTTGTTCAATTCTTTCATCTTCAAATCCTTTCAAAATAAAAATAAACTGGTTTGCTTCTGTAACTAAGTAACTAAAAGAAACCCAGTCTCAAACACAATCTTAACAGTAAAATGATTCATCATGATAAAATCATTCATTTGTTCAACTTGTTTAAAAAGAAACTTGCAAAAACGGAAATTTAGGATTAGCAGCAAATGTAAACGATTTAATACATAATACGGTTTGTACTTATTGAAATTATTTGATTATGATTAACTTTTAATTATACTCAAAATTTACAGTTTTTTAATATGTAAAGTTGTGAAACATTGTTTTACTACTGCTGTCAGAAGGAGTGACTATCTGCAAATATAACGTGCTCGAACAATAGGGATTATAAACATTTATGCGGTTACAACTACAATATTCACAAAGTGTTTTAAAAGTTGCTTGTAAGATGTTTGGCAACACCGTTGTCCATAAGGACACAAACTATAGTCCCAAAATGAGACAACCTATAGTTCAAAATACAAGAAAGCATTTTTCACCGAACGCATATAAGCAAATTTCTTAATACAGGAATAATTATTTGGTTTCAAATTTTGATAGCTTGTGCGTCTATAGATCTTCGCTTAGTTGTTTGGGTTTTATCATTTGTAATTATTGTTAACATTGTCATGTTGTTTGTTAGTACATTATACATAAGTATGGCGGATATTGTTAAAAATAGAATGGGTTGTGTACTAAAGGTTGGTGGAAAACAGATTTTGTCAAATTTGATAAAATATCGTCTTACTGAGACCCGGCAGTCATTATCAGTAATTATACAACAAGTTTCTAAAGGAACAGGTATTAGCGAAAAAACATTGTTCTCAGTACGTCAAGAAAGTATTTCACCTGATGGAATAAAATCTTCAAGAAAAAGAGCGAAGAATAAAAATACTTCAAAATCGCGCAATATAACCTACTGTGATGGAATTAGGAGTGAAATTAGAAGAAAGGTGCACGAGTTTTTTTCACAAAATATACCACCAACGATGAACAATAGTGTAGCAGCTGTAAATGACGATGAAAACTTGCCCAACTTTAGTAGAAGTACGTTGAATAGATTATTACGTGATATGAATTTCCAGTATGTTAAGAGAGGCCGACGATCTTATTTAATTGAAAGAGAAGAGATAATTGCATGGCGTCATCATTATTTAAGACAAATTAAAAAATATAGAGAAGAGGATTACAATATAATTTATATTGATGAATCTTGGGTCAATCTTGGCCACAGCGACCAAGCTCAATGGGTGGATATGTCAATTAAATCATATTGGGACGCCTTCATTCGAGTATTAACCACTGGTTTGAAACCTTCCACAAAGGGCCCTCATTTTATTTTACGTCATGCTGGCAGCAAACAAGATTTTATAAATGGGGCAGAGTTGACCTTTCTAGCAAAATAAGAACAGTGCAGATTATCACGATGAAATGGATGGAGCTACTTTTGAGACTGGGTTTAGAAATTCTTTGTTGCCCAATTTACCTGCAAAATCAGTTGTAGTAATGGATAATGCACCATACTATTGCCGAAAAATTAAAAAGATACCAAATCAGTCTTGGAAAAAAGAAGAAATACGATCATGGCTTTGGTCAAAAGATATATATTTTGAAGATGATTACTTGAAAGCAGATCTATTGGACGTGATGAAGGCTTTCAAATCTAATTACAACAAATACATTCTTGAAGAATGTGCAAAAGAATACGGCATTCCAATAGTAAGATTACCTCCATACCATTGCGAGTTAAATGCCATTGAATTAGTTTGGGGTGATGTAAAACAGTATATCGCTAAAAAGAAATACCACATTTAAAGGAGATGTTCAAAATTTAATTAGTGAAGCGTACGTTCAAGTGACAGCGGAAAAATGGAACAATTATGTTAACCATGTAATTAAAACAGAAGATAACATGTGGCAAATCGATGGATTGATGGACGATGTTGAGCGAATACTTATAAAATTGGAGTGATAGTGAAAGTGACGTACAAGATGAAAGTGATTTTGAGTGATTTGTGCTAAGGCTGAACTTTTTGCTGTTGTACTTTTTATACTCATATTATTTGTTTTCAATTTATCACTGCTTTATATAAAAGCTGTACAATTAAAAAAGTGTAGTTTGATAGTATACAATAATTTATTAGTTTTAATGTTTCTTTATTTAATAAAACCAAATAACTATAACTTGTGTTGTACTTTTTTATTTACCTAAAATTCAAAAACTCAAATAATAAAATAAAATATTTGACTTTTAATTATACTCAAAATTATTAGTTTTGTAATAGTACTGGCGTTAACTCAAAGTATGGAACTATCGAAATAAATCTTATCCTCGAGCACGTTGATTTTTATCTTAAATGAGACATATTTTAGTGTAATTGTTATTTGTAGATCGTCTTTTGTTTCCGAGTTATGGAGATAGCGAAAATATTTTTAAATGGAAACCCTAATTTTTTATGATGGATTTGGAAAGCAATTTCCGAGATAATTGCTTTTAAAGTTTTAAAACAAAAATTAAAAAACAATCAAGAGTTCCAAGTTTTAATAAAAAAAATTAAAAATTCTTTTAAGAACATAAATTTAACGCTAAGTCAATTGTTACATGGCTACTTGATTTTTTATCAAAAAATTTGAACTTCGATTGAATAACAATCAAGAGTTTAATTTTCTTAATAAAAAAAACAAGTATCCATGTAACAAGTGACTTAGCGTTACACTTATGACAGTTCTTCAAAGAATTCTTTGTTTTTATTAAAACTTGGAACTCTTTGATTGTTTTTAATTTTTGTTTTAAAACTTTAAAAGCAATTATCTCGGAAATTTCTTAATATAGTATCATACTTTTTTAGCATATTTGAGCTTAGCATTACATTATCTTTCCAAATCCACCATAAAAAATTAGGGTTTCCATTTAAAAAAAATTTCGTTATCGTCATAACTCGGAAACAAAAGACGATCTACAAATAACGATTACACTAAACTATGTCTCCTTTAAGATAAAAATCGACGTGTTCGAGGATTTTTCTCAAAAATATTTAATAAAAGATTTATTTCGAAGTTCCAGACTTTATATGTGCACTACATGAACAGCAGCAAATTTTTAAAATTTGTTTTACTACTGCTGTCAGAAGGAGTGGCTACCTGCAATATAACTTGCTTGAGCAATAGGGATTATAAAGATTTATGCAGTTACAACTACAATATTTAGAAAGTGTTTTTAAAAGTTGCTTGCAAGATGTTTGGCAACCCCGTTGTCCATCAGAACACACACTGTAGTACAACGTGAGACGATCAATAGTTACCTATTTTTTGTATTTACTTTAGCTACTTTTCCCTACTCTTGTGAAATTAGGAATAGAATCCTCAACTTCCCCTTAAGCTTTTTCTACGAGTAACAAACTACGAATCATTCTAATATACAAAATGCTATGACTCTATTTAATCGTTCTATTTATAAAATATTGATCCGTAGAACTGTTACACTTTTACTGAAAAATATCCAATTTCCAAATAACAGTTTAAAGAATTATGCCATCATTAAAATAAATATGTACATTTCATCTACTATGAAAGAAAATCAATAAGCATGTTTGAAGGTCTTTACATTTTTATATGTGTACGTACGTATTCAATGTCAATATTTACTGTGTTTTGTTAATTCTCAAAGTCAATTACTGTACAAAATAAAGTTTTATAATGAAATTATTAAGTCCACACATATTTGGGTCATGCAAGCATAATAATAAAACAATCTTACCTTAATACGGACTCCACAAATACCCTTAAAGCTTTTACGTGTATCCAGGCACAAAAGCATTCACTAAAGTTCACTTTCAACCATCTCACTAATGGACCCTAGAAAACAAAGATTGTCATTTATATTCTTTTGGTCTCATTTTTCAGCTAATACATAAATTATAAAAAATAAATATTATTAACAATAGCATGTTACTTACAAATTGTTTTTTCTTATCAGTAACTAATTTTGTGATCTCATTCTTTCCAGCTGCCAACTCCTCTTCATTATATGCAAAATCACGTACCATAAATTTCTTTTCTCTTGCTTGCACTTTGAACTTTTCAGCTTTAGTTTTAAACAATGTTACTGTGAACAGTCCATATTCTGAATCTTGTGTAATAAGTTGCGATGAACGGGGAACTACCATATCAGATAAACTTTCATACATTGCCTGCCATTCATTGAAATTGGACCTATTCATTAAGTAAAATGTTAATTTTTATTTTCATTTCTTAAATTTTTATCAAGTTTCAAAATATAAAAACAAATGTTAGTTCACCTAAACTTAATGAAATTATTAGATTCCATTTATTTTACAAACTTATTATTTATTTATACTTTACTGATATTAAAAACTAGAAGTATTACAGATTACTTACTTAGGCACTACTACCACTAAAGTGGTTAAATATTCAGAATCTAATATAAAATGCTCTTTTTTAACCAAGTCTGCTAGGTTTCTTGTCAGTAGGCTTCCCCTGCAAATTAATAAATCCGCTTAAATAGATTGTGGTATGATTAACACAATAGGCATGTATTAACACTATACTTCAAATCGCGAATACAAGAAATGAGTCGCATTCATAATCACACTGGAATAAATAAATATGACCCAGGGTGAGATAACAGTGCAAATCTCGCGTTGCTAAAAATTCAGTGACGTACGCTAGAACCAACAAATTTTCATTCCTGATTTTACATTTACTTTTAAATCAAATCAGTTTGTTCTTTTACTGAATTTTTCTAACCCATTTATTGTTTATCTTATCATTTAGATTACAGTGCGGCCTTCGCGTAATTCTAGAAGCATTTTAGATTTTCGTCCACATGATTTGTGATGACTCATTTTTTGTATTCATGGTTGAAATATAATTAGTAATTTGTTATTCAATTATTGATATTATAATATGAAACTATAGGTGAAAATAACTTTTGGTATCTCAATCCACTATCAAAACCTTTTCAATTCTAAAGAACAGTGCGCTACGCCATTTCAAATATAAAACACATTTATATTATTAAATTTTGTTTGGTTGAGATCGTAGACTTTTTCGTAATGAAAGTATATGATATCAGTAGAGTTGACTTGAAGATATGAACATGTAGGTGTTTATAACTGTTTTTATCCTCATACATTTTTAAATAATTAACATTTCTCTGAAGATGGCTACTTTGTAGCCGAAAGTACTTAGTAGACCGAGCGTCTAGAGGCTTTCCGAATAAAAAATTCGTTGGATTAATTTTGATTGTTAACATAAGTTGAGAAATACTTAAGCTGATATTATAAAGGATGCCGGATCAAATTAATGGTCTTTTTTTGTCATCCCCCACCATAGCAGTTAGGGTCAATCCATACGAAGTGATGTTAGTCCTAGTAGCTCAACTATTTCGAAAAAGAATAATATTTTGTGTGTTATTACCCTTAAGTATTGGTATCAAATCCATTGTTATTTTATTTTTATTCCTTTTGATTAAAATATGGCAGCCTAATTTGTTTTGTGGTGCATGATGTTTCTTGCAGTTTTTTGGTGTAAACGTAAATTTTGATATCTCAAGGAGGGTTGGTTCTAGAGACATGCGCTAAAAACCATTATACTGCTCATATGTCGAAATACATTTTTTTAATCTAAAGATAATTTTCATAGGATGCTTACTTATGGGTGTAATTTAACCACGAAGTTTACCACTTAATTTGCACGTAATATAAAAAATTCCATTTGTGCCATCCGAGATATTGAGAGCCAAAGTTGTCCAAAAATGAAAAAAACGAGAACTTCAAAAACCCATAAATACCAAAATAGTAAAGTTTTAGATTTAAAATATTTTATACATAAACTACCTATAACCGTGTACCTTTAAAAAGAAAATCAGCCATAAGACTTTCACCTTTATCTGGAAATATGCCCTCCTAAAGCAGAGATTTTTGTAAAAATGTTGTTAAACTTCGGGGTTAAATTACACCCATAAATAGGCATCCTACGAAAATGTTTAGATTAAAAAATGTAGTCCGACATGTGAGCAATACAATGGTTTTTGCCGCATGTTTCTAAAACCAACTCTTCTTGAGATACCAAAAATTTACGTTTACATCAAAAAACTGCAAGAAACGTCATGCACCACTAAACAAATATAGCTGCCATATTTCAATCAAAAGGAATAAAAAAATAAAATAACAGCGGTTTTGATCTACCAATACCTAGGGGTGATAAGACACAAAAAATTATCCTTTTTTGAAATGGTCGAGCGACTAGTACTGCACTGCACCACTTGACTTGAACACTTGATGACAAAAAAATGACAGAATGAGTCCAACAGGTTTTTTATACGCAATGCCTCTTGGCACCTGCACTATAGATTTTATTCTAAATTAAAATGGATTTGATGATAACAAATTGTTTCATTTGTTGTAGTTTATAAGTATTATTTAAAATGCCAGTACTCGCATGGAAAATGTATGTATTCAACTACTATAAAATAATGCATGTGTGGTAATACAGAATATGTAGCACTCCTGCCTGTAGGTCATTTTTCTTAATAGTTCACTTGTGGCTGTGACAGAGTAATACAAAATTTTACATTGAAATTATTCCAAGATGGCTAAGGATAAAATGCAACTTTTCAGCATCATAAAATCTTCAACCAGAAAATAAGCCACGCTCCACAACCAAAAAAGCATAAGGAAATGGCTAATGTAACATATTCCCTCAAAAACAGTGGCAGGTTAGGTCACTCATGTCAAGTTTCATCAGTTCATTAAGATACAATTTTCCACCATTTCTCTGAAACGTCCTATTAGAATCTGATGAAACTTCGCTTGTGTGATGTACTGATGTCAGGGTACTAATCTGCAAAAATTCAACCCAAGTTGTCAGGATGACCTAAGATTCAGGTAACTTATGAAATATGTACCAAATGGTTTTGTACGGTATATCAGAAGGAAATGCCAGTTTGTATGAGATATGTAGAGAACAAAGACTAAATTTATATCTTACTTTTATTTAACTTTAAATTTGTTATTTTTTGTAACCAGTTATGATGTTAAATAAAGGTATTCATGTTATTTAAATAAAGTTGTAGATCTTATTGCGTACTGTACAAAACACGCCCACTTTAGCATCAGAATGTTATGATTGTGATTGAGTGTAACATGAGAATTCTGTAAAGAATTCTTTCGTTTCAATATTAGTAGCAAGGACAACAGTTATCAAATTATTCTAAAGATTTGCTGGTAGTACATTCTGAGGAGTGATTCTGTTCCATGGTGGTCAGAAGAAGTCAATCAAGCAATAATGAAGAAAAAAGAAACATGGAAAAAATACATACAAATGCGCACAGCAGAAGCTACGAAGAGTATAGAAAACACAGAAAAAGTGCAAAAGAAATAGTAATACAAGCAAAGAAAACAACATGGGAAAAGTTTGGACAAAAAAATAGAAGAGAATTTTAAAGAAAACCAAAAACTATTCTAAAGGGTTATAAGGACGATGAGACATCAAAATAATTACGAATTAGGGTACGTTAGAGACAAAAATAGAAGATTATTAACAAACGAAGATGAAATCATCGAAAGATGGAGAGAATACTTTAAAGAATTACTGAAGGGCAAAGACAATGAAGAACAAATAGAAGAAGTACAAGCAGAAGAGGTAATGTATGAAATAAATACGGAAGATGTGCTAGAGAACGACATAACAAGTAAGGAAATAGAAACTGCGATAAGAAAACTAAAAATGAGAAAGGCGGCAGGATACAACATGATAACACCAGAGATGATAATGGGTTTGGGCAACGTAGGGAAACAAATATTGCTGGAACTGATGAAGAGAATAGGGAGGATGAATGAGATACCCAAGGACTGGGAAGTAGCTCTAATACTGCTGATACCTAAAAAAGGAGACCTAAGAAACTGTAAAAATTACAGAGGTATTGCACTAAAGTATAGTTGAGAAAGTATATGAAAGCATACTGACAGAACGTTTAAAAGCAGAAATAGAACAAGAAATGGATGATGCTCAAAATGGATTTAGGCCAGGAAGAGGGACCACAGAGCCTCTACATGTAATAAAACAGTTAATGGAAAGAACGTAACATGGGAATGAGACAATATATATGTGCTTCATAGATATCAAAAAAGCATTTGATTCAGTAAATAGAAAAAATATATGGAGAATTTTAAGTAAACGTAAGGTCAACAAAAGATTAATAAATAATGGTGATGTAGGAAAATTCTTCATCACCATTAACAAAAAACAACGTCATTATTAAAATTTTAAACAAAATTATTTATAAATTAATAAATAATATAAGAATATTGTATCAACAGACAAACAATTACATACGAACCAAAAACCGAATATCGAAAAAATTTGTAGCAACTTCGGGAGTACGACAAGGAGGAACTCTAAGCCCATATCTATTCTCTGTCTTGATGGATGAGATAATACGAGAATGTAACACGAAAATTAAGAAGACAACTTGGGGCTACTACAATATGGAAACAGTAGATGTAAACCACCTGGCATTCGCAGATGATTTAGTTTTGCTAGCAAAGAAGAAAGAAGACCTACAGTATAACCTAAGAGTGTGGAACGAAGTGCTAAAGGGATATCGACTAGAGATAAATCTAGACAAAACAAAAGCAATGGTCATTTCAACAAGACCACAGAAGACCAAGATCAAACTAGACCAAGTGACAGTGGAACAGGTAGCACAATTTAAATATCTGGGAGTAGCCATATCAGAGGATGGTAGAATGGATGCAGAAATAGATGAAAGAATTAAAGCCACCTCAAAATTATACTTTGATCTAAATAAGCGGATATATAATAAGAAAGAAATATCAACAAGGACAAAAATTAGATTGTATAATTTGTTATACATTCCTACTCTAACATATGCTTCAGAGCTATGGGCATTGAATAAGAAACAGAGAAGGAGAATCCAACCAAGTGAAATGAAAATCTTAAGAAGAATAGCCGGACTGAAACTCTTAGATAAAGTAAGAAATACGAAAAAGAGATGGTTCGGGCATATGGTGAGAATGCCTACAAAAACAATAGCAAAAAGAATATGGAAAATGGGAAGAACAATATAGAAAACGAGAGGTAGACCAAGACGAAAATGGAATGACGAAATAGGATGATATGCGAAGGAAATGAGTATGGAATGGAGGGAAGCAGAAGAAGAAGCAAGAGATAGGAAGAAGTGGAGAAATAGGATTAAGAGAAATAGTAGATAAGAAGACGCCTCAACACTGGCAAAGTAATTAAGTATTTAATTTTTTTAATGTTGAATTCTTAAATTCAAAAACCAGACACAAAAATATCTATGTGAAAGTAAGTGTTTGGAAATATTTCGAGAAGGAAATATTCATAAATTTCCGATAAATTTCCATCTAAACCTTGAATTAATGTACGCTTGCATGTTTCAATTTTTTTCTCTTATAACCTCATTTTTAAATATTGTATATCGTCTTTTCGTAATTTTTAATTTTTAGTTCAAAACACCAAAATTATTAAAATTAAAAATTAAAATAAAGGCAAATTTCATAAGGATTATTTTTATATGAATTCTTTTTTTAATTTTTTCCTTGGAATGGATTTTTCATTTTTGTGTTTTTTTTTTAAACTCTTCCACTTCTCAGGTATTTATTGAATCACACTTACCCCTTAGGCAGGAGTCACACTGCTCGACCACGTCGACCGTCCGAGACCAACCAAAATTTCAAACACGTATAACTACATGCGCAACGTCACACTGTTAGACCATCGGCAGTCCACCGTCCAGCTTGAAATTCAAACAGGTTGGAATTTTGACCGATTGTGGTCGATGATCGCATGCGTGTTACTTTGCATTTCTAAGCACGTGGGCATGTTTGCAAAGTTTTGTGTATCAGAACATAACATAATTTATGTATAAAGATTGTAGGCATGGATGTAAAAATATTGCGATTGTGTTTTTTCTGCAGTTAGTATACTACCCCAAGATGAAATTTGGTTTTAAAGCATTGATGACTAGTGGATACAATACAAGAAATTCTCCTTGTTCCCGTTTTAAATACATTTCTCCGGCCCATATTTCTCTTTCTCCTCTTCTTAATCTCTTACAAAAGTAAATAATTATGTATCAAAATGATCAATAGATTTGATTATCCCCATCTACATATTTAATTTCTATAAACATCTAAACGATCATTGATTATATGTAAGTATATCCTGCATCTTGTATAACAACTATCTATCTTTATCTAATCTCTAATCAATTTCAAAATCATATAATTAACAATTACATATTCGGAATTGCTATCACCACTGCTACTCATTTTTGAAAATTTTATTAGAAAATTAATAAAAAACCGCTCGAGGTTGGCCCACCAGTGTGATTTGAATATTTTAATGATCAGCGGTCGACCGATTTTTTTAAGCCGATGGTGGACGGTCGATGCTGGTTGATCGAGCAGTGTGATTCCTACCTTAAACTGCATTTGCATTTGTTAACTTTTTTTGACATTTGCCATTTCAATAAGTTTCTGAAAATATTTCCACGGAAGTTTCCAAAAAATTAATTTCTGGAAATTTGCAAACATTATGTGAAAGTAATATTTGTCATTTATTTTAGCACCG
The DNA here is from genome assembly GCA_929113105.1 of Agrypnus murinus. Classification (NCBI taxonomy): domain Eukaryota; kingdom Metazoa; phylum Arthropoda; class Insecta; order Coleoptera; family Elateridae; genus Agrypnus; species Agrypnus murinus. Next base: position 112,477,215 of record OV816026.1, on the reverse strand, counting down.
TTATTATTTTTCCTGAAAAGTTTCTCTATATTTTAGTGCATACAGTTTGTAATTTTTGAAATGCTTATGATTATTTAATTCACAAATTTTCTTCGAGTTTTAGAAGATCATTTTAGCTTTTTTTTCCAGCTAAAATAGTACTACCATATTATATTCAATATTGATTTTATCAGATTATTTATTAATGTTAAACTGTCACTGACATTTTCCAGAAAAATTTTGAAATATATGTTATCTAATCAAAAGTTTGTAAGAAGATTAACAAAAATATAATTATGTTAATTATTTTAATGTTTTTTGTTTTATTTTTCTAATATATTTAAGCTTCTTATACTTACGTTCGTTTCTTTTCCATATTGTGTAAATTTCCTTTCAAGTTATTATACGCACTAGACTTTGTCTTTAGATCAGCATCTATCTGTCCCACTTGTTTACTAATGATATCAGCAATATTCCTCAAAGATTGTTTGGTAGGATACTTAGCGATATCCCACTGGAAACGTGTGATGTAACTCGGTAAATCACCTGTTAAAAGTACATAAGAAATAATAATTACATAATAAATACCTCTAGTTAAAGTCTCACACTAGATTAATTTAAAATCAACTCTGTGCCTAAGCATTGCGGAACACACAAGCATTGCACAGACTACTAACACAAGCCAGGAGGTGAGCTGTGAAAAGTGATAATAACAGAATGGTGGAACACCGTTGCTGAAAAGTAAATTATAAGAAGAAACTGAACGAGCGTGATAAGCTGGTGTACTAAGCTGCTCGGCCACTGACCTGGCCTAAGGGGATAGGGCAAATCTGTTGGGGAATGATCAGGAGTTGTACTTGAATTGTCGACAGGTGACTCTGGGGGAGTCAGGAACACATCAGAACCTGAATCGGAAGTTTCTTCGCCTGCTTCTATTCGAGAGCCACCGCCGTCGTCAGGTGGTCGCCCATTGGCCCCCTTCACCACACACTGGTCATAAGCGCAGCCAGACAAGCACAAGCCAAATACCTTACCAACCTCTGTCAAAGCGACACTTCAAAACTATTATAATTCAGCATTCAATCAATATGATATATACAGCACAAGCAAATTACATTTTAAATAATACGATAAGTTAACTGAATCGTGCTTGCCTTAATATTATTACTGAAAGTACTGTTGTTAAATTAAGTTAATTAATAAACAGTTACAAATTTTAGAATTGGAAAATTCATGAAACATATATATTAAAAAAACATTTACTTATGAATAACACGAATTTGTAAGAAGGCGAATAATTAAAATGTCAGAAAATATCCGTTTATTTTGTATATGAAATAATTTTAAGAGCATTGGACGCGACCAGGTTTCAAACTAATTGATCTTAATGTAATTCTTATCGTATTTCTCAAAAAACTTATTGTAGTAAAGAACCAATTTCTCTTTGTTTATCCCACCGTGCGTTACCTAATTAAACAGAGAAGGGCCCTCGACTGCAACCAGCAACCGACGCCAGCTACGAAATTCATACGAAAAACATAATCAGTTGCCCAACTATATTATTAATAGAGATGCACCGAAGCTTTGGTATTCGGCCAGTTTTTAACAGATTTGGTTTTGGCCAAAGCAGCGTGAAAGATTCTGCCGGCCGAAGCGGATTTTTAATTTTTTCTGCAGCAATCTGACGTATTTGAGTGCATTTTAACTGAAAAACTCATAATTTAGTGTTTAACCAAAAAAAGATTTAAAATATGTATCGGCATTTATTTAGTTTTTAGCATTTCAAGCATTTATTTCCAAGTCCTGTCTAGACGATGACGCAAAGGGAACATACATATATTGTTCCGACTAGGACTAGAAGTTCAACAATAAATTGAAAAATCTGAGTCAAAGAAATCACAAAGAGGAAAATGCATCGCGAATCTCGCGGCGATCACGTGCCGTTTACGACTTTTTTTGTTTTTCGATGTTTTTTAATGCTATTATATTACGTTGTAGTTTTTTAATAAGTGTAAAGTTTTTGACAATAATAATAATGTTTATTTTTTATTAATTTTGTTTAGTTATATTTTGTATAATTTTATTATAGGAAAATGCGTAGTAGGAAACGTATTTTTTGGATACCAATATTTTCTATTTGTGACATAATTTTGTATTCAATAAAACTAATCAAAACTCAAATTTCTATTGTGCTTCGACCAAATATTCGGCCAAAAGCCGCTTTGGTGCATCACTAGTTATTATAAAAAATGAGCGATGTTACTATTTTGATTTATATGGACAATTGTAAATTCTAACCACACGACAAATGCACATTAAGAATTCTACCCTATACGACAAAGATAGTGCATTAGCCTAATAATTGAGGAGAACTGAGATGGGCATGGGTTTCTAATATTTTTTTTTGCTACATTTGTACTTTTATAAAAATACATATAACTCAGTCTATTTCCTTCTGATGTTTTGTATATGGACGTTAGTAGAAGTAGTCGTGAAGCAGTACGCGCATTGTAATGATCGGTTAATGTGGGATAAGGGTGTCCTATCGTCTTAAGTGATTTTTAAGTTTATAACCTGTATGTGCATCAATAATACAACTTGCAATTTTCAAAATGTATTTATGGAAAATTTGGATGAAAAATTAAACACTTTTGGTTTGAATAAGCTTTTTTTATTTTCAAAGAATAGCAAAAAGTTATTCTGAAATGTTTTGCACAGCTGATTTCAAATAAGTAAATTTTTCGTTTGTAAATAATATCTTACTTAAGGGCCTATACTATGCACGAGCATTCATAGTTTTTGACATAACCTTAAAATAATTCTCTGTAATGTAGGTGGATCCGTCTACTAAAACTACACGTCCACATTGAGTAGTGGGAATCATGCATTTCTTTATAACTCATTTCCCCTCTTTGTTATAGAATTCCAACACTAAAACAAAACTAGATTTTGAAAGCATATTTTACATGCGCAAACAAATAAATATTGTTTATTAATTAATATTATTTAATTAATAAGTTAATGTACTGTAATTAGTAATATTATAAAAAAAATCATTTAAAAAGTAAGTATGCCTCAAGGATCCCATATGGGGACCCTTATTGTTTAACCTTTTTATTAATGATACTACATAGCATGTTTTTGTTTTTAGCTGATGATGTAAAGATGTTTCGAGCAATTCAAGATTCAAAGGATGTGGAATCGTTGCAATATGTCTTAAACAATTTTTCACGTTGGTGCGATATCAATATGCTACAACTGAATATTAAGAAATTTTGCCAGATCACGTTGTCTAAAATTAATTGTCCTATACAATATAATTATCAAATTAAAGGTAAAGATCTTGAAAGAACTGATAAAATAAAAGATTTAGGAATTACTTCGATTCAAAAATAAGCTACAAACCACATATAAATACAGTCGCTTCAAAAATGAGCTACAAACCACATATAAATACAGTCGCTTCAAATTCACTGAAAATGTTGATTTTTTCAGTATCCACTATTAAGCTATTGTATTGTTCACTTGTCAGATCTATGACTGAATACAATTCAATTATCTGGTACCCACTTTACAATATATGGCAGATATGGCGGGTTTAGATTAGGATTCAATAGAGGAGAGTATGAGTACTTGACAATTATAATTAATTTTAATTTAAAATCATTACAGCACAGACGACTCAAAGCACATCTAGTGTATTTGCATAAGATTCTCAATGGTAACATAAACTCACCAGAAATTCTAGAATTCATGACTTTTAATGTAAATGAAAGAACTCGAAACTCTGTAATTTTTAATATACTCTTTTATCGTGTCAACTATTCTCAAAATGAATCTATAAATAGAATGTTAAGCTTGGCTATTAAGCATTGCTCAAGTATGGAGTTGTTCAGTTCATCAATAACTGCCTTTAACCACTTAATAAAAAGGTTATAAGATATATTGATGATTTCGGTATTCTTTTTTGTATTTTTTTTTTCTTTTTGTACTTTTAATTTAAATAAACTCAAATTGTTATCCAAGGTGAATTTATTGTTAGTTTAGAGATACATATGTAGTTTGTACTCTGTTGTGTTATTCTTTTTGTATCTTTAAAAAATGGCAATGCCATGAAAAATAAATAAATAAATAATGATAATAAAAAAACAATTTTTTAAATGACATTCATTAAAGAAGCAAAATACATCAACATCCAAGATGTCCAAATGGAAGACACGCTAGATTTCCATTTACATAACGCGACTTCTGCTCCCACCAAAAGCAGTAAATTTTTTTTATAAAAAAATATTTAATGTACTTAAATAAATAAACAATTTTTCTAATAATATAATATTTATATAAAGGAATATTTTACAATAAACACTAATATGATATGTACGAAGGGGTATTGATAAATAGTTGGCCTTGAATAGTTCTAGCAGGCAAAAATAAATCGCGTTGCTATGAAAACAAGTTGAAACTTTGACAAGTGCACGTGCAAAGTGTCAGCCCAAAAGGTGATGTTATTTTGAAATTGTGATTAAGAAAAGTAAACCATGTCAGATGAAGATTGAAACTTCAGCAAAATCGAGTATCGTTCGGTTATCAAGTACCTGTTTTTGAAGGGATTGTCTGGTAAAGAAATTTATGATGACATGTTAACAACGTTAGGAGATCAATGTCCATTCTATTCAACTATTAAAAACTGGGTTGCTGATTTTAGACGTGGAAGAAAAGATGTCACCGATGAGAAGAGGTCTGGAAGACCGATTTCTGTGTCAACGCAAGAAAACATTGATGCTGTCCATGATATGATTTTGGATAATAGACTAATCGGCCTAAAACGCATATCAGAGACTTTGAATATCTCATACGAACGCGTTTTTCATATCGTTCATAATGAATTGGGAATGAAATAGCTATCCGCAAAATGGATACCCAAATGTCTCAATGCTGATCAAAAGCGATTGAGGGTGACAACATCTCAGTGGATATGCAATCAATTTAACAATAGAAAATCAAACTTTTTGGATCGCCTTGTTACAATGGATGAAACTTGGATTCATCATTATGATCCAGAAACGAAAGAAATGTCTAAGGAGTGGAAACATTCTGGCTCTCCTCGGCCCAAAAAGTTTCGTGTGCAGAAGTCTGCTGGAAAAGTTCTTGCCTCCATTTTCTGGGACATAGTTTTCGTGGATTACTTCGAACATGAAAAGTCAATCACGGCCATCACGGGAGAATATTACGCATCTCTATTAACCAAACTTCGAGCGAAAATTGTGGAATGACAGCGAGGAAAACTTACCAAAGGCGTCTTGTTTTTGCAGGATAATGCGCCCGCCCACAAATCACTTATTGCCCTACAAAAAATCAATTAAATCTACTTTGAGATTGTCGACCATCCGCCATATTCTCCCGATTTGGCCCCATCGGATTATTATCTCTTTCCGAAACTCAAAAAATCATTGAAAGGACGAAAATTTACATCAAACGAGATGGTAATTGATGCTGTGGAGTCGTGGTTTGCAGAACAAGATAAAACTTTTTTTTCTAAAGGATTAGAATTACTCTTTGATCGATGCATTAAATGTATAGAGTTGAAAGGTGATTATGTTGCATAAAATACTATTACTTCGAAAACATGTAGTTTTTTTCTAGGCTAGGCCAACTATTTATCAATACCTCCTCGTATAATCATATAATAATATAAGATTATGGGATAAATAATTCCTTTTTATAAATATTATATTTATAAAAAAAATTTTATTTATAAAATATATTAAATATTTTATTAAAAAAAATTAATCCAGGCGGGATTAGAACCTGATGTTTTGTAAATGGAAATGTAATGTGCCTTTCATTCGACCACGTTGCCTGTTGATGCTTTTAATGAATGTGTGTTTTAATGAATTAATGTTTGCTTCTTTAATGAATGTCCTTTATTATCCCTTTTTGTTGAATTGTAGCAATTGGTTATTTTATAAATAAACAATTCTTTTATAAAATATAATATTTATAAGAAAGAATAATTACATAAAATTATCCCTCAATTTTATCAGTCATTGTTTAAACTGTGTATGTATATTTATGTTAAAAAAACTATTTATTGGTATTTAATTGTAAATTATTCCTTTTTAATAAATATTCAATTGCAGTACATTACCCTATTAATTAATTCAATTATTAATATTTAATTAATATTAATTCATTTACGCATGTAAAATATCCTCTAAAATCTAAAATTTCATTCATTGTGGTGTTGGAACTGTGTAACAAGGAGGGAAAATGAGTGGAAAAAAAGGCTGGTCCTAGCAGCTTGTTTCATTTTAGTAAATGTAGTGGATGCAATGGTCTCTTTTGGTGCCAATAGTTACTAAAAATCCAAAGAAAATTGATCGATTTTTATAGAAAACATAGGTTTTCTTGTAAGCTTTTCTCCATGAAAAATACTATTTCCTTAACTCCGAAAAAGCACGTAAATGGACTTTCTTCTTTATTTTGGTTCAAGTCGAGTGTGAAGATTTTAAGAAATAACTGAATGGGAAGTATAGCACGAAATAGGATAGCGATCATAATTTCCTGCGTACTGCAGACACTTAACTCACTAGTACCATAAATAACTATTATTTTCATCTTTGCTTGTATTTTTACATGACAAACAAGTTAATAAATTATTATATTTGATGTCATAATGTATTTATTTATAAATGGTAAACAATTTATTTTTTAAATATTACGCACATTAATAATTAAAAGTCAAATTTGATAAATCGTTCTTTGAACAATGAAACCTCGAAAACACTAGAAAATGAAGTTTTTATGTCCCAACATTTATAAAACGTCAATATGTATTTACATTAATATTATTTACAAACTGTCTGTCCACGATTATTAGATATCCGAGTGATCCATGAAAATCAGAAATCTCGGAGAATTTGACAAATATTTTTTATATTTCATAAATGTTAAATAAAAATATGTTTAACTACAACTATTAAATAATGAATGCATTATGTATCATCCAACATGTATATAGGATGTAGAAATCAGCAGTAGGTTTGATAATTTTCAATTAAGTAATTAAATAGCTTTAAACCACCAGGTGTGACTTATAAAAAAGGTCATGGCGTTATGGCGTTTCATATAACACCATTTTGCATAATGCCAGTTTGCATAAAAATGCACATACAATGTAGGCTAGAAGTTAAGTAAGAGGTTAAATAAATGGGCAGGTTGGAGGTTAGGTTAGATGTTGGTTAGAAAGTTAGGTTAGATGTTGGGTAGAAAGTTAGGTTAGAAGTTAAATTAGAGGATAAAGAAGAGTAATAATGGATAGCAAGGACTGTGGTTTATCACAAAACTCTATTTAACAGTGTTTCCTAACCACACACTATTGCTAATATGTATACCAATATGTATTTTGGTAACGATAACAATTGTTACCAAAATACGTATTGGCAATTAGTCAAATACAATGTGTGGTTAGGAGACACCGTTAAATATAGCGATAGAAAAGAGGGTAGAAACTTTATACAAATGCTTTTATGCGAATCGGTATTATGCAAACCAAACTATGCGAAACTACACCAACTCAAAAATATTATGGATATTCTTAAAACATTCATTATTAACTGTTATGGTTACCAGATGTTTAATATTAAAAAAAATGTCCAAGTATCTTACTATTATTTGCTGTTAGATTTTCATGGAGTTTATCCTTCTGATCCTCTAACACATCACCCAAATAAGCAGCTACTTTTCTGGTTACTTGCTCAACATATCCATCTAATTTTCCTAAATCATCTGATAATCCAACTAATTGATCCAACGTACCTACCTGTAAAAAACAAATAATTTTAGTAATATGTAGTTAACTAGTCGATATAATAATAAATATTGAGTTGCTAGTTAATAATATATTAAAGAAACTTACTTTTAAGTCTGGTATGTGAAATTTGTAATTAACAGATAAGTTGTTTTGTTTGCTGGTATGATTGTTCATTACTTCCCAGGTTTGTTGGCATGTTTTATCACCTGGTGCTGATATCAACCAGTACTCCGTCATTGTGGAATGGATACTGTTGAAAAGTATTATATAATAAATAATCAGCATCTATTGTGCTTCAAAGATAATGAAAAACTTATTTTTATATGTTAAACATAAATGCGCCTAATAAATTGACACTCAAATAGTAGATAATAGTTATTTACATGCCAAGCTTTGTAAATTAATCTTTAAGGGCGAGTTGGAAAATTTGTGGGGCGAGCGACGGATTAGCGAGCCTCTATAATCCAGCAAGCCCAGTAATGATTAATTGCAAAGCATGTCGCGTACAAACTTTTATTTCCACCTTCACCAGCATCTTTTTATGAATTGTATTTTTCATAAAAAGACATTTTAGAATCAAAGGCGGTAGCACAATTTATAGCTAGGTGTTGCCATGGTGTTGTGGTTAAGCAACACATTAGTTGCCATAGCTTTTTGTTGATGAGCACTGTAAAATTTTACAGGTCTCTTTTAGCAGCCCGTAAAGTTTTACGGGCTGTGGCTGTAATTACTCATTTACTTAGTTACATAAAGGCCTGTAAAGTGGCATTTACATAGAAGGGGGAAATAAAATCAATTACACTCTCCATCCACTACATAACTAATTATTCTAAATAATGTTGACTGTAGACTTTGTGCAGACATACATGTCATGTGTGCCACTGGATTTCTATGCTAATAACCTCAGCACGTCAGAAATAAATAATTTTAACTTAAATTTATAATTTATTTAAGTGAGGTACTATTTTATACATTACAGATTAATCAATCTGTAATTGACTAATTTTGTGTAGACATTCTCTATAATAATTGATATTAACAAATTGACTGCTACAATAGATTTCTTCAATCTACAACACGATAATTTCTTTCAAGTGCGACACGGGATATATTTAGCACAAAAACATTGTGCTACATTATCCTTTTTTTTTAATCGAAACTTATAAATATATTTGGAAACTGTATTGACAAAGGTGATCAACATTAATTGTGATATACAGGATGTATTATCGGTTTTGTAACATAGGGAAATAGCATGTAAAAACACAATTTCTCAAATATTGACTCCCCTAATTATTTTGGAGGAAAAGTCACTGTAGCAAAGTTGTAGATCTTATAGAATACTGTTCAAAACAACCCCATTTTAGCATTTTGTGTTAAATAGTTTTCAAGATATAAGCGATTTTCTGACATAGGAAATTAACATTGTAAATGGAAAATATGCTAATAGCAACTGCCACGTTATATTTAGATCTTAGTTGTAAATGCAAGAATTATTAAGCAGAGTTTCATGGAGCAAAATCACTCATCAGAATGTTACAATTGCTACCGGTGCGGAAGAAATACATGAGAATTCTTCAAGAAATCTATTTTTATAAAATCTTATTAGCCATGACAATAGCTGTCAAATTAATCTTAAGAATCACTGAGAGGTTATGTCATGCTTTTGTATTATAAATTTAAAATATATTATAAGAATGATACTAATATAAGAAAAAAACATTTTAATATTATGGGGTTACATCATTTATATTGTTTAACAATTATAGTAATCTAACAAAATTAAACAACAAACAATAAAAAAAAGCAAAAACAAGAATAAAATATGTTTATAATGCAAAAGCATGACATAACCTCTCAGTGATTCTTAAGATTAATTTGACAGCTATTGTCATGGCTAATAAGATTTTATAAAAATAGATTTCTTGAAGAATTCTCATGTATTTCTTCCGCACCCGTAGCAATTGTAACATTCTGATGAGTGATTTTGCTCCATGAAACTCTGCTTAATAATTCTTGCATTTACAACTAAGATCTAAATATAACGTGGCAGTTGCTATTAGCATATTTTACATTTACAATGTTAATTTCCTATGTCAGAAAATCGCTTATATCTTGAAAACTATTCAACACAAAATGCTAAAATGGGGTTGTTTTGAACAGTATTCTATAAGATCTACAACTTTGCTACAGTGACTTTTCCTCCAAAATAATTAGGGGAGTCAATATTTGAGAAATTGTGTTTTTACATGCTATTACCCTATGTTACAAAATCGATAATACACCCTGTACATATATACTCTACATGAGCAGGAAATTGATATTATTAATACATACAGATACATGGTAGGTCGATTGGGGGTCATTAGAAAAATATAAGACATCAGACATCATTATACTGGAAATATTTAATTCGGTAAACTTACCTCATCTCGAATGACAATGCAATTAAGACTGAATGTGGGAACAGTGATATGAATAAGACCTGTAAGATGTAGCAAGGTCATGAAAATAGTTAAACACAGGGGTGGATTAATGGTACATTTGGCCCTAGGCTACTATTAACTTAGGGCCCCCATTCAACATCAAAAATTTTTTGAGATCATATTACGTAGCATTGGTGTGCAGTCCATAGAAGCAATGCTTCCCTTAGAAATTATTTGAACATAAAAATAGTGTTATATATGGGTCATTCTTTCTGAACTCAACCACAGGCTAGATCCAAAAATTGGCGCAACTTAGAAAGGCCGGCAGGGTTCATTTTAAAGATTGAAACCTCTGCTATCGAATGTCACATGTCTGCTATCTGAAAAAATGTACATTTGACCCCTAAGACAGGGTAAACACGTTTCAAAAAAAAATTAGTTGAAAGTTGAAAAAATTAGAAAAAAAAATTTTTTTAATTTTTTTTAATTCTTTGTCAAAGAATACATAAATTTTATCTACTGCGTTTTTTTTCCTAAAGTGCTTCAATTTCGAGCAAAATTGAGAACAATTTGCCATTTTTGAAAGTTTATCATTTTTTTCTCGAAAATGGTGTCAAATAGAAAAACAACAATAGAGTAAAGAACGTTTATTTTTACTCGATGAATGCGGCCCATTTATCACCGGGTTTTTAAAAATTGCATCTACCTTGGAAGGCAATGGCAAAACCACCGAGGTATACTTTGCCCAGGAAATTTCCCTGAGATTAATAAAAAATTCAAGTACTATGTACATACTTGGGGTGGTTCGAAATCCACCTTAAGGTGTAGGTTCCCTATACTTGTGATCAGTGAACATGTACAACACAAGTATAGAAGGGAAATCCCAACGCTCTGCAACAGGGCACAGCAAGTAGAAGATTATTATAATAATAGAAAATGAGGCTGTGAAGATATCTGGTAGAATTCTAATGTTTTGCATTTGTTAACTACTGCTTGAAATATAAAAATTTATACAACAAACCAAATATTATACATATAGAAAAAGAATGCAAAAACAGATTAATCCTAGAAATGATAGAAATTAAAAAACACCAAAATGCAATTAATTTTAGAACTGACATAGAAAACCTCAGTATTATCTATCACAATTTAATATAAATTCATTTCAGTCAATTCACAAATAGAAACATAATCATTCGTTTATGAAAAAACTCATGAGTTGCGCATTATAAAAATAAAAAACTCCATCTAATGTCAGACACGAAAATTAATCTGATCTCATTAATATAATGTTCACAATTAGAACAAATATCATAATACATTAATATCTAAGACATCACAAATAAATTAAAGGAAAACAATAACTATTATGTATGGATTGAGAAGTAAACATTTAGTAGTTTATACTAATAAAATGAAAAAAATTTATTAATTAATGGTAAGGTTTTAATAATTTCAGCTGCAAAATGTTGTTTTTATATATTTTTCTTCTTCTGCATGCCGAGCTCTGTTGTAGAACGTTGGCATTTCCCTCCTATACCTGCTGTGTTGTGTGTGTTCAGTGATCACAAGCATAAGGGACCTACAGCACAATATAAATAACATACAGTAACGTTACTCTCGCAAATAGTTACCATCCACCACACAACAAGCTGGCATGTGCCGGCAGTACATAGAAAGCAGTCATACTTCATACACGCGACCGAGCACATCAAATTAGCCAGTCCCGTATAACTCCAATTGTGCACTGCAAGTGCCTCCTATTACGAAATGAATAAACACAGAATCAGAAAACGATACAGAGATTGTTTTAATTGACAAAGATTACCAAATTTCTGATAAATTAGAAAAAACTTTATTCGATATATACATATGCGGTTATTTGATAAAAATGTTTATCGGTACATACATGCGAAACATGTGTTTTATTTAATTTATTTTATCTATGGAAATACTTTTTCAACAACACTTCCAAGACATTTGTGTAAATGAAAATGTATATTACACATTAAAAGATGTTAACAGAAATTTTAAATCATCCAAAGGTAGTAAAACGATAATTATATTGAAACATAATTAACAATAAAGCTTTCGTTTTGTAAATGAATATTCAATTATGTAAGTTAATTTAAGTTCAGTTAATAACAAACTAATTCTTCAAAGCCGTCAATTAATTTTGTTGATTCAAACAATTCTATTTCGTATTTTATTGAATATGTTACTGGACATTATCTGCAGGCGATGTCGACCGATAAACTTCGGTGCACTACTTCGTTTATGGGCGTGATATTCGAAGGTGGATTAACAACATCAAAAGTGCCGCACACAAGTAAACCTACTAATTGTTATATATATTGTACCTACAGCTTAAGGTGGACTCCGAACCACCCCAAGGATTTTTGGATTTTTTATTAATTTCAGGGAAAGTTTTCCTGAGCAAAGTATACCTCGGTGGTTTGCCATTGCCTTCCGGGGGAGATGCAATTTTTTAAAAATCCGGTGATATATGGGCCGGGGTTCGAACCCGAGTCCCTTGGTCGGTAGTCCCACATGCAACTAACCAAGCCACAGTCGCTCTTGTTTTTATATACAAAGAAGAAAATTGGTTAAAAAATAAATATTCGAAAAAGCTTTAGAAACAAAGCGAAATGTCATATTTTTTTTAATGAAACATTGTTTTATTTAAGGAGGATACAGCGAAATGTAAAAATGTAGAGAATGACGTGAAACTTAAAACTCGAGTTCTTTGATACTTATTCTATTTGGTGACTTTTTTTTATAATTTTTGTGTATACCATTACCAAGAAAAATAGAAAATAAAATCCAGAATTTAACATGGGCTCTTATGGAGACCACCTAACCTTTAGCAGTTTTCATTAAAAATTCTCATGAAGAAATGTAGAGAACCTAATAAAAACTAAAAAGACATGCTTTCATATTCGAAAAACAATGCTGCCCAATGCCAAGATTTTTGAAATCTTGTGTCTAGTTAATGCACTATAATAATTTGAAATAAAGAAAAACAGAATTTCTCACGATATATGTGGAAAAACAGTAAAGATGTGGCAACACCTCATAGCGCGCGAATTCAAATAACAGAAAAGAATGATGACATATAATGACTATTATAATAATCTATATTAATCTGTATTAACTAATAAATCATATAATTTATTAATCAAATTATATCGAACAATTCCGTCTTCTGCGTTAATAATAAGAATACAAATGTTAATTCGACGAAAATGTTGCAAAATGTAAAAATCAGTAAAATTACATTTTGCAATGTGATAAAGACAATTTATCATCACAATCAGAATCTTCACTAAATCAGTAATATAAATAATACACACTAATTTTAAAAATATATTAAACTTCAGCAACTTTTTATATATTTCTTGAATCTGCTTAGCAGATTGCAATCTTTAGACTATACAAAAGTTAAAAAATACAATATTCCCATATTCATTGATTCATTTTCAATTTTCATTTTCAATTGCATATGAAATTACAAAACATTCAAAATGTGTCCACTTACATTTTGGGTTTGACATTTGGAGGTTAGGATGTCAACTCAAACTGCGAAAGCTGAAACTAAACATTGTTACCAACAAAATCAACTGATTTCTTTGTGGTGTTGCCACGATTCTTAACCTATTTACATTTATATTTACACTTTTAACAGTTAAACAAATGCACTCCAATCGACTTAAAATATTTTAATATAAACAAATAATTAATAAATGCATTATAGGCATTCATAATAAAATGATATTGTTCAGTTTTAAGAATATTAATTTATTTTTTCATCGATTGGTATTTCTTGTTAGAGCCTATGCAAAAGTATAGGAGATATCCCCTTGCCCTTCACCACGCAAAGATCCGCTGAAACCTCCTTAAATAAACATAAGGCTGCAAAGTCCTTATAAATAAAAAAGGAAACTTTTAAGAATAAAATTATTTAAATTCAAACAGCCAAAATTGAAAAAATAATAGTTATTTATGGTACAAGTGAGTTAGTAAGCTATTATCCACGAACGAAAAATTTACCCTTGAAAGCCGGCAGGCCCGAGAGGGTTAATTTTTCTGAGTGGATAATATCCTTAACTCACGCGTGCCATACATAATTTTATCCAACACCTCTTTATTTAAGTTTCAACATCGAATTTGCAATGTATAGTTAGTCTGTAGTTTTGACGGTAATACTCTAGCACGATGACTGGATTTTAATAATATTAAGTAACGTAACCAGCAACTTTAGAGTACAAGACATGTGGGAAGTACTTAAAACGAGCACAATAGAAAGCGCAAAAGAAGTCTGCGGAACAACAGTGGAAAATAGCAAAAAAAAACAAACAGCATGGTGGTCGGAAGAGGTGAAACAGGCCATAAAAAAGAAAAAGGAAAGGTGGAAAAAATACCTGAGGGAACAATCATTAGAAAGCTACGAGGAGTATAAGAAACAAAGGAAAAATGTCAAAGAACAGGTGCTCAAAGCCAAAAAGAAAGCATTGGAAAACTTTGGAACGATAATAGAAGAAAATTACAACAGCAATCAGAAACTTTTTTACAGAATAGTAAGGAATATAAAGAAGGAAAAAAGGGACGAGACTAATTACATTAAAGATAAAAATGGGCAACTTGTAACGAAGGAAAACGAAATCATGGAAAGGTGGAGGGAATATTTCAAGGATCTGTTAGACAGCAACACTGAAGAAGGAATAAATGAAGCAGTGATAATAACACAGGAGGAAGGTAATGAAGAAGGCGGCATAGATATAACGATGGAAGAATTAGAAAAGGCTATAAGAAAACAAAAAATTGGTAAAGCTCAAGGACATGACGGAATTACTCCAGAAATGGTGAAATATATGGGAAATTATAGGGAAAAAATTCCTTTTAGACCTGTTTAACAAAATCGCGAAGGGAAACGAATTACCGCAAGACTGGGAAACGGCAATTATTCTACCTCTGTATAAAAAAGGAGATAAGAAAATATGTGGAAACTACCGGGGCATATCACTGCTAAGTGTAGTACTGAAAATATATGAAAGCATTCTAACTGAACGCTTGAAAAAAGAAATTGATCAAGAATTAGAGGAAGATCAGTACGGGTTCAGATCAGGTAGAGGAACAATAGATGCACTACACACTTTCAAACAATTAACGGAAAGAATAATAGATGCTAACAAATCATTATATGTTTGTTTTATAGACGTTGCAAAGGCATTTGACTCAATTAGAAGGAAAGACATATGGTCGATCATGAGTAATAGAAAAGTCAATACAAATTTATTAAGGTGTATAAAGAACCTATATAAATCAACCAATAACTATGTAAGAACCAAAAACAAGTCCTCAGAGAGCTTCACAACAACCGCAGGCGTGAGACAAGGTGCAACTTTGAGCCCATATCTATTTATTATAGTGATGGACGAAATCATGAAAAAATGTAAAGACAAAATAAAACAATCCACATGGGGGTACTACAACATGGAAAGACTAACAATCAACCACTTGGCATTTGCAGACGATGTGGCACTACTGGCTAATACAGAAAATGATCTACAACACAATCTAATGATGTGGAAGGAAGAATTACAGAACTACAGACTCAGAATAAATATAGACAAAACAAAAATAATGGTGATTTCGAGAAATCAATCGATATGTCGGATAAAGATAGATCAAGAACAACTACAACAGGTACAGCGGTTCAAATACCTGAGAACGGTCATAGCAGACAATGGAAAGATGGAAGATGAAGTTGATGAAAGGATAAAAGCAACTACGAGACTTTATTTTATGTTAAACAAGCAGATAATAAACAAAAAAGAAATATCAACGAAAACCAAAATAAGAATATACAACTCACTATACATAACACTGACATATGGTTCAGAGATTTGGACATTGAACAAACAACAGAGGAGAAGGATACAAACATGTGAAATGAAAACGCTTAGAAGAATAGCAGGGTTAAAAATTCTAGACAAAGTAAGAAATGAGGAGATAAGAAGAAGGTTAGGAGTGAAGTCGGTAGAACATAGAATAAAAGTAAATGCGTTACGTTGGTTTGGACACATGGTAAGAATGCCAACGGCTAGGAGAACGAAAAAGTATGGAAAATGGGTAGGTCAAAGAAAAGAGGAAGGGGAAGACCGAGATGTAAATGGAATGACGAGATAGGTAGCTACCTGAAACAACTGGAAGTGGACTGGAGCAGAGCAGAAGAATTGGCAAAGGACAGGAAGTTATGGAAGACGAGAATAATGAAATAATACGAGTAAATTACACCTCAACACTGACGTCAGTCGGTAGAAGAGGAACGCTTATGTATGTAAGTAACGCAAGCTGGTGATTGGTTGTTATCTTTGAAGGAGTGAGTTTTTTAAAAATAACCCACGTTGCTAGCGGCAACATAGGTTATAATGTAACATAAGAGTAAACAATCACTTTCCTTATTTAAAATGACCATAGTAAACATGGTATTTATATAGAGGTGTTGGATAAAAATTATTTTATAATGTTACACAATTTAAATTCGTGTGTGGTGACTGAACAAAAATTTCCAATATTCAGGGACAGACTTGATTTTTGTATGAGCAATTTTATATTAAAAAGTTCAGTGTTTAGTTGTATTTAGTCAGGGTCATTTATTCATTAAAATTGATGGACGTGAGATGGATGTAAAGTAAGTTTTATTGGCCAGAGGTAAAAATAAAATCAACTAATTACATCAATTATGCATATAACAATTGTTATTTTGTTTAGATCGAAGATACTTCAACAATTACTAATAATGAATTAGATTTCAAATTGCCTATTATTCTTTCTATTGACTGAAGGGAGCACTTTATTTCTTCTGCTCTTGGTAATAGTGCAGTTGCTTTGAGCATGTTATGGCTGGTACATTATGTTTAAACGAGTTTTCATTTTTTTTAGGTAGGACAACGTTTTATTTTTCAAACAAACAAGTTTGGAACTCAGAAACATATTTTTAAAACAACAAAAATGTACTTATTTTTAAAAATATATTACAAAGATGTTTGTCAAAGCAATACCGTATCATAAAGGGCATTTTTGGACCCAAACATTAAAAAGACAAAAGTATAAGTTTATTAAATATGTTTCTGTCCATGCCCATCCATGTAACCAAACCAGAGTAATCAGTGTTCGTTGCGAGACAAGTTGACTTCTTACTAACTTAACTTTTACTAGGTACTTATTTTAATGACTTTTTGGTGCATCTTTTCGAATCATGCAGAGCAATATGTTTTTTCAGGACTATTGAAAGTATCAATCTATGCACTAGCTTAATTCGTAACTTTAACTTAACATTTTACAAGAAGCGACGTCTTGTAAGTTAACATTTCAGATTATACGTGTCTCAAATGTTTTTTAATGTACTTAATTAATAGTAGCACGAGAATATAGAAGTATACAATACTGTAACTGCCATTATACAAACAGTAGATAATAATAAAAACAGCTCAATCCAACATAAAAAAAAATTCGATACAATATATTAAAAAAAAGAAAAACAAACATGGCAGTTACTAAATTGCAAAAAGAATAAATGGTGGTTCATAAATAAATAAATCACAATAAGTACGAACTAGCATAGCTTACCGATTAAAGCAATTTATTCAAAAAACCAAAATCTAATCCAAGAAAAATCATTTTTGTAACATGTTCATTACTACTAATATTCCACACATTCTAATGAAGTAAAAAATTGATCAAACTGAAAATAACCTAATGAATATGCTATTATTAGAAATAATAACCCTCAACCCCAAATAGAAGGTAAATAAAGCCAAGGTAAGAAAACCAAAGGATAACCCTTTTAAACAAAACAAGTATATCTTAATATTTATAACCGGTAGGTACTATAAATTTTGGTTTTTTATATGTATTATAGATAGAATAATTAATGTAACTTACTGGAATTATTCTACGGTATTTCAAATAAAGTATATTACAATATTAAGAGCACCTCTTCACAACCACTCCCCAGCAGACAGCTGATCGTTATTTCACGTGATGACAATTTAACTTCTGCAGTGCTGCCACCTGCAGGTCATACATGGAATTTTATATCAAGAGTAGCGAAAATTATTACACAGAATGTTTCAAAATTAATTAAGATAACTTTGTTAGATCAATTAGATTGGGTTCAAACCTTAGAATATAAAACTGTAGGAAGGAACATAGTACTTATCTACCACATACGATCGGGATGGGGTCTCAATATGGCGGAGTAGGTGTTTCCGGTTTTGTATTGAGATACTAATTTCCATTGGCGGCTCCAGCGGTTCTCACTGTCTCGAATGCGCACATGTACATAACCTCATTTTTAAAACATAGTATTTTGAAATTAATCTTAGAATATAAGTTTTATATTTTAAACAAACGAATATTTACTTATAAAATGCAATTCCCTTCTTCGTATTTGCCGGAGATTGAGCGAAAAGCAGATGTATGTGGTATCTAATGGCGGCCAGTATGACGTCATATCCCTTGCTTTTAAAGCTCATTGCGCCGGGTAGTTACACTGTTTCCTACAGTTTTATATTCTAAGGTTCAAACATATTCTTTCCAACACTCTTTTCATTAAGACGATAGGACACGCTTATCTCACATTAAATGATCATTACAAGACGCGTACTGCGTGCGACTACTTCTACTAACGTCCATATACGAAACACAAACGAAACATTAGAAAGAAATAGACTGAATTATTAGTATTTTTATAAAATTGAAAATGTAGCAAAAAGAAAATGTTTATTAGAAAAAAAACTAAATCAATTGGATAGTTAAAGAGTTATAGAATGGGAGGAAACACGTTAAACTGAACAAATTTGTAATATTTGTGTAAATAAATGACATTAAACACAAAACTTGGTTACTATATGTATTAGAACATTTAATTTCTACACTAACTACATTTAATTGAACCGCATCAAGTACTTCCCTCTAATCTATAAACATATAGGTAACTACCCATATTTCTATTTTATGAAAATCTTGTTTAATTAAATAACAATATTAATATTAAAGTAAAAGGCTGCATTGCCCATCTCAATTCCCCTCAGTTATTAGGCTAATGCACCATCTTTGTCGTATATTGTCGGATTTTAAATGTTAATTTGACGTGTATTAGAAATTGCAATCGCCCATATAAGATGCTCATATTGACGTCGCTCATTTCTCGTAATGAAATAGTTGGACAACTATGTTGTTCGTATCCATTCGTAGCCGGTGTACAGGTGTCGGATGCTATCGGCTGCCGGTAGCAGTCTAGTGCCCTTCTCTGTTCGATTAGGTAACGCACGCTAGGATAAACAAAGAGAAACTGATTCTTTATTAAAGAAGTTTTTTGAGAAATAGAATAAGAATTACGTTAAGATAATTCGTTTGAAGCGTTGTCGCGTCCTATGCTCTTAACTACTTTACTCTAAAATTCCTAAATATGAACTGGGCTCTGTGTTATTTAGAGTTGTCACGCATGCCAAATTTTCCTAGTGACATTTCATATTTTTGAAACCTTTTATTAGAAGGTTGGTAATTATAAAAATTGATTTAATAAATTAAACTGTCAGTATGACAGTTATTAATTGTGAAGAGAGAGATATTGAATTGATTAAGCATATTAATCCGAAAAAATTAAACAGTCCTCTATTACTACGTGTGGTAAATATGAAACTCAAATATCAAATTTTTGGAAAGAAAAACTTACTTAAAGGTACTAAAATAGGAGTAGACGAATATTACCCTCCAAATATATTAATTGAAAGAAAATAATTAAAACCTATAGTGAAATATTTAAGAGAAAATGGAAAACATGTAGTACTGAAGTATAACAACCTAATTGTGAATAATGAAAAGTTGCATAGTACAGAAATACTTCGGCTATTAAAGGAACTAGAAACGAGTAAAAAAAGATATCGTTCAGAAGAAGATCAAAGTAACACATTAACAAATGTACCTACAGCTAATCCTATAAACAAGAAAAATAAAGCAGAATTAATACAAACAATGTTAGCTCCTTTCACGCCTAAGGATCCTGTTCGAGATAGAAATTCTTCTAGAGCTCGCAACAATTGCATAATTAAATAGCAATTAGAGTTAAACAAGAATGATCCTATGACAACAACACATGCTATGGCCACGGAGAAGACAATAGATTTAATAGATTCTAGGGAAATCATAAAGACTATACCCACTTTTCCACACACACTACCTTCGGACAAAGATAATAAGAAGACAAACTCAAAGCTTGAAGTCTCTAGAAGGTATGGGGTGCGAAGAGCTGATAACTCATCCACTCCTCTGTCTCTATCAATTAAATGGCAACGAAACAAAAAGCAAACAAACAAAACAACAACACATAATTTTAATATGAAAACCAGAACTAGAATTGGATGTTGGAATGTAACAACATTATTAGAGCCAACATGATTACATCAATTAATACAAGAAATGAGTAGACTGAATATACTTATACTTGGTTTAAGTGAAATTAGGTGGTCTGGCAGTGACGAGTGCTGTTGTAGTAATGGAAGCATTCTAATTTACTCTGGTAAACCAGATACTGAGAAAAAAATGTATGGAGTTGGAATCTTACTCTCTAAAGAAATTAAAGGAAGTTTACTAAAATGGGAACCGGTATCAGATAGAATAATAACAATACGCCTTTACACTAAAGTACGTAATTTAACAATAGTACAAGCATATGCCCCCACTGAAGTTTCAAAGAAGCCCAAAGAAATATTAACCAAAGAAAAGGAAAATTTTTATGAACAATTAACAAGTACTGCAAATAAAAGTCCTAAAGGTGATATCATTATTTTATTGGGCGACCTAAACGCCAAAGTAGGTCGTGATAACAAAGGCTTTGAGGAAGTCATGGGCTCGTACGGCATAGGATCAAGATATGAAAATGGTGAAATGCTGTTGGATTTCTGTATGATGCATGATCTAGTTATTGGAGGTACCTTATTTAACAATAAGGACATACATAAGATAACCTGGGCATCGCCTGATAAAAAAACAAATAATCAAATAGACCATATTTTAATAAGTAAAAAATGGAAAGGCTCATTACTGCAAGTCAGGAATAAGAGATCAGCAGATATATCGAGTGATCATCACTTATTAGTAGGAGAGATAAGGTTAAAGGTTACTAGACCAGCTATAAAATATAAACATATCAAATTTAAAAAACAGAAATACAACATAAATAAACTAAATAACTCTAAGGTAATAGAAAAGTGGAAGAACAGATTGGAAACGACATCTGAAAATCACCACCAATCAGGTAAAACGTCACAAGAAAATAGATGGGAATATATTAAAAGCAGTATTCACAGAAATGCAGAAGAACTATTAGGAATAAAAAGGACTCAACAAAGAGTGGATATCAGATGATACATGGAAGCTTATTTTGCTTAGAAGAGGTATAAAAGAAAAAATAAATGCAGCAAAAACATTACATGAAAGGCAAGTGCTAGCAATGGAATATTCAGAGGCCAACAAAATGTTAAAAAAAGTGCTCGTAGTGATAAAAGAAAATGGATTAATAATCTTGCCACATTGGCTCAAGAAGCCGAGGAAAATAAAAACCCCAGAGAATTATATTGAATAACTAAGCTATTGGCTAACAAGCAATACAGAAAGGAACAACCCCTTAAAGAGAAAGATGGAGAAATTCTAACTACAATAGAGCAACAGTTGAATAGATGGGAGGAATACTTCCTAGACCTCTCAAAACATCAACAAATTAACCAAGAAGACTTTGGCGAGACAAATGCTAATTTAAAACTAGACATTCAAACAGGGGAGCCAACAGTGCAAGAAATAATGCAACCGATACAACATTTGCGCAATAAAGCAGCTAGAATTGATAATATACAGGCCGAATTATGGAAAGCAGATTGCGAAAACTCAGCTAAATTACTACTTCCCGTTATCACAACTGCATGGAAAGAGGAAATTGTTCCCACCGAATGGAATAATGGGGTGATATACAAAGTACCAAAAAAAAGAAATCTCCAGGAGTGTGGAAATTGGCGTGGACTTACCCTAAACTGCACGGCTTTGAAAATTTTTGAATACATAATTCATCAACGAATAGACACTGCTGCTGAACCTTTCCTACGTGTTCAACAAGCTAGTTTTCGTCCTGGAAAATCCTGTGTGGACCATATCAATACCCTGCGCATAATTCTGGCACAAGCAAAAGAATTAAATATTCCAATATGTCTACTGTTCATAGATTTCAGGCGTGCTTTTGACAGCCTGAAGCATACTCAGATCTGGAATATCCTACAACAGTATGGAATACCCACCAAAATAATAAATATTATTAAATCTTTATATACAAATGTAACATGCCAAGTTATGCACAAAGGTTTTCTCACAAACAAGATTCGCGTAAAAGTAGGAGTTAAACAGGGAAGCATTTTATCTCCTCTTATATTCATTATCTGCCTTGACTATGTTTTGAAGGAAGCTGTGAATAATACGAATGGGATTATGTGGGACCATATACGCAATCTTAAACTAGCCGATTTGGAGTATGCAGATGATGTTTGTCTTATATCAAATACAGCTACTGATATGAAAAAATGTTGAACCAACTTATTATTTCAGCAGCTAAAGTGGGGCTACAAATTAATACAGAAAAAACGAAAATGTTAGTGAATAACAGAATACAGCTGAGACCTGCCTTAAGTTACGATGGACAGCCAATAGAATTAGTTGAAAAGTTCACTTATCTCGGAAGCATACCAAGACAGGATGGAAAGAGTGTTTGGGATATTGACAACAGACTAAATAAAGCAAGATTAGCTTTTAACTCACTCAGAACTATATGGCGGTCAACACAAATAAATAAAAGTGTTAAAATTAAAATCTTTAATAGTTGTGTAAAATCTGTGCTTCTTTATGCTAGTGAAACTTGGGAAATGACTGAAACTATACGCTATAAAATACAAACAGCACTAAATAAAATGTTACGGTTTATTTTAAGAATAGTGTGGCCTAGAAAAATAACTAATTTAGAATTATAGAGGATAAGTAAACAGAAACCCATAGATATGGAAATAAAAGAAAGACGTTGGAATTGGATTGGGCACATATTAAGAAGGCCTACAAATGACATCACCAGAAGAGCCTTAGATTGGGTGCCTGTTGGGAAAAGACAAAGAGGCCGTCCTCCGATGTCATGGAAGCGAACCCTCTTACAGGATATGAAAAACTCAAACATAACCTGGAATGAAATTAAAAATATTGCCCAAAATAAGAAGAGATGGAAAAGTTTCATTGCCACCCTCTGCTCCACATAGGAGTTTTAGGACCCATATATAAGGGTCCTAAAACTCCTATGTGGAGCAGAGGGTGGCAATGAAACTTTTCCATCTCTTCTTATCTTGGGCAATATTTTTAATTTCATTCCAGGTTATGTTTGAGTTTTTCATATCCTGTAAGAGGGTTCGCTTCCATGACATCTAGAAAGAGATAGATTCTGACATCCATGTCCTAACTCTAAAATAACACACTTAAAGTTTTCATTTAGGAACTCTACCTTACTCGTACTTGTGCAATAACTTACCTTATGCAGGATTACCAGATTTATAAATAATAATAATAATCTTTATGAACAGATGCGTTATACTTAGACTATTATTGCAAGACTCATCTAAACATAAACGTCTTTTTATGGCCCAAGGGCCTCTTTATGGTCAGACGGGCAATAACGAAACTTCAATTAAAATCCAAAAGCTTTTTGTAGAACTTGATTGGTTCTTAATATAATTTGTAAACTTCGCACCAATGAAAATAAGCTGAAATTAAATATTTTGGAATAGTAACTATAATAACGTACTTCGTATAAGCACATAAGTATACGCACAGCGGCTTGATGTTGTACCTACGTACTCATTTAATTATATTTTTACACAATAATAGATTTGACATAAAAACTTAATCTGTGCATAAAATAGTGTATGTATAGCGGGCATAACTTGCTTTTATGGCCCTACAGCCTTTTCCTAGCCCTCAGCTAACGCCTCGGGCTAGAAATAACGCTTCTGGCCATAAAAGCTTCATTATGCCCTTAATACATAAATAACTATTATGTGTGGTCGGGCGATTTTGACCGGTTTACCGGCTTGTTTTTAGAGCATAAATTGCTAAATTAGAGCTCTAGGGCTGTAAAACTTTTTAGAGCCCGCTAGAAAAATAGCTACCCTTGTTTACGCCGTTTCCATAGTAACAACAGTAATTATATTCCACTGCACCTACCTACTTGAAATTTTGCACTTTTCAAATTATTAATTTAAGCTTAGACCATCAGACATAAACTAACGTATGCATTTCGGGCTTAATTAATGTTTTTCAAGCCCTTTATGTTCTTAACTCAATTAAGCCATTAATACATAATATATTATAACGTTCTTTTTAAATAATACTAAAAAGGTGCTGTTTTAATTGTCTATTATCAAGAGAAGATATTTATTTACACTAACACCAAAATTACAACAACTATAAACTATTAATGAACTTAGACTAATTTAAATTACACAAATATTTATTTCAAGATTTATATTACATTATTTTATATACAGGGTGTCCCACAATGCTGTTTACACGCAATATCTCCCTTATTGGAGAGATAAAGAAATCATCCAAAAACTATTGTAAATGACTCAAAATGGCCCATCAGAAAACATCCTTAAACGCTGGTTGTATAGCAACGCTTAAGAGATCATGCCAACTTGATTAATTTTTCAAATTGCACCTGTTTTTTTTTCACTGAAATGTATTCTTCACTTCATTCTGCATGCGGTAGTATGCCTTACTTAATTATCTAATGTGCATAGAGGGGTTGAAAAAAATATTTTTTATAAATTGAATTTATCTTAAAGCAAATGCTCAAAATGCCCTCCTGTGGACTCTACACGGGCATTAAAGTGCCTCAGTAGTTTGCTGGTCGACCAATCCCCTCCTGCGCAGCAGCGCTTTATATACTGTATACAAGCTTTGCTGGAACACGCTAGAATCTTCGTCGATGCGTCATACATTCCGCCGCCAATCTCGAATGTTCACCGGCAATGCATAGGAGTTTCCCGTTCAATACAATACTATTATGTACAACTGCATTATAAAGCAGCGTTTATAACATAGTTTTGCAGTTATAAAGTAGCTCTTGATAGTACTAGCAAAATAAAGTAGTATAGTAGTAAAATAAAGTATAGCAATAGCAAAAGCATAGTGCTTTTGCTATTGCTATACAGATATGAACATACAGATTATCTGAAAGCCAATCTAAACATCTAAAAACATATGCATGCAACAAGGAAGAAATAAGCAATATGGGTAGCATAACAAAGATAGAATGCAATCACGGCTAGGTAAATTTCTAAATTAAAGATTTCTTTCCAATAACAAGCTAGTACGCCAAAATATCTGTCATAAATATTTTATCTGTTGTTGCTTATTATTGGAGAGAGATCTTTAGTTTAAAATTTTACCTAGCCATGATTGCATTCTATCTTTGTTGTGCTACCCATATTGTTTGTCTTCCCTATTGCCATGGCAGACTTTAGTGTACCAGGCAGGAGCTGTAAAAAAGCAACACTGTAATTTTACCCATATTTTCAAGGAGTACTAGATTATATTTACTTCAGAAAATATAAAACAAAAATTGTCTTTCCAGATCTTGGTTAGAATAATGTCAACTGTGTGTTTCTAGATTTGTAATATTGAAAACTAACACTCCTAAAAGTATATTATCAGTTTAGCAATTCATTTTCTTATAAAAAATAAAGAATTATCAATTACAGGTATTTGTTAAATAAACAAAAATTACATTTAGAAAATTTTTCAAGTAAGTAAATTGTAACATTCGTCTTTAAATTAGTTGGCTTTATGTATTTTCATTGTTAATTGATAATTGTTAATTAAATTAAAATTATAAATTTCTATTTTTTATTTATGCAAACATTGTTAGTTACAGATAAATTAGAGAATAATTAATAACCCTTTCAACCAAAAAAATATATTCAGCAGAAAACTGACAGTAAGATTTGCACAGGTATCTATGATCTAATATTCCTTGAGAAAATTAATAGTGACAGACGTTGACATTATTCTAACCAAAAAATTGGATTACAAAGTTTGTTTTTCATTTTTTTTTAAACAAATATAATCTAATACTCCTTGAAAATATGGGTAAAATTACAGCGTTGCTTTTTTACAGCTCCTGCCTGGTACATTAAAGTATGCCATGCTATTGCACTCATTAATTTTTGTATGTTATCCAGTTTTCCAATGGCAACAATGTATTAGTACATGTCCAATTTTCTTCTGTCAATGATGTCAAAATTCAGGGGCGTATTGGCCAGTCGGGAAATTCCCGAGAGACAGACGGTCTCTCAATTGTTAGATATTATAAAAAAAATATTTTTCATTGTAGTAAAAAATATTTCTTAGCGTTTATGAAGCGGCAAGTAGGAAACTTTATTGCTTCATCCCATCGCGGTACAGTGTATGCAACAACTAAACTTGGGAATCCAGGGTATAAACATTTCTTATAAGTTATAATTTAGGGAAATGATCGTTTTTAACCTTAATTTAAGAATGTGTAGGAATACTTAATAATACTTAGGTTGTTTTCACATGTTTGTCACATTTCACTTCTAGGGATTTGCCCAGATTGGGAATTTCTTTTCCATCTCACAATTGTGACATATGGTGGACTATCATCACCATATACGTCAACCATCTCTTTATGGATTTGATGGGCATTGTTACCCTTCAAATAGAGGACTTTAATAACTCTTCAAGCTTTAATTTTGTTCGTAGCGCACTTCACTGACATTGAGCGGCTGTCAAATTGAAACAAGTTGACAGAAATAGCTAGTGATGGAGTTGAGGAAGGTCAAGAAACGTTGGCAAAGATATGTAGCTTTGCAAGGTGACTATGTCGAGGATATTTAATTTCAGTGTACTATACTTAACTTTCTTTGTAAATCTTTTCTTGATGATAATTAAGATATTTCGATACCCCTCGTAAAATGCATAAATTTTATGGGACAGTTAATAAGTTACACACGTGATGTGAAAATGTATAAAAAAACATTTTACAAACCTATATCTCTAATCCATTGTAAATTAAAGCAATATCAAGGAAGTATTTTTTAATGCAGAAATAAATAGCTAGCAACTAAAACTCTTGGAAAAAATAATTACTTCACAACGCTGGTAGTGCATGTCAAGTATTGCACAGATTTTAACTAATATTAAAATACTGTTGCTATTTCTTAAAATGTGCTATATTTTATAAAGAACAATTCACATAACTTTTTTATATTAAAGGGGGTGTAGTGCAAAAAAATAAATTCTAGAATAAAAAAATCTAAGAACAGTGAAAACCGCACATTTTTAAGATAACTAATAACCGAGATAGAGCCACTAGAAGTTTGTCAGAGTTCGTTCGTGACGTCACACCGACACGGAGCCGTGAAACCTCAATAGTATTACATGCATTTTAGATGCAGGCGCTCTTCGTGTTAATATTTCTTTAACAATAGCGTTTAGGGTTGAACCAAAATATACACAGGCCCAATTAAGGCAAATAAAGGAATACAAAAAAAAAGAGAAGATGAATATCAGTCGCATATTACAAGATTAAACAATCTAAATTGGTGCAAATGCAATAATTGTATGCTTATGTCAACTGTAAGGGGATGCATTTGCTGCAAGGAAAATGCTCTTGAAATGGAGTAAGTGAAGAAAACGTGCATTATTCTTCACGAATCATTTGTAAATGTAGTTTTACACTTAGATAGTTTAAATATGATAAGGCACAGCTTACTTTTAAAGTGTAAAACGGAAGAAGAAAGACAACGATACTATAATTGTTGCGGCATTTAGCTTGTCGCAATTTTGTCTGTTGCAACCAAATCTTAACAAACGCTTTTCTTTTGGTTAATTGGTTTAGTTAGATTTCAGTTATATGATTTATTTTCATATTTGTTTTGAAATGCCAAACGTCATTTATCACTGAAAAGGTTCCTAATTTTAATAATAAAAATGCGGAAACAAAAAAACGATTTTTGATGACAAGCGATTTCGACAAAAAACGGTTTTTTTGTTATTGCACTTTTATTGTTAAAATTCTGAACATCTTTTTAAAGAAAATGATGTCTACATACGAAAAGTGTTAATTTAACGAAAAAAAATTGATGCTATCTCCATTAATAAACAAGAATGCATAGTTCACTATTTTTTTCATATAAATCTTAAATAAAACACTTTTTTGTCCGAAAATTAATAGGACAACAACCGTAAGGCTTCTTTCTAACCCCTACAAAAATCTCATAGATATATGAGATATACTTTCTGAGAAAAAAAATATTTAACTTTCAATGAAATTATCCCTAAAAATGGGTACCTTTTATTATGTATCGTCCGATAAAAATAAAAGTATATCAGTTAGAAATATGATATTTTACTGTTGCATGTAGAAATAAATTTACTATTTGTTCGTTTTTAAAATATTTAATTTGGTTCAGTGGTTCTGGAGCAATAAGGTATCAAAGTCAGAGGACTTTAGAAAAAAATAGATAGTAGTCAAGGAAGTCGTGTCGGTGTGACGTCACATACTAAACTCCCTATACTTTAGAAGCTGATATCTACGAAACTACTATCGCTAGAAAAGTGCGGTTTTCATTTTCATTCTTAGAATTTTTTATTCTAGATGATATTAAAAAATAATTTTTTGCGCTACACCCCCTTTAAGCAATATATTGAAGAAAAACACATAATTTTAACAGTTTAATAAACATATTTTTATTCAACTATTTGAAAACTAGTTTTTTCTAGATAACAACAATATAATTATTCTGAAGCAATACTTTAAAAGTATGAAGCAACATGCTAAATGTACTATAACTACATGAGTATGAACTATTTTTAAGCAAGAGTGTCTCAAGTATATTATACTTAAATAAACGACACCTAATTTCTATATACAGAGAATACTGTTTTAGACAGTTGGGTACATTACAAGTGATGTAAATGATATCTTGTTATTGTCAATGTATTTGACTTTCCTTAAAAACTTATGTTAATGAACAAACAGAAGAAATTGATGAACAAGCAAGTTAACAAACATTAAAAAATTTACGGAAAATGGTACCTACAGGAAATTATTTGTACTAGAAAATGCATACAATGATTATTAATTAAACATTTCATTAACATTCTTTTGATTTCAGTTATAAAATATCTGGTACTATAATTTATACGGTATATGATACATCATAATATATAGCTACTAATTAATCTTTGTATGCTTTCCAATTAGATGACTGTATTTAACCTATATTTGACGATTTAAAAATATCTTGGGTACGTAAGCCTTTATTTAATTGTAGTCTAATTTGTAATGCACCAGATAAATTGAACAAAATAAATTAATACAAGTGTATTTTTAAATTAATACTCTAAATAACATATTATGTATAGTATTGTCTGCCAAGTCTAAGATATCTGAATAAAACAATATTTTTTATATACAAACCTGGCATATAGCAATACTAATTAAAAATACATACTCTAAAAAGAATGATGAAGCAGTGATCAAACGGCAATCAAATGTGTTTATCTTATGAAGGAGAAGCAATTTCAATGAAACCTCTTTACTGTGAACTGCAAATACTGGATTGAACTATCTATTAGTTGTATATACTTCTGAATCTGAACAATTTTATATAATCTACTACATAAATAACTGGATATTTTGATATAATGTAGAAAATTAGTACCCCTTACCTTACCCTTAAGTTTAAACTGTAAAGAGATTTCACAGTATATATAATACATTTATGTAAAAGTATAAATAATTGTAAAGTTTGTAAGTAACAGTAATTGAACATACAGTAATGAAGCAAGAAAATACAAATAAAATTGTAAATATGTGGACTTATAAGCAAAGTATTTAATTTTAAAATTTTCAAATTCTCCAAACGATACACTCCTGTTAAATAGGTATTCCATATTTCCGACAAATGTATCAAACAGCTACCATATATTGCAACAATGAACATCCTAAATATAGTTAAAGGGAGGGTAAACTTTGAAATAATCCAGTTAACTTCAAAACATTCTTTCAAATTGTCAGCTAAAACATTATTATTAATAACAATAAAACACTTCTGTGGTGTATTTAATTTTCGAATGGCAGTGGCAAATAAGTTTACTAATTTTTTTGTTTAACCTTCCTTTATTGTTTTTATTATATTTAGCTATTAACTGAATTTGTCTAGTAATTAATTTTTTGATTATAGAATTATATTTGTTTAGAAAAACAAGTTCATTCATTAATATAAGAGCGATTTTTACTGTAGTTTTTATAAAGTGCACCTTTTATATACTTATTTAGTAATTTCAACTGTTACAAGCATTAATACAACTATTTCAATTAAAAGAATTATCTAATTATATTATTTTTGATAGCTAAGTTTATTATCCTTTTTTTTATTAATCTATGTTAAAAATATCCCAAAAAATTAATCTATTTATACAAAATCATGTAATCCTGCAAAACAATCTTAAATTATACATTATATACAAAATAAGCAACAAAATAAATTTGATAACACAACTTATTGCACTGTTTTGTTGAAGATCACTTATTATTTTTTTGAATGTACAGTTTCCTTAAAATTCTTTTACTTATACATTTAATAAAACAAATCTACAATTATATATACAGGTTTATATTTTACAGAATGAAAATGAATTCCAATTTCTTCTTTTTTCGTATTATATAACAGTCGTCTATTGCATAAACTTACAATGCTTTAAAAACCATTAATTTAAGGTTTTGCATCAATCATATCAATATTTATCTTGTAATATACATATGGATAGTATTCTGATTGGCCAAATCCAAGCCCAGGAATGTCCACACTCTACAAAACAAAATGTATTAATTATTATATTATATGCAATGTGCTATGACTATAATATCTCACATCAGCACCAGAAGACTGTAATGCACTGCTATCTAAATGACCATATAACTGGTTCAAAACATCTCTTAGACGTTTCATACTTTTCTTGTTTGGATGCAAAAGAATAGCTTGGAAATTAACTGGTAAACCATATCTAAAATAACGTATTAGAAATTATATTTATGCAAGTATAGCAATTGTAAGATTTTCACAAAAATATAATATATGTTTGGTAGTTACCTTAATACCGACTCCACAAACACTCGTAAAGCTTTTACATGAATCCAAGCACAGAAGCATTCACTGAAGTTAACTTTTAACCATCTTACCAGTGGACCCTAAAAATATTTATGAAATCAATGCAATCATATCTACTGTATGAAGGGTGTATTTTAATTGAAGGGTTTTGCCTGAATGGTAGATAGTTGGAATATAGTAGAGCAAAATTTCCTTATAAAGTTTGTTCTTTACGCTGTTTTAATCGATAGAAATGATCGTATTATACCACTGTTATTTTTCAAATGAACGATCTTGTATGTTTTTAGTAGTTTAATTGCAGCTACGCAAATGACTAATTTTGGGATAAGACGTCATGTTTGTAATATTTCGTTTTACAGCAATTTTAATGTTAATCGATTTTATTAAGGCTACCAATTTACTTATTATTTCTAATGCTGTCCGAGGTAAAATACACAGGGTGGCTAGTAAGAGTAGTATTTTTAAAATACAAGGTTTTTCTCAGTTTTCCAGGTCATAAAATATTATTTTTCCCAGTTTTTTCTTCAATAATTTTTGGAGATTCATGTTGATGATCGAATTATTACTTTAGAATTAATAATAACGGAACATAAAACTTCACTTGAAGTCGTTTTTTATTGCCGGAAAGGCCTAAATAACCAACTAACACATATCAAAAATGGATTAGTTTAATTGAACTCTGTAAAATAGTACAATAAAGTATAAGTTTCATAAAACACGTTTTTAGCACACATGTCCAAGGACAAATGCGCTAAAACGTCTTACGAAACAAATACTTTATACTATTTTTTCTATTTGCGTTATTCATTAATTATTTTTAAAAAATAACTTACTTTTTAGTTTTAAATAAAATTTGTTAAGGAAAATCTTGTTAAGTTTTTTGTTAGTTGACAAAATTGGTAAAA
Organism: Agrypnus murinus; assembly: GCA_929113105.1. Classification (NCBI taxonomy): domain Eukaryota; kingdom Metazoa; phylum Arthropoda; class Insecta; order Coleoptera; family Elateridae; genus Agrypnus; species Agrypnus murinus. Next base: position 112,444,805 of record OV816026.1, on the reverse strand, counting down.
TCCAGATTCTGCATTTGTTTTCCAAATTTACAGGGTAAATAAGTTTGACATTCAACAGCTGTTCAATAGTAATATCAACTTTAAAAAAAAATGTTACCGTTTCCAGTACTAAATAAATATCTTTTGAATACGCGAACGCGTGTCCAAATGGCTTCATTTGGACACGAAAATAGAAAATAGTATATTAAAGTATTACTTTAATATGACGCGGTTTTAGCGCACGCGTTGAAGTTAGGCCAGTAAGAGACGAGCGTAGAACAAGCTGCGTGTCGCACGCGGCGTTTTCTCCGTCGTATTGAGAACTGTATATTCTAGTTCACGTAAATACACAAGCGGTGTACACGTGCGTATCCGCTGACAGAACGCAGATGATTGCGTTACCAACGTGTCATGTAGGAAACGCCGGCAATGCAATACATTGCTTATTATACAGGTGGATACACGAGCAGAGATATTGTGCGGCCAAGTACAGACATGGTCAACAGTTCTGATTATTAAATTATTAAAAGGCAATAATACTGAATATTCAACTCAGTGGATAGTAGTGCATTAAGTTTATTTATTTAAGTTTTGTCTTTAATATGTTCGAAACAGAAGAATTTATAATTGAGATAGATAAACATGCGATAATACGAGAAGAGCTTTTTTTTTAGGAAAGGATATTTTCTGTGATCGGAAAACTTTAAATTAAAATGTCCTGTTTGGAACCTGGTACTGATGATGGGATGTACCCACTAACGACAATGTCTTCATTTTCATTCTTTTAGCACTAGCACAAAGCTGCAATGCATCCAGCTTGCACATTATCCCTTTTTATACTGACTGTAGTTTTCACAAAGTGATTTAAAAAACGCGCCCGTGTATTCAACAACGGCGGGGGCGGAGCGTGTGGCACGCAACGTGTTATACGCTCGTCTATTACTGGCCTTAGAAGCATTAGAAATGCTAAAACGTCTTATGAAACGAATACTTTATATTATTTATATTTGTCCTTTAGGAAACTAGCTTGGACGCGTGCGCTAAAAACGTGTCTTATGAAACGAATAATTTGTAATCGTTTAAAAAAAAACAAACAAACAAAATTTGTTAGGGATACTTTGTTAACTAGTCTGATAGTTGGCAAGATTAAAAATTTTAATCCTGCATTTGGTTTTTAAATTTGCTGGTAAATAAGTTTGACATTTTAACAACAGCTGCTCGACAATGATATCAACTTTAAAAATGAAATGTTACTGTTTCCAGTATTCAATTAAATCTCTTTTGGACACACAAATAGAAAAAAAAGATAACGTAAAATATTAACTATTTTTGAAAATACATACTATTAAAATTATTTTATTTTTAAATTTTTTCCGATAAGAATTCCCAACTTTGATCACTAATTCTAGGTTCTTTCCCGGTTTTTTCCCAATTGTGAAATTCCCGGTTTTCAAGGTTTCCAGGTTCGGTGACACCTGATACAATTCAAATTCATTATCATTAATAAGAATAAGGATTTGCAACCTAATACAGAAATGCAGTATTTGTAATAATAACAAAACAAACCCTATTTATTTAGGTGCTGTCATTGTTTAGTCTACTTGCTGACACATTTATATATTTATTACTACCTATAAACAGTTTAAATAGTAAACACCTTTTTGTTTCAAATAAATTAAATAAATGACCAGCATAGAAATAATACCTCCTCCAGACACCAGGGCCCTCTTCAGTTTGCTTAATTTTCCGGATGCCCAACAATTTTTAGTGAAAATTTATTTTTGAAATAGTGCGGAATTTTATGCATTTTTGCCTTCTTCCTTTATTCATATGTTACCCATTAAGCCAAAACCCTTTATATAAAAAACACCTTGTATAGATTTCTTTTCCTAAACAGTAAATAAAAACTGATACAATACTGAGCAAATTCATCTCGAACTGACATTAGTTTGGAATTGTATTCTCAGGTGTGGATTTATATATGTACCGCACTTTTTCAGGGGCGGCAAATTTTCCAAATTGAAATCTTTTTAATATTTAGAAAATATTTATAAATATTTATTGAATAATTTGTAAGCTGAGAAAAGCATTTAGTTGGACAAACTAAATTTTATTTAACTCAACAAAACATTTAGTTAGCAAAATTAAATTTTATTTGATTTAACTACATATTTAGTTAACTTAAATAAAATTTAATTGGTCCACCTAAATGCTTTTCTCAGTGTACTATTAGGGTTGTTGTCGTTTTCTAAACAAAGTTTCTAATATTCAAATAAAAGTATTCACATTAAAAGTCTAATATTTTCACTATTTTTGACATTTCCACAACAGCGTTTGTAACTCGTATTTTAAAAAGTAATATAATTTATTAAATACAGAAATTTAAGAAAAATTTGCGTAATCATGTTTTAAATAATCATATTTTACGGGTATTTTAATTTTCTCTAATGATTTAAATCTTTTACTTTATAGAATTAAAAATATTTCTATTTTAGATAAATAATAAGCTCTACAAAGGCTGTATGACTTTAGATGTTGGTGTCCAACATAAAATTTAAAAAAAAAAGTCATACTTACAAATTGCTTCTTTTTATCCGTAACCAATTTAGTAATCTCGCTCTTTCCAGCAGCGAGTTCTTCTTCATTGTAAGTAAAATCACGTACAATAAACTTCTTTTCGCGAGCGTGGAGTTTAAATTCTTCCACTACTTTCTTAAAAAGTGATACTGTGAATAGACCATATTCCGAGTCTTGAATAATAAGTTGTGATGAACGTGGAACAACCATATCAGTTAGTTTTTCATATAGAGTTTGCCACTCGTTAAATGCAATTCTAGAATTATAAGATGAATTATTTTTGTCACTGTTTTGTACGGTAAAATATTATTTTGATGGTACTGATCTTAATCAATATCCTCTGCATTTGAAGATAATGTTTAATTATAAATACATTACTTACTTCGGTACAATGACTAATAAGGTAGTTAAATATTCGGAATCCAAAATGAAGTGTTCTTTTTTAACCAAATCAGCTAAATTGCGAGTTAGCAGGCTTCCTCTACAGAAAAGAATTAGAAAAACAGGCTTATTATTGTGTCTGCACAAAAAATAAATTAGTTCTAATCACTCCATAATTTGTTACTATAGACAAAAACAATATTCATACAATGTAACCAGGGAAGAACGAAAAAATTTAATTTGCTCGCAAGAAAATAATTCTTATAGTAATTAAATTTTTCATTCGTTCGCGAATTTTATTTTTTAATTCTCTGGCATAAATAAATTCTCCTTCCTCAAGCAAATCATATTTGTTGAGAGTTAAAGGATATTTATCGTTCACAAATGTTTCACCGCAATAGTGGTTTGCATGGCATCTTAATTCACAACGATATTTTCTTTTCCCAACTGCTAACTGATGTGAGATAAAATATTTCCATGTGCAGATGCAGCAATATTGAAATTTACAAGAATTTTAGAGGACTTCCAAAACAAGTTTTTTGAGTTTCAAAAATGAACAACTGCATTATGTAGAAGAGAATATTTAAAAATACCATTAAAGAAATTTCTTTCAAACTATAACTGTTTTTTAATAACTAACAATTTTCTCACTCATATTACAAAGAAATTAACTTCCAGGATTGTATACCATCCTTTGCTGCATGTTACTTATACAAGCCCCAAGATGTAGTAGTTCAGACACTTCTATTTTTGTTAAAGGACACCCCCCGGAACCTTTATTTAGAAAAAACACTTTCGTGGTTCACGATACGGTTGTTTCTTGTTACTAGTGAAGTACTGTCTCTGCACCTACTCCATACCAAGTTTCATGAAATCTTATTAGGAGGTTCCCTCACACTATCCCTTTAAAGTCTTTCAGTAGTCGGATGATCTGCAAACATGAAATGAAGGGGTGGAAGGAGTTCACCAATGGAATTTAATGAAACTTGGCAGGCAGTAGGTGCATGCACTTTACCCTAACATCCAGAAACAGTCACCTAGTGTGCCTTAGCTGTTTCTGGTTTAAACTTACAGTTTCCAAGATAAAGTACAAGATCATTAGTCACCCTGTACAGAGGAGTTCATACAACTAGGAAGATAGTGCAGCCGCAGAGCCAAGCATGTACACATGCTTATATGAGCACCTTTGGTGTGCAGGGTTGCAGTTGCTGATTGAACTACCATGACATCCTTCTAGTTGGGTGAACTACTCTGTAAATTGGTATTACACTTCTCTAATACAACTTGTTGCAAATGTGACAAATGACAGCCTTCTTTAAATACTATTAAGAATTGATGAAAGCGATAAGGCACCATCCATGTGATAAAATATAGAGTAAAACAAATATATAAAAGTACTTTGGTACTTACGTTTGTTTTTTCTCCAAATTTTGCAAGTTTCCTTTCAAGTTGTTGTATGCTGAAGATTTTGTCTTAAGATCTGCATCAATCTGCCCAACTTGCTTACTGATGATATCAGCTATATTCCTTAGTGACTGCTTGGTAGGATACTTAGCAATATCCCATTGGAAACGTGTGATGTAGCTTGGTAAATCACCTGTTATACAGTGTTCATTAGTTTGAAGTTGATTAGTTCGATTAACAAAAATGAAATAATATAATCAAAAAGTGTAAATCTAATTTCTTACTATTATTAGCAGTTAAGTTCTCATGAAGTTTATCTCTTTGATCTTCTAAAACTTCACCCAAGTACAATGCCACTTTACGAGTTACTTGTTCAACGAATCCATCTAATTTTCCTAAATCATCAGACAGTCCTACCAATTGATCGAGTGTGCCAACCTAAATAAATAATTTGAAAATATTCTCTTTTCGAGAGTTTAGTTCGATTACCTACCTTTAAATCAGGAATGTGGAATTTGTAATTTATAGACAAGGTGTTTTGTTTGCTGGTTAGATTGTTCATTGATTCCCATGTTTGTTGGCAGGTTTTGTCGCCTGGGGCAGATATCAACCAGTATTCAGTCATTGTGTAGACTTACTGAAAGAAATTGTTCAGTGATAAAGAGCCATATTACCACCACGTGTTTTTAGAATCGGAGAATGCGGAGGTCAGTGACTGCGAACCTAATCAAGATGGGAATGCTGTATCTTAGCTGCTTACTGTACTAAAATATTCCTACAGACTGTTTCTAAAAATGTTTCAGCTGCTGACATTCTCCTACATCAATCAGCCCTAAATTTGGATATTGTATGGGCATTATTATATTAAAGTTATTGATAATTTTAATATCAGCAGAAACTCGATTCATTATCCGGATTAATTGGGACCAGGGATGGTCCGGATAAGCAAAAATCAAGATAATCAAATATAATGGCAAAACCAAAAACCCCAGAAAAATTGAAATAAAAAAACTTTTTAAATAGAAAAAAAGTCTCACAAGCTGGTCTCCGTGCGTTTCGAATGACTGACATCTGGATAATGAATTTCTACTGTAACTAGTGTTTAACAAAAGCAAAAGATTAAAAATATTTCGCTTAAACAGCAGGAATAGAAATTGTCAGAACTGCAAGAGTATAGACCAGGATCGATAATTTTGGTGTTTGCTGAAATTCTAAAATTTCAAGAATTTTCACAATTAAAAGTTGGACAAGAAATATATGGCAGGAAAGAACGTCATCTCCCTGTAACTTGTCTTGGAAACTGTAAAAGTTACAAAAAAACGTTAAATATCAAAGTTGGTTGGTATAAAACTAATTTTAATTTTATAATATTTTCATGTATGTAGAGTGAGTCATTTTGCCACGGCTACTATTAACTTTTTTACTTTAATCGAAACACCCTATATATTTCTATGATTTTCGGTCTAAATTTTCTTCTAAGTATTTTTGGTTAATAAACACATCGGAATTCCTCAGACTTTTTGAATAATTTAGTTTTTAAATTTTTATTATTTGAAAATTCTACTTTTTAAAAAATTATATTTACATACTGTAAGTTACATTTAACTAATTATAATAATACTCGATATGTACTTCTAAATATCTGAATCAAGGTGTTCAATCCCCAAGACCAAAGATAAAAATTTCTGAACATGAAAATATAATTTTTTTATGAGATATCCTGTACATTTAATTTATATTTGATTCAGCTTTGAGTTTCTACCTATTTATATCATATTTCTTATTTCAAAAGTTAACACTTTCAGAGTTATTAATGTTTTCATACCGTCTTGATATTTTATTATTACTACTATCTATTAATTGTTATTTTTATATTATTGATATTTTTTATTATTATATGATCTTTTTAAGATGGAGAGTGTAGATGAAACAATGCTTCAATGTTGAAAGCATTTATGATCAGACTGATAAATTAAATTTAGGGCCGGCCTTTCCATTTCCTTGTAACTTTATCTAGCGATAAATTACCATAGCTACACTTGTAACCGTATCAATTAACTGTCTGATAAAGTTATAAGAAATAGCAAGACTGTATAAAAACGTTGATAACTTTGGAACTTTTCGCTTTTAAAATAGAAAATATGTATATGAATTGGTAGAGCCACAATAACTTAAACAAATAAAATTTAAGATTTTCATGTTCAGAAATTTGTAAGTTTGGTCTAGTAGATTTAACACTCTGTCATTATTCAACAATAAGTTTATGAGAAAATGTTGATTTACATATTTATAAATGTCATGTATTATTTTAATTAGTTCAATGTAACTTGCAGTATGTAAATTTAATTTTTTAAAAAGTTAACAGTTTCAAAAATGTATTTGAAAAACGATATTATCCAAAAAGTGTGCGGAATTCCGACATATTTATTAACAATAAATGCTTAAAATAAAGTGTAAAATCGGAAATCATAAAAATATATAAGATGTTTCATTTAGAATAAAAAATGTTGATAGTAGCTGCAACAAAATGACTCACACTGTATATACAAAAATATTATCAAATTAAAATTTGCTTTATACCAACAAACCTTGGTATTTAAATTTTTTTCTGTAGCTCTTACAGTTTATAAGTTAAGGTACAAGGCCATCTTATGTAAGCCTATTATTTAAAAAAATGCTTCTAATTACTAAAAAAAATTAAATAAACATTGCAAAACATTTAAATGAATTTAAAACTGGGATGATTATAGTACACAACGTTTTTTCTGATTATCTAATGACAATTAATAAACTCATGCTACTATATATGAAAATAGTCAATAGAATATGCCTTTCAAACGAACATACATATGATGTTTAAAAAGAAATTTATTCGTGGAAAATTGGTTTCTCTAAAATGGAGCATCAGACCAAAAAAATAAAAAGTAGAGATCTTTATTTAGTAACACACGTTCCCATAATGCAAAACTCAGAAATGTGGGAAATGCTCATTCTGATAGAAGTTGTACCCTCTGCAGTCAATGCACTTTATCTTCTTTTGGTAAAAGAAGATAAAAGGCTAGAAGCTGTTCTATAAAAGCGAGTAGAGATAACATAGAACGTTTTTAGCAACCAGAAGACCTTATTTGATACAATATAATAGTACCCACACAGCGAAAGTTAACTACAAATTGTAGTTATGTTACTATCTGTTTACTATTTCTTTACAATTCAATTGTAACACTACTATTTCTTTACAATGTTGCCTGTTATTAATTGCTATTTTACCATTTATTTACTATTATGACACGCATCTATTGTAAGGTGACAGAAAATTCACATTCGATAGACAGAAAATAGTTAGGTGCCGCCTGCAAATTAAAGTGAATCAATTGTGATGTTACTACAGTAGGGACTCCATAATCCGAACATCCAGTAATCCAAACAGCAACATTTACAAGCTATAATCCGAACAAACCTCTTTAATTAGAACAAATCTCTTTAATCCGGACAAGAAAATTCTATTTACATACGAAAATTGAATATGTAGAGTTCTTGGAAGATGAATATTAATTACAAATGAGATTATAGCAGATTGCTGATGCAGTTTTTGGCTGATACTGTTACGATCCCACAGGTGTAAACAAATTCTACGAAGACTAGCAAACACTTTTGTTATTAATATAAAGAGTAGTAAAAACCCGGAAGGCTACAGATGTAAAAAATAAGCTATAAATATAGTAATCATAGCATCACAAAGGCGATGTAAATGTTTTGACATTGCAGTTTTGCCGCAATTGTTTGTATAATGACATCATCTACCTTAAAACTTTTTTGTTAATAGACAATTTGTATTCGTGGCGTTTGAAATTCAATAAAAAAAATGTCAAAACGTAAACACATATTATTAAAACTATCAGAGAAATTCAGCAATTAAATATTGGGTTGGTGTTTAACGATTGCTTTAAAATATGTTGTTGGTAAATAGACAACCAGTGATATACCATTTTAATTTTGTTAATAGACAATTTGTATTCGTGGCGTTTGAAATTCAATAAAAAAATGTCAAAACGTAAACACATATTATTAAAACTATCAGAGAAATTCAGCAATTAAATATTGGGTTGGTGTTTAACGATTGCTTTAAAATATGTTGTTGGTAAATAGACAACCAGTGATATACCTAAAGAAAAACAACAAAAAATCCTAGAATATGTCTCATCTACTGACAAAGGTACAGAAAATAGAGAAATACTGAAATGAAGGCCATAAAATGAGAGCACAACGCTATAAAAGGAGAAAAAGAAAACTTAAAGCAAAAAAATTACTGATTTTCTTAATTAGAAATAAAAGTTTTGTAACAAAATTAGTAAATTACATAATTTAAGTTCTTTATAATAAAGTACCATGGCATAAAACAATATTTATATTTGTACATCCAGTAATCCGAATTCCTCGTTAATACGAATTACCCTTGCATTTATAAGTTCGGATTAGAGTTTCTACTGTATTTTGTTACTAGAATGCCGTAAGAAAATAGTAACTTTACTACTTTCTTATGGCAAACAGTAATGTTACAATTTCTTTACTATTTTACTACTGCTAATTGTTGCCTGACTATGTCGTACCTATTCAGTTACAGCGAGTAATAATTTTACGACAAATTAACGTTCAGCCGGCACGAAGTAATCACATACCTGGAAGTCTGCAAATTACAGTAAACTAATTGTGATGTTACTACTATGTTACTAGAATGCCGTAAGAAAATATTAATGTTACTGCTTTCTTACAGCAAACAGTAATGTTACAACTTCATATCCTTTTTACCACTGCTAATTGTTACCTGACTATTTATTACCTATTCGGTTACCGCGAGTAGTAACTTTACGACAAATTAACGTTCAGCTGGCAAAAAATAGTCTTGTATCTGCAAGTCTACAAATCAATGTAAACCAATTGTGATGTTACTATTACATTGCTAAATGCGTAAGAAAATGTAATGTTATTGGGTGTTATTGAAAAACGGTAATGTTACAATTTCTTCACTATTTTGCCACTGATAATTGTTGCTTCAATGTTCATTAGCTGCTTGGTTACCGCGAGTATAAGTAATATTACGATAAACTGGCATACAGTCTGCAAGGAATAGTCGAAGTTTTTTTAAATAATCATTAAAAAATAAAGACTTTAAGCCGTTTCAGGCACATGTTTATAGGAAGTTTTTGTCTTAGGTTTAGGTAAGTAATCTGTCTTTAAATGGGTTTCACGTTTTTCAGAACACCGGTATACGTTTCTAGGCAGTGTAGATATACTGGGTAATCTAAGTTAAGTATAGTATTTATATACTTTTTTTTTTGTAAAGGCGGCATCAACTGCTAAGGTTATTAGCCGCATCAGTAATTTTAATATTAAACATATATAGCTCAGCAGTGGACAATTTCACAATAAGATTACACTAATGGTAGTAATGATCGGAAAAGATGGTAAAGGAAAGGAGGGTAAGGTCATATCAGGTTATAAAATCCAATGTAAATGTATATAAAATAAAAGTGTATGAATAAAATTTTAAAATTAATTACAAATTTTGCCTAAATAAGCGAACAAGTGTAAGTATCACAGTCGAAAAATTACAAATAAAGTACATATATAGTGTAAATAGAGTACGAGTGTCAAATATATCTAAAATATCACAGTGCAAAATCATAACTAGATAAAAGTGTAAAGTATACAAGTACACATAAAGATTACTAGGTATAACAAACATTTAAAGCTGTAATAAAGTCCCGATTGACCGGAGATACGCAAATAGTCTCTCGATGGAAGAGGCGGTGTTATTTAGTGCCTCTGTTAGTGTGCCAGCTATATTGAAGCGCTGCCTATGTTGGGCATACTATGCACACTCGAGTAACAGATGCTGTACAGTAAGCGGCTCCTGGCAATGTTCACAGATAGGAGCAGGTTCATCGCGAAGTAGATGCGAGGAAGTGAGACGGGTGTGCACTATACGCAGCCAGGTGAGAATCACCTGTTCTTTGCGTGTTAGGTTAGTGGGACACACCCATTTGGTCACGAAAGGTTTAATACTTCGTAATTTGGAATCGATGGATTGCCAACTCTGCTGCTATGATGCTCTTTATAATGGGCCCATCGGAAAAATGATTAGACAGTGACGATATTACAGCACAGGAGTCTGAACAAATAATAAATGATTTTCTACACGATTTTAAACAAAATGATAGTGCGTGTAAAACGGCACAAAGTTTTGCTGTAAAGACGCTGGATTCGGAAGGTAATATCCACGACCAGCTAAAATCTAGACAATGTATTGCACACCCGACATCATTAGGTGACTTGGACCCCTCTGTGTAGATGCATAAGTAATCCATGTAGTGAGACAGAAGTTCTTGGAATCCTTTACGGTATTCCTCAGGGATGGTTTCCTGCTTTGGGAAACGCAGTAGATCAAGACGACAATTTGCCGGAGGAACAACCCAAGGAGCTACATGGTTCTGGTCTATCAAATAAATTCTTGTCATATCGATCATGATCGGGAGTCGATCCAACACCTCGATAGCTCTAATGATAGTTGGTCTGGTGGCAGTTGGGAGACGATTAAGTTATTTATATTATTATATAAGTTATTTATTTAGTATATTTATTAGTGTTAAGTATAATTAGATTTCACTGTTAGGTTGTTTTTCATATGTATTTAAGGGATGAATGCGCTGGCCGTGTCGGTCTTCTACAAAGGAAACGTGATACTTTGCAGAGTGTGAAGGGTCAGTTATTAGGTATTAGTTTTTCGTTAAAAACTGAAACTCTTAAATAAGGATAAATAATAGTTCACACTTTTAAAATTGACACTTTTAAACTAAGTTTTAGTTAGTTGGTTAGAGACATTAAAGAAAACGATCGGAGTGACCGTTCGTGCTTGTAGATACATATATTCTTAGTTTTAATAAATAATAATAAGCTCAATCCTAATGTGTTCCATTTGTAATTAATTATTGGCCATCCCGACGATATTTTATTAAGTGTATAGTTCTGCAGTCGTGATATTAAAAGCTTCCTACTTTCGGATCTCTTATTTATAGTAAAGGTAAGTCCTTTTTTATTTGTAATTTGTTTTGTTTATTTGTTTATCAATTTTATAAAAAATTTCAATTTCATTTTTATATTAATTTCAACTTGTATATTTGTTGTAAATTTAAATTTCAATAAAATTCTAATATTCATTTAGTTAATGTACTCAAATACAAAATTATGGTTTTAATTCTGTAACATGTTAGGTCTATCCTTGGAGGTATTTTATGAATATTTTTTAGTAGTATACTTATTATAATATAATTATTTCGTTTCAGCTGCTACAATAACAGTACACCCCATCGCCACAGAGGCAGGCTTCTGTACTGGGCTATGTAAAAATCTTGATACGTCATGGACATGGAGTGGGATTGAAAATCAAGTTTTAATTTAGTTTATAGTAAATAGCATTATTAATAATTAAATAAATGTCAGTTTGGAAAGAATAAATAAATTTTATATATTAAATGGGTTTTTTATATATGGCAATACTAAAGAGCATTCTTCCGTAAATTACTTTTTCATTACGATAATTTCCATCCTATAAAGAAACAATTTTCTTACGAAAAAGTGACTACTTTTTAACAATTTCTTAACTGCTCCCTTACTATAAATTAACTATTTCGTGAAAAGTTCTATAACACAAAGTGACTATTTTGTAACAATTTCGTTACTATTTCCTTACAACAATTTGACATTTTCTTCACAATTTCTTTACTATCTACAGTAACTTTACAATTTATAGTAACATTATTGTCACTTAATAGTCACTAAATTGTAAGAAAAGTTATAACATTCCTGACTATTTCTTGACGTTTTCTGTGCAATTTTCTTACAACAAATTAACTATTTCTAATAGACAATTTTTATACTAGAAAGAGCCTATCTTTTAACAATTCCTTTACTATTTCCTTACAACAAATTGACTATTTCTTTGCAATATCCTTACTATCTACAGTAATGATACAATGCGAAGTAACATAATAGTCACTTAATAGTTACTAAATTGCAAGGAAAGTTGCGAGATTTCCGACTATTAAGTAACTCTCTGCAGTTACAACATAGTAAAGAAATAGTAAGGTTTTGCTGTGGGGGTAAGGACTATGGATCTGCTCATTAAATAGTGTTAATATGTGCTTAATATGAGATACTACGATGATGAAAACCTTCCGTAAACTGTACATGCCTGTGTATGATATTCAAAAGTGGTTAAAAAAGATAAAAATGCCAAATGGTAAGTCCTTATGCTGTGCTAGTAGTTTCCAAAAAGTTTGAAGTTTGGCCCTATCAGCTGATTTGGCCCCGGAGTTTCTGGATGATTTCTGTGCGATTATGGAAATCAATAATCAAAAATTAATTTAAAAAAAATCGAAGACCTGATTAATTAATTAATAAAAAAATAATCAAAGGTCTGATTAATCAATCAGTCCATTTAACTAATTAATCAATTGATCAATTAATTACTTGTTTTGATAATTCTTTTACATCAGTGGACTACAACCATTAGGTCGCGACTCAAAACTAGGTTGCGAAAGTTAAAAAATGGGTCGCAAAATTTTTTATTTTTACTATATCATTTAGATTCATGTTAAATATATAAGCTATAAGAAATCAGGTCCTGTAATTTTAAGTATCCCCCTCTCCCTCTCGTATAATTTTATTGATATTTTTGGGTGGCTAGATAAAAAAAGTTGCGAAACGCTGTTCTATATTATGATATAAAGTCTTTTCTGGATTATCATAATTAGTACCATCTTCTAAAATTTTACTAAAGTACAGTGAAATCTCTTATAAACGGACACTGATGGTGCCACACTTCTTGTCCGTTTGTTGGAGACATCTAGCATAAAAGAAACGACTATGTCCAGTTAAGAGAGAACTAAGACTCTACCGATACATCGGCATCAAGAATTGTCCGAAGATTCAAACATCGACAAAATGTACACCAATGGAGCCAATTTATCTTCTCAAATCATCAGTGTTTGCTGGCAGCGCATTAAGTTTGACAGAATTAATAATTCCATTTCATGTGTTTTTTTAATTATTTTGTTTTACTTCAACTAATTTTGAACATCAGCATCGGTGTTTAAGTATAAACAACAACAAAATCTTACCATCGATCAAGCCCTATAGAGAACCATTTATTATTTTGATTATTTGTTTTAGAGTTAACAAATTTCTTTTCAGCTTCATAAGACAATATGTAATTTGTTCATGGTTATTAGTTCAAATTAATTATTCAATGATTTGCAAAGGCTGAAAACAATTGCAAACTGCTTAAATATAAGTAATATAAATATAAGTAATGCATAAAATAAATCTAAAAAATTATCATGCTAAAAACCGCATTTTAAAACAAATGTAGAGAAGAAATAAACTATTTGAAATTAGTTCTCAGAAAACCTTGATAAAGCAAAAATGTTTAAATGATAAATCCCGGTGTCAAATTTCACATAAGAACGACCACAAAACAATTCGCGTAAATTAAGTGTCGGATTAAGAGACCATTTTACTAAAAATAAGCTTTATGTACTGTCCGTAAATTAGAGAGTCCGTTTAAAAGAGTCTATTTAGCATGTATTGGTAATAGCAAAATGTTGGTTCCACAAAAGCTGTCCACTTACAGCAAGTGTCCTCTTATAGGGAGGTCCACAATGCAATTTGTGTGCTGTGTATGTTTTGTTTGTTCTTTGGTCCCAGTCCGGGCAAAGAAATAAATTTTTCTGAAATAAAAGAAATGCTGATTGCTGATGAGCATCAAATTCCCATACATTCAAACTATTTTTTAATCAATTTGGTTTCAGGAAATTAAAATACAGTAGAAACTCAATTATCCAGACTTCAGTCATCCGGATCCTCAATTAGCTGGATGCATTTTTTTTCTATTTAGAATTTTTTTTGCTGGAGTTTTTGGGTTATTCTCATTATATTCAATTATACAGTTTTACTGTACAGCAAGTAGTGGTATCTATAGTTATTTGAAAATTCACTATCATAGTATTTTTGTATAATGCAGTAATTAATTTAAAAGAAAACTTTTTAAGTGCGAATATTTTACCTCAAAAATTATTGATTTAACTTAAGTACTTTTCCACGTTTTGAATTTACGTATTACTTAATTTTTTCTATAAACAATGTATTTGTGACTAGCGATTATGGAAATCAATAATCGAAAATTGATTAATCAATTATTTTAAAAAAATATATAAATTCCCTATCAATCTATTAATAATTGATTAATCAATTATTATGCACAGCCCTACTCCTGCTCACCCTCCTGATGGCTACTCCAACATTTTAACAACCAAAAAAAAATAAAGACAAATTATTAAAATTGAAAGCATATAAATCGATAAACTTGAAAATTGATTTTTGTAATTAAAAGGTTTTTGCCTATAGATTCATTTTTAATGAACAAGCAAACTATTTGAATAACATCTATGTAATGTGGGTTGCCTACGTGCATTCAAATTCAGCCAATTTTTTTTCAAAATTTATAAGGGTAGTTAGTGAGTGATATTGATATTGTAAAAAATACACTTTAAAAGCTAATTAAAAAAAAAATAAAATGCACATGATGTAATTTTATGAGATATTAGATTTTAAGATGTAAGTAATGATTTTTAAAATTTTATTATACATTGATTATTCTGATTGTATTTTAATATTTTATAAATTACTTTTATAGAGCAAAACCACATAAAACTAAACTTCTTTGTAAAATTCTCTTAAATTTATTTGAATATATTTTTGTATTAAAGCTAAAGCTATTAAAATCACATGAAAGGTTAAGAAATTCATTTTTATAACACATAATCAATCTTACAATTCTCATTGAGAATACCAACAGATTTATTTTAATAAAATGTAGCCATTCAAACATTTTAAAGCAAAAATTACAATAAAATGTGACTTTCGATTCACCCTTTACACCCCTCTATTTACACAGTTAGAAAGGAAATACAAAACAAATGCAATACATTAATTGATGTGCAAATGAAATCAGAAAAAAAGCGGTTTATTGTTTAAACATCACTTCACCCTATAAATAAGTAAAGCGAATTATTGATAATCAACCCTTTCCAATTAAGATTGGGAGTGATTTAAATTAGGGCAAATGAAATTGAACTTTATTTTTTAGAAAATATGCAATTTGATAAAAAGCAATTAAAAATAATTTTTATTTACCCCAGCAAACATTAAATTTACCCTTATTGGGCCACTCTTTAGTTGATTAAAAAAACAACTTACACTCCTTTGGTTCACAGAATACAGCTGACTGTTATTTCACGTGATAATAAACCGTCCTAGCGCCATCTATTGAGTAATGATGGTATTGGATTAATAAAAGAAAATTTAAAACATCTGTTTTTATTCTAATATTCTACAAGTATATTAGTATTCTAAGTATTTTCGGAAGTCTAATTACTTTATAAAGTGGATTTAACTTTTTTTACAATTTTCTCATTTTGTTTACCAATAATATTTATTTGCCAATTTAGTGATGATTAAAGACTTATGTTTTCACTAAATTGTTAACTTTTCATATCTACATAAATCTACATTTTTTTAATTAAATACAAAGTCCAAATATTTTTCAGAGCCTAATTCTGCACAACAGAAAATTGCTAATCAACAAACAATTAAAAGACCAATTCTTGCTTAACAAATCTTTCTTTAGTGTGTCGTCTTGAGCGATATCCATCTTACATATTGTAACGTTCTTTTTCAAATAATAACAAAAATGCTGTTTAAATCGTCTATTAATAAAGAAAACATTATTTATTTCATACTGTCCGGTAAAAGGGTATTTACCGGACTCATTTGAGTCCGGTAAATGAATTATTACGTTACAAGGCCGGTAAAAAATTTTACCGGACTGAAAATCCAATTTGAGTCCGGTAAAAAATTTTACCGGACTGAAAATCTAATTTGAGTCCGGTAAAGAATTTTACCGGACTGAAAATTTTAAATGCATTTTTTTAAAAATGAACAATGTGAGGCAGTATGAAATAAAACGCCTTACGTCATACTTCCGGTAAACCATTACAGTAGCTCGTTTCAACATTCGAGACTCGGCTCCTTCGTCGCCTCGTCCCGAAACGTTTTCAACTCGCTACTGTAAACTTGGGTTTACCGGACTTATAACGTAATATACTATTACAATGCACTTAATTAAAAACACTATAACTATAAACTATTTAACGAGTTATTATCTAAATGCTAGGTATTTACAAATTTATTTGAGGACTATTTATATGAAAACTATTTATGTATTACAATTATTAACTAATTATTCAGAGTACAGTTCAACACGACGCCGGCTAAACATTAACTGCCCCCTTCTACTCGCGATCTCAATTTGTATCTTTCATACGATGACTCATACATCTAGAATGTTCGATGACGTGTTGATGAGTCTTTTGACTATTAAACAGATTGTCAGCACTGTCAGTCCAATATTTGGACATCATTTTATTATAAGAATAACTACAATTAAGGGGTCTATTCTGTAACTAACCGTTCACGAATGGCGCCGTTCGTGAACGGCGATCGTTAGCGACTTCCTCAGCGGCAGCTTCAACGAGAATCGATAGATAGGTTATCCTGTAACACCAACCGTTGAGCTATGTGCACTCTCAAGGACTGTCTAACGTTTTCTAAAAAGGTAATACATCTTTGCCGTTAATATAGATACAGTTTCACATTTTTAAATATATATTGCGCATGTCATATTTATTATTTCTGGAGAACGCGCCAATTTGGAAAAATGTCGCAGTTTTGAATTGATTTCAAAAGAGTTGAGAAGGCAACAATACGTCGTTCTTGGAGGAATTGCGAGTAAACGTACATTTTAGGTGTAAGAGAACACCTAAAAGAAACCCCCCGCTGAAGAGAACATAGTATTTGTATAGTTATTATTAATAATATTAAAAGTATGAGTTAGTCCTTTGTTTGAATTGGTTTTTATGAAATAAATTAATTACAACTAATATTTATTTATTATTTATTTAATGCGTTGTTTCACTTTTGTGTTAGTTTAGTTTAAACGTATATTTCGATCCGTTTTGGATCTTTGCATTAATATAATAATCTTAATACATTAATTGACAACTTACAGTGGTTGTATGTTAAAGTTGATCTAACCCTGACGAAGATTGAAATATAGGTTTTAACTAAACTTGCCAACTTTAATTGCATACCCATAAGTAAAAAAATACAAAAGAAACACAAATTAATTACATATAATATAAGTTTATTACGATATCTTCGGCAAGCTTAATAGGTAGTGTAAATACTTTTTACTAATTCTCAATGACTTCAAGAATTTAAAAATATGAGTACTTATAACTATTTTATTTTTTTAGAACCCTATTCAAATGTAGTAAGAAAATTTATTTTACAAATAAATTCCTGAAAATGTTTAAAATACCCCAACAATAGTAAAATTATCAACCTGCAATAGTAAATCTTTCTTCTCCCATTTCATTGAGAAATATTCTATCACTATTATTATACCTTCTTACGAGATTATTTTTAATAATAAGTAATTTGTATTACAGGTGGTTTTTCACCTGATTAAGACCACCCCTGGTGAGGTAGGTACTACCTGAAATAACAATTTATTCTAAGTATATAATTGCTACTATCTCCTAATAAGCGGCAATTAATAATTCTTGATTCATCTCAACCAAGTTTTTGAGGTTAGATTAATTAGCGTCATATATTTATTCTTTCAAATTGATTTACAATTGGATTAAATAAATTACTTTCCATTTTAACATACTCTGATAAAATTAATACAACAATTTCACATATAAAATTTCTTTTATAATTATTTATAAAAATAAACACGAACGTTGGCTAACGTCGACTAATCTGCCGCCGTTCGTGAAAGGTTGGATCTCGAAGGGTGCACTTTTCACTAACGAGTGCATAACAGTGGTTGTTTGCTTACAGAATAGCTTTAGAGCGAAAAACCTTTCAAACAACGATAACCGCTCGTGAACGGTTCGCTCAATGCTTACAGAATGATTTCAACTTCTTAGTATTGTAGCGTATTCCCAGCAAACACTGCAACATATTATTTACGTAACTGAGAGTAACAATGCCCATGGTTTGTAAAGACTGGTTGCGCCGTAACTTTTGGCCAATGAGAGAACGCGGCGCGAATACGTCATCCAGAGTACTCATTTAAACAGTTTCTATATCATTTACACAGACGGGGCACCTATAACACGCATGGAAGATGTGAAATAGGTACCTAATGCAAATTCGTCATTATGATTAACGCTGTAAATGAATAAATTATATTGCCAAATAAAGTGATTACAATCATTTATCCGCATCAATTTGCTTTAAATTTTGTAGTTATAAAACAAAAACTCGATAATAATCTTTTATTAAAATATCGTTAAAAGACTTACAAGAATTAAAACACATATGTAATAGGTTTTGTAGAAATCTAATTTGAAAATTGTGTAGTATACTAATAGCATTATTTAGCAAAGGGAAGGTCATAAAGTAAAAATGTTAAGTTACGGTCTTCCTCATCTTCTTGGCTAATTTTCGTGATGGTTCACCACTTTTTCTTTTACCTACTTTCCCTTTTCTTTGGGAATTTAGATATTTTATCCTCATAAAAATCCTTTGTCGACTAAATGAATGGACCAACTTTTTGGGGATGTCTATTTTTTTAAATATATAATCTGTCGTTCTTCGAATAATGTTTGGTCCACCTTTGTAACTGTCTTCATGGAGTTTTCTAAAGCGTTTCTCCATTTTGTGTACATTATGTAGCCATTGTTGCGAAGGCTGTATAAGGCCACCATATGACAAACTTTGGATCCACGAGGGGATGCTGTATGAATGGACTGTCAAAGCGGTATCGATGTTTTCTGTCCTAGTTCCTAAGTCAGGAAATTCGTTTTGATGCTTCTTAGCCAGATAACCTGCCACATACAGCAACCCATCCTTTTCTGTGACATCTGTCATTGATACTGTTGAAGCAGTACTATTGGAGCTTGTACTACTGGCAACATCAGAAATTTCCTCCTCTAGTGTTTCTGGTTCCTTGACGGTCAATTCACCAATTTTTGCTTGCTGAAATGCTTTGGCGACGACATATTGTTCTTCTTCCATTCCAGGAAGCGACTGAACATTGGCATGAGTCTGAACGATTCCTGGGTTCTTCCCCAAAAGTATCATGCGTATTCGGTATAAAGCATTTAATGGAGATGGATGGTCATGCAATCCTCCTCGAGTTCTCAGCTAAAAATAAGAGTATAAAAACATGTAAACATAATTATTATTAAAAGTAATAAGTACCAACCTGTGAAAAGAAATTTTCAAGGCAATCTTGATTCAGCCGGTGCGTTAATACGTAGGAAATATTGTATTTTTCTTTCAAATCAATGTATAAACTTTGGAGTGAATGACATGACATTATCACCCCTTTTTGAAATACTTGTAAAAAAGTTTGTTTTCGTTTTTTTGAAATACAGCGCATCGAGCTCATTGTATCTATCATTTCATTTAAAGTTTCATTTTGAATTTCCAAATCTTTGCCATATGGATTCTTGCTTGGCACTTTGGGAAATGGAATATAAGAATTCATCACATCAAACCAATGATTTGTTAGTTGGAAAAATTTTGACACATTTGTAGCCAACTGTTTATCAGGTCCTGGCATATAAACTCGTAAAGCCGTGGCTGTTGTATTGGAGAAGAGTTGGGCTGCTAAAGCTACATTTTGGCGTTCCGCTTTCTCACACGTTAAATGTATGGTGGATAATTTATGGCAGGAGCTAATTTCTGTATTGGCACAAGTGACTAAAGCTGCAACTGGTTCCTTGTTGATGATACTCCCATCTTCAAGTTCAAAACCTCTATCCAAAAACCAATTTCGTATCAGTTTCAACAGGTGTGGGGCATCAGCAAAAAAGTAAATTTTTCCCTTTGTCACTGGATGTAAAATGTAAGTGGTACTACTGTCTATATTTAATTCTTTCCAAAGGCCTTGATTGCCCCCACCACAATCGGAAACACATGCCACTACGTTATAGTTAACAGTGCTTAGTTTTGTGATAATACTTTGCAGTAATGTACTGGTCATCTTTTTGTCAAAACCAAGAAACACTGGTTGTTTCCAATTGTCAAATAATCCACGAGCCATAATGACTTGTAGATACGAGTGAGGCCCCATTATCTCATCTTCTTTTTGATCATACTCATACACCGATGATACTTTTACCTCATCAAAAGATAAGACAGTTAATTTGTTTATTTCTGTCTTGGAACTTCCTGCAATACCCATTATTCTGACAACATCCTCCAAAATACCAGATCTTATGCTCATGTTTGCAGCCCAATGTTGTAACGTAGAAAGTCCAGGCAGAGGATAATGTATCTTCTCTCTTAGATAAATATAACATCGTTTACTAAAATATCTTAATGTAAACGCTTGAGCAAGTTCTTCGGTGGTCCATCTAGCTTTTGATTTCTTCTTTAGGAGAATATCTACTTGATTGCTGGATAGAAAATTGGCAAAAATGTCTTTCACTTTGGCTTCAAAGTCATCAGCTCCTGTTTGCCTTAAAATTTCCATCTGTTGAATTTTTTTCTGTAACATAACATTCAGCTTATCCTTTTCTTCTACTAATTTATGCAGTTTTTCTTTCTCTTGAATAACATCCTTCAACTGACGACGTAAAATATCTACTTCAGTCTCTGCACTAGTGGACGGTATGTTTTCTATTTCAGGTGGTACTATGTGAGGTGATTGGGGATCTGAAGATTTCATTAGTACTTCTACAACTTGTCTTTGTTCTTTACATTTAGCCCTTTGTACTCTTTGACTAGGCAATGCTTTTGATGTAGCTTGTGGCAATAAATACAACGATGGAACAGCTAAAAGTAGTTTATTAACGCAAATTCTTTTCTTACTATTATTTATCTACGTACCAGTTGTTTTTAATTTTTTGGGAGTAATATTCATGAGGTTCGCTTTTAGACTATCCTCATAATCATCATTGGTAAAATGTACACTGCAAATTCTTGACGTACTTGGGTTCCATTTATCTTTTCTATGACAACACCTTACCCATTTGTTTCTTATCTCTGCATTTTTAGGAAAATTAAAAAACATTATTTTTTCTCCCGCTTTTTTTGCTTTTATCATATTGCTCTTGCAAATAGCAACACTGCATCCAGTTCCAGGCATCTAATTAATATTGAAAACCACGATATTAATTAAGAGGAATATTATTACCTATTATCAACTCACTTTGCCCTTTGGCAGTCTTTTCGACTCTTGCTAATATAAAAGAAACAGATAACCAAAGGGACTGATCCTTGTGGTTGTAATTAATTGTCTTTGTTAACAACAACACTGATATTTAAACTCACTAATTAAAAAGAGAACATTTAAGAATGTTTTAGACAATCTAACAATCTTAGAACTCTAAAAAATCACTGGTAATCAACTTGAAAACCCAAGCAGGCACATGTAAACAATGACAGTCTATTGTATTGTGTACTCCGGATGACGCGCAATATGGCGGTATCTCCCACTCTCCAACAAGTTGCGAGTATTGAAACAACGCACACTTTTGTTATGGGACTATTTATTGGCCAATTAGAGAAGAAAGGGGCGTGTACAAAACTTCAAAATATAGCCGCCAAAGACATGACTATTATTTCGCCATAAAAAGTGGCTACCGTTTAGGTACATATTTTGCATTACGTATTATTTCGTTAAATATATGGTATTTTCATAGGTATGTAGCAGGACATAATTAAAATGCAGATTTAAATCAAAACAGTGTAATGGTAAAATTAATCTTTTTTGCAAATTATTGCAATTATTTTTGCAAACCAGTAATACTGCTTTCATTTATAACTAGATTCATAATATTAATAATTTTTAACTTGTGTTTAATTTGGACATCCTTTACAAATGTCAAAGTCATTAGGAAATTTATCACTGATAATAGAATATAGTAGATATTTGTTTCGAGGACCGTTTAAGAACTGAATTGCATCAAGTAGAAAATGAAAATCAAAATTTTATTTAGAAAAATTTGCTACATATCCACTTGAGTAGAAGCTTAAATAAGAATTAATTTAAAACTAACCAACTCAACCAAGCAAATGTTCAAAGTGTTGTCCATCATGTTCCAAACAGATTCTATTGCGTCTCATAAAGGATAAAGGAACCCTGTTTAAAGTTTCACGTGTTATTTCCCTACAAACTGCACGTATCTTCTCTTTCATGGCCTCCATGTCTTGAAAAGGTGTTTCGTATACTTTACTCTTAAGAACTCTGTGGTTTAAATAGCGCAAGGCGTGGTTCGACGGTCGGCCCTTATTGGCTGAATGTACATCGCATAACATAAGTGTGCGTTCTTTCAATACTCGCCAACAAGTTACGGCGCAACCAGTCTTTACAAACCATGAACAATGCCTACATTATTATGTAGCAGCTAAGTAAAATTCAAGTCATCTGGAGAGCGTTATGTCCGCCTTATTATGCATCTGTTATTTACGTAAATTCTATATCACTGCTAATACATATGAGATATATAAAATACAATCTGTATTACAAACATACACAAAGCGCCGTATATTTTATGTTTGTTTAATTATCAGCATGTTCTATCATATATAAAATCGATACATTGCAGTTCCACGCAAATTCTTAGGCGGCGATCCACTTCCTACCTGTAATTCTGAACTTACCTGTAATCCCTTTCAAACAGGATCTTTAAGTTAAAGCAACAATTTTCAAATTTTCCACTTTGTATAGGATTACTTATTTCTTTAAAATAGTAATAGATTCCTTCCTGTAATAGTAAAATTAGAAGACAAAGAAAAACTCAAAACATTTTTATTTATTTTGTTTATTAAAAAAGAAAAAGATTAGTTATTAATTGATAACTTATTATAGAAAAAAAAATCAGTATTATATTATTACATAGCATGCAATATAACAAAATAGGAAAAAAATCAAAAGCTATGTATAAACAACATTAATGCTAACATTAACAAAATGCCAACTGATTTAAGATTATTCCTGGATTTTTAACAAATTATGCCATTCGGTTTTAGGTCATTCAACTTCTCGATTCCTATTAAATGATATGACCCGTACATTACTGAAATAATTTCCTGAATCTACCTTTTTACGGTATTAATTTAGTGGCCTAATATATATTTTGCCTTGAAACGTTTTAATAAACAATAAATACGTTTAATCAGTTATCTCCATTTTAAAAATACATTTCACTTCATAATAAAATATGAATTCACTGGAAATTAAATTTGTCGCGGCTGTTTATTCCACTTCTGAAATGCTGTAAATCCTGTAGGTTCATGATTTTCTTAACCGACAGTCTTTATTAATATGCTGTCACTAGGACGTTCATTTACTGGAATACTACACTCAGCAAGTAAATGGTGAATCTTGTAAAGTGCACTGATTTAAAGCATGAATTAAAACCCTTGTAAATGAGAAACTTTATTTTTGGGCGAGGAATTTTAAAATTGATTGTTAATTTTTAATATTTTTTGAGGTACAAGGTACAATGTCTTCTTCATTATTTTTTTTTCAATGCCATCCATCACATCCATTCTAAATGCTGCGTGCGGCCTCTAGAATTCCAACCTTGTTTCCAACGAAATTTGTTTGAGGTAATAATTACATAGGGCCGTTTCGACATTTTTAAAACAATTTCAAACTACGATTTGGTTTATTTTCATCTTGAAGCTAAACAGAAAACATTTTATTTCTAAATTTAATAGGTAAAATATAGTAAATAAAAGTCAGATGAAACAAAATCAGAAATCTAGTAAATATGCAATTAATTATGAAAGCGAACTATTTTCATTACAAAAACTTTTAAAATTTTCTTAGAACCCTTTACCTATTGAAAACTACCGCTTTATACTTCAATATGAATTTTTGAAGTGAAAATATTCTGTTTAGGCTTTAAGAAGAATACCTTACCTGTTTATAAATAAAAGAGGAAATTCCGGATGGAGACCCTTTTTGAATAGAATTGAAGAGAAACGACGCACCATACCTAACTGTACTTTCTTACTGAAACTAATCCCTTTACCTTTATTGATTGTTTATAGACAGGTTGTAAATAATTTGTGTGTTTGCAAAGACTGTTTAGTACTTTTAAAAAACTGGTTAAGAAAAACATACGTGCGCAAAGCAACACTCTTGTTCAGAATTATCTTTTTTAACTAATAATATTTTGCTCAAGAAATTGAAACAAATAAAACCTTAATTCTAAAGTAAGAATTTTAATTGAAGACCTTGTATACAAAAGTCCCGCGTCTCGAATCATTTTTCCCGGGACTCAAGACAAGAAAAAATAGAGTAATTACCAGGTCCCGGGAATCTCCCGTCAGAAACCCTAGTTACTGGGTAAACTACACTGTGCCTTTTGTCGTTTGTACGGCTTTCAATTTAAGTCTTTTCTAAGAATAAGTCTGGCACTACTTTGGAAAATTCCTTTGCTCCCTTATGCGTCGAGTTAAAACATCCTTCATTTACGACTATATCCCTAATTTCTGTTTCTGCAATTTTGTCCAGGTTTCTTATGTGAGCTGTTCTAATTCTTCTCAGAATTCTTACTGAACCTTCCTGCTTGAATCGATGTACCCATCTTCATAGTGATTTAGAGAACAGAGCAATATTTTGCTTAAACATTTGTTTGAAGTCACATAGTTTCTGTAATTGAGTTACCGTTACAAAATAATTCAACGGTTCTTATACAGTCACTTTTAGACCACCGCCCCATTACAAAGAAAAAGTTGAAACTTCTATAATTTATACTTGCTCAAATATATCTGTTTTAGTGTTTGTTTTGTCATAGCACTATAAAAAATTCACCCTTGACATATAATCAAAATAAAAAAATCACAACGAAATCATCTTTATTTGTAGAAGTGATCATGTTTTGTACAATTTTAGAAAAGGAAAGATATTCAATATAAAAATATAAAAAAACATTTTAATGGTACACACCGCTGCAAAATGTATGTCTTTTTAAGTGTAACACTTCTCAATTAATACGCAGATCTGATTTAATGTTGATATTTTTTCTATTACATAAAATAAACATAAGCAAATATTACATAATTTATAAATATAAGATACAACAAATAAACTCAATTAATCGGTTGTTAATAATTTGATTAATTGCTACATTAATAATTTGTACATAAGAACTTAGTAAATATTCACAGATATAAAAATATTCTAAAGCTAAAATATTTACAAATTTATATCAGCACTGGAAATACTACCACATATTATAATCAGCATCTTCTTGATCAAATGTTATGAAAAAGCCAAGTAAAGTAAGATACACCACAACATTTCCAGCAAGGGTAAGATAACAAGCACCCCATGCTATAGTTGGAGCATGGTACGGAGCTCGCGCAAGTACTATAGGTAAAGCAAAAGAACTTACTACTAAACCCATTGTTATAAATATTGCAGCCTCCATACACGCATTACTAGAACCTTGGTGTTCTGTATAGCGACGAGCCATTAATGTAGGAATAGGTGCAAGTACATAAAATAATACTACAAAAAAGGGCCACCACAACCTGAAAAAAAAAGGTAGTACATGGTCAACAAATCAATATAAAAGTAAAAACATTTGAATAATACAAATTAAAATAGTTTTCTTGATTGTTGAAACATCAAAATATTAGTTGTAAAATAGTTAATGAAAGATACAAGATGTAGATCAAACTTAAGAAAGTAAATTCGAAATTGGTAATTTCTTAAAACTGATTATCACCTAAAAACCTAAAAAATAACTTTTTTCAAAGGATCACAACTTTACAAATCTAATGCATTATCAGATCAGGGTCTCCACACCTTCAAAATTGTTAGTAACAACATTTGCAGGGATTTCAGAAACAATTTATGTCTCGGTTGGTCAACATCACACAGTGTGTGAGATTGATCCTTAAACCTTCACAATTCGGAACTGTCAAAAAAACAAATCAGCACTAGATAATCTCAGAGATTAAATAACTATTTTTAGTATACATTTACTATTTTGAATTTCGCGCCTTTCCTATTGTCACATTCCTAGTGGTTCTAACTTCAGCGCCAGTGTTCGCTGTCAGTGAATATAAATGGCCATGATACTGTAGCGATTATTGCCATATCCTGCGGCTCACACTTGAGGAGATTAAACCATAGAAAATTGGTCGTCTTTTTCATAATACTGATAATACTCTTATGCCAGTTTCCTATCTTCACCCTCTATAATCTTTGCTAAAACGTTGAATCAACGTTTAGTACCTAGAAATACATAACTGCAAAAAAGTTTGTCGATTCTCTCATCTCTCAAACTTCCTCTGGTAACTGATGTCAGATGGATCATGGGATATAATGGATCATGTGAATATAAACAAAAAGTTGATGTGTTTGCAGATCACTTTGCCAATATCTTTAAACCAAATCAAATCTAGTCAGATTTAATACTTGATGGTACATTTGATCTAGTCCCAGAAGAAATAATATTGGTTATGCCGAAAGAACTAGCCATTGAAATTAAGACTAATCTGAACCCTAAAAAAGCTCCTGGTTTTGATCTCATTACTGGAGAAATCTTGAAACAACTGCCGAAGAAAGGTATAGTGATGCTTACTTATCTCTTCAATGCAGTATTTCGTCTCAGATACGTTCCAGCTATCTGGAAGGTGGCAGAAGTAATTATGTTACCAAAACCTGGTAAACCAGTAAATGATGTCAAATCATATAGACCATTTCCCTACTTCCAATTATCTTGAAACTGTTCGAAAAACTGCTATTGAAAAGACTGCGACCTATAATAGAAAACAATAATTTAATCCCATTTTTCAATTTGGATGTTTTCCTCGACGTTGCTCATGCTTTCGACAAGGTCTGGCACGATAGTCTAGTCCATAAACTAAAATGATTGCTACTGAAACAATATTAAAGTTTTATCATTATACATATCGGATAGACTATTTCGCATCAAACGAGAAGACGAAATATTCAGATCTCAAAATAATAAGTGCAGGTGTACCACAAGGAAGCATCCTGGGACCATTACTTTACCCCCTTTACACCAGTGACTTGCCAGAAATAAGATATATAACCTCAGTATTTGGTCAGCAGGCTTTGCTTGCAGTTAAACACAATTCTGAAACCTCTACCGCTATGCTGCAAAATGCTAGTAACAGAATTCTTGATTGGACAATCAAATGGAAAAAAACACTTAATGAACTTAAATCTATCCATGCCTACTTCACCAATAAAAGGTTGATGGATCCCCCTAGGCGTAATATCAACGGTAACATTCTACCTCATGCAAACAACACCAAGTACCTTGGCATGAACTTGGATGCTAAGCTACTCTGGAAGGAACATGTTAAGAAGAAACGCTTTGAACTTGGTATGAAATACAAACAGCATTATTGTCTTCTTGGGAGAAATTCCAAGTTGTCATAGCACAATAAAATTCTAATTTATAATCAGATTTTAAAACCCATTTGGCTTTATGGAATCCAACTCTGGGGTTGGTGCCAAGATTCCAACATAAAACTAATTCAGACCTTCCAGAACAAAGTGCTGCATAACATGGTAAATATTCAATATTAAATAGTATGTACTGTAAATTGCGAGATAAATAATTGGTACAGTTGTATTATAAAGTAGGCGGGTTTTTAAGAATTTTGGCATATTATACCGACTTTGACAGTCAGTTTCTTCATCTTCTCGCAACTCCTTCTGCCCCTCTAGGCATCGGAGAAATCAGTTTTAAATTTTATATTTTTATTATGGAAGAATGGAGAAAGTCCTATTTAAAGCGGAAAAATCTACCGTGCAAATTATCTGACAATAGTACATAAAACTTTCTTGTTAAAATTAAAGAGATTTGTTCGAATTACAGAGGGTTTTGGATTAAAGAGGTTTGTTCGGATTATAGCTCGTAAATGTTGTTGTTCGGATTACTGGATGTTTGAAATACAGTGTGTTCGGATTATGGATTTCTACTGTATACCATAATTATCAGCAATTTAATTGCCCAAAATTTAATTTTTTTGCTGCAATAATTTTTCTTTAATATAAGGTTCTGCTAGCTTTACCTTAAAAGTTAGCAGAACCACAGAGAATTGTAAAATATGTAATTCTCTGGACCAGGATAATAGCAATGATTATAGTTATATACAGGGTGTCTCAAAAATAACGAACAATAACGCAGAGGGTTAAAGAGCGTCCGAGGTAGAATGTAAAACCGAAGAAAAAACTCTACCTTCAAAATTTTTTTTGTAAATTTGTAAAAAATTTTTAGCAATACTTTTTGCTAATACGGTCCTGTTATATTTTGCATCAATTTGATAAATAATAAGTCATCCAGCATTGGGATAGTCAAAACATTGTAAAGTGATATGTGCAGAGTTAAGCAAAAATTCGGAGAAGTCGATTTAAAAACACGTATATTGGTCAAGGACACGTCTTTATAAACACCATGACATATCACCGTAATAAGCGTTTTTGTTATAAACTGCATAGTCGCAAAAAAGTCCCAAACGTTTGATAGTTCATCAAACTAATAATTTTTATTATCAAGAGTTTATTCGAAGGTGTTTTCCGTTTTAAATAAAATAGATTAATGGTAAAAATTGCTCTTATTTAATAAATCATCATTGCATTTAATATTGATTTATCTATTTCTACTTATTTTTATTAATTTAACTTTAACTCGTTATTCCAGGAAGACTGGCAATTTTAGTAAAAATTTACATGTCCAAGATTTCAAAAGAAGCGACCCTTGTAGTTTTTTGAGTAAACCACAATCGGGCCGCAAATTCAACCTGGCGGCGCCCTAATTATGGAAATGATCTTTTTAAAAGTTTAATTTATCTTCTGTTTATTTTCGAATGTTATTACAGAACGTAAAAATGTATTTATGTTGTGTATCCCTTTTTTAAATTGCGTTGTTTATTTTACATAGATCACATTTCACTATGTGTATTTTTGCGGAATGGCTAGTCCAAAATTTTATTTACAAGCACAGAATACGAATGAAAGAATTGCTATAAATAAGAAAAGTCTGCGAAAGGGGATGTTTATAACAAAGAGGGTTTTTGATTATTGACTTACGTTCATTGAGAAATTTCGAGCCGAGATCATTTTTGTAAAATTTTATTTCAGTTTTACTGAAAAGGTTTACTATTAGTTTTAAATATTAATGCTTCAGATTCTAGTAAAATGTATTAGCATCGCAGATTAGAAGAACTAGTAATGTAATTTTCTTATAAAAGCACAACACTTTTTATGTTTTTAAATTACATTCAACGCCGCCACACATAAAGAATTCCCTTTAATTTATTGAAATATGATATCAGATGCTCTCTTTAAAAATAAGATGTTTTAAGCTGTTATTAGACCTTGAATTTATTTTAAAATAAACAAACTGCAATATGAGCAAAACGGAACGTGTCTAATTTACGAGTTTCTTCAAGTTCAATTCATTCGGGTATTTTGCGGCATTGACAAAATTGTGCTGTATTGACAAATGCTGTAAAGTTCAAGAAACTACAGTCCTCAGCATTATGCGACATCAGGAGATTGTGGAGCAGAACGTGCAGGACCGGACTCAAAACTTGAACCTTAAATAACTCGGAAAGTAAATACTTTAGAAAAAAAAGTTATAGGAAAAATTTTCTCTATACATCATCAACTATCTCGTATTCACGTATTGTCCGTTATTTTTGAGACACCCTGTATAATAGCAAAATGCCCAACATTTGGTTTTTCTTCTGCAATATATAGTATTAGCAAAAAGTAACTTCATCAAAGGTACCTTTGAAATTTTTATCTCATGTGTATTATAACACCTGAAAATTATACAGGATGACCGACGGAAATCTGACGTTTTTGGGACGGATAGTACTCTGCCGGTAGGAGGAATTACCAAGCATTAATCTCGCCATTTCATGCCGTTTCAGTTTCAGTAGCGATGGACCGGTGGACAGTTGAACATCGCATGTTTACGTATGACGCATTTGTGCAGAATGGCGGGTCTGGTATTACCGTGCAGCGACTTTTTCGTGTGCGTTTCAACCGTGAGCATCGTGGTACCGTCCCCAGCCGCAACACGATTCTCAGTTGGGTTAATAATCTACGGATAACAAGATCTATTGTGAAAAAGAAGCAAGCCACCAGGTCCGACAAAGACAGCAAGAACACCAGAAAACATCGAGCGTGTGAGAGCCGCAGTGACTCGTAGCCCTGGGCGCTCTGCACGTAAACACGCGCGCGAACTAAGAATGAGCCGTGAATCTGTGCGAACAATTTTACAGAAAGACCTAAAATTTCACCCTTCCAAGTTAAGGATAGATGAAACATTTTGCTTTTCTCATTTTAAAGTTCTCTTAAGTTTCGTTTATAAAATGCTAGCTAACGTTTGGTTGGACAGTTCTACAAACAAAAAATAAGAGATATACAATAGTATACAATGTATACTATTGTATAATAATATAATAATAGTATATATATATATATATATATATATATATATATATATATATATATATATATATAATATAATAGTATAATAATATTGTATACAATGTATACTATTGTATATCTCTTATTTTTTTGTTTGTAAAACTGTCCAACCAAACGTTAGCTAGCATTTTATAAATAAAACTCAAGAGAACTTTAAAATGAGAAGAGCAAAATGTTTGATCTATCCTTCACTTGGATGGAATGAAATAGTTCCTTTCTTTGAACAAATCAGTCCATTAATTTATTTCAATAAGTTCTTATGCTTATTTTGAATGCAAAATTCAATAAATATATCTTCTTATAGAGTGTTACAAGTACTTATTTCAAGTTGGCGTTGTACTCAAATTGATTCTTAAATCTTCTCAAAACGATAAAGACTGTTTTTTTTGTTTTAAGAATATGTATAAGGTCAGAGAGGAATAAAAGCAACATTCAATATGAATATTACGAAGTTTTGTTATATGAATATATTAACTATTCCTGTCAAGAAGAACCTATTATCGTTTATATAGGAACTTACTATATAATCAAAATGAGACGCATGTAATTAACTTTAGTATACATTTTTCTGTGTGTATACTCTCACAGACCCTGCACATTAGCAGAACTGAAGGAGGCAATCAGGGAAGAAGTGGCTACAATCGATGGTGAACTGATGACTCGTGTGATGGTCGATTTTCTGCGAAGGCTGGAAAACTGCATTCAGGACGATAGAAACCACTTACCTGACGTACAATTTCACAAGTGATATTCAACAAATGGCATGTAATGACAAACAATTTTGTGTATTAAAATAAAATTTTCCATAAAAAATAACTGTGCACTGTTATTTCAAAAACGGCATCGAATGGCGAGATTAATGCTTGGTAATTCGGCTCCCTACTCTTCCTACCGGCAGAGTACTATCCATCCCCAAAAACGTTAGATTCCCGTCGATCACCCTGTACAAAATAGAATCAGAGTCCTTTGACAGTGACAGTTGTCATTCCAAAGGCACCTTGATGCTAGCTTTACCTTAAGGTTGGAAATTGAGAAACACCGAAAAATTGCCGTTGGCGTCGTTACTTGTACAAAACATTAATTCATTTAGTTCAGTTTCAGACCTTTAAGATTATACTACAAAACCATAGGTAGCCCTCGGGTCGGAAAGTACTATGATTTGTAATAATAATAGTAATTTTGTATAAATATTACAGAATTCATATTAAAACGTCGGTATCGCCTCAATTTTAGAATAAATTACAAGGTCGATCGCTATAGTTTTTACATATTTAGTTAGAATTTATAAAAAAAAATACTAGAGATATTATTATGTTTTGCATTACATAATTGATTTACAGATATTTAAAGTTATCTTTGTAAGCTAGTTATAATAATAATAATAATAATTACTACAACCCATAACCTTAACCAAGGCCCCAGAAGCTATAAGCTTGTGCGGGAGGGAGGGGGCGATTATTATTATTATGTAGGCCCAAAGTGCGGCTGCAGCCGACTTATAGATGGAACAGCGCAAATCCCACATTTGTGTTACAGCTAAGGGAAACTGCAGAAAACCTTAACCAGATCTGCCAGCGCCGGGAGTCGAACCCGGGCCGCTTGGGTGAAAGTCCGGCACGCCAGACATTACACTACCAAGGCTGTTATGGTAATGTATACGTTTAAATGTAAACCAATTTTAATGTGTATTCGAAGATTAATAACCAGTGCTGTGAATTAAAATTAAAAATACTAAAATACAGTAAAAACATGCTACAGCGCCATCCTTTTCAGAGTAACTGAACTATTGTCCACCAAAACTGCTTAAAAATGATAATAATGGCAACTGAAACTGTAACATGATTGTTGTTATAAATAAGCTTTTATCAATTAAATTTGTTGATCTGTGAACTACTCAAGTACTTTCAAATTATTATAAATAGATATTTTAGTTTTAAGAAAGAAAAAGGCAATAAAATAAGGTATAGAACAGAAGTACACAATATAAATGTGCGACATAGGGGCCTGTTGAGTATACCCAAGCATAATAACGCACTTTTTGAACGATCATTTAGTTATAGTGTCGCGAAAGTTTACAACGGTATACTGCCATCATTAAAAACGTTACCAGCTAAGCAATTTAAAAAAGCTTTGGTTAAGCAATTGACGTCAGATTGACATTGATACACCAGATCGTAAACAGTCTGTATTGAATATATGTTTAGTTTCTTATGATAGTCATATTATTTATAATTATTTATATTATGTTTTTTTTTTGTAATAGGTCCGACTAATATATTGTTTGTTCAAAGTATGCAAGGGGGGAATGGAAGAACAACCTTGTTGAATTCCCTCCTTGAGGTTCTATACTATGTAAACATATTATAGAATAAATATTATTATTATTATTAAAAAATATTTATACTTTTTGTTACAATTTTTATGTTTATTAACTTGTTTTGTGAAAATTTAGTTCATACTTTGATCTACAAGATTCTAATGTTGGATACACAATCTATGATATATTCTTTCTTAAAATAATGTAAATTCAGAGACTCTGCATAGCGTATTTTTATACAGTCACTTCCCCCCTTAAGTAAGTAGAACCTTATATTAAAAAAAATTATTGCACCAAACAAATTAAATTTTGATAATTTAAGCAGCTGATAATTATGGTACATTTTGCATTCAGTTCTGCCGTTAAATGCTTTCTAGCTTTAGCGACGTTTTTGACGGATAAGTCTGTTATTAGGAGAATAAAACAAAATGATTTTAATTGATTGACGATGACAAATTAAAAATCAAGACCAACTTAATATAATCAAAAATAGGTGTAGGCGAATTTTTTGCAAGCCAGTGTACATATTTACTAGTTGTTTCAATTTAGATAGCAACTGCCAATATTAAACTTTCATAGAATTGTGTTACTGTACAATAACAAACATACTTTTTGTTATGAGTATACCACGTATCTAGTAAGAAAAAGTTATTAAATAGTTAGGCCTATTCCATCTCAAAACAGGCAGGTGGTGCCGGTCAAAGTCACTGATTTTGATGAAAGTTATTCTTTGTTGCAAATAAAAGGACTCCTATTTTTTTGTTGGCCCAAAATAATTCTGGATCAAGTTAAGGGTACAATCGCAAATATTTTTACTGTAACACTGATTTTTTTAATATTTAGGAGACTAATAGGAATATTTATTTTAATCCAGTTTGACTTGACTGAAAGGTAATTTTTTTTCTCTAAATTTTCAGTTGCATCATCTTACTGGTTCTCTGGTCTCTGAGTTTGAATGTGCATAGTAAAAAAACTAATCGATCAAATTCATTCAAACAAAAAAAGTTGGATAGACAATTTAATTTTGTATAAGACAGAAAATTTACATGATTTTTGGTTTTTGAATTTTAGCAAATTATGTTACAAAAAGTGCGTTTTTTGGGAGTTTTGATGTAAAGCGTGTCTCTGTAATAATTAATATTTTAATAACTATTCGACAAAATTGAATGTAATTTTATATGCAAGTAGCTAATAGTGTTGTATGTATGAGGAGATGTTTGTAATTTGAGATCTGTATATTTCTAAAGTTATTCTATTCCCATAAAACCGGACTTTTTGTAGCATAATTTGCAAAAATTCAAAAACCTATAATCAGATAATTTTACATATTTACTATTTTATACAAAAATAAATTGTCTAACTGTTCTTGTTTGAATTATTTGAGCGGTTAGTTTTTTTGCTATGTGCATTCAAACTCAGGGTTCAGAACTTTAACATTCGATAGTAGTAATTTTTATTTCTCTGAATCAAGTGAACAAATTAATAAATCAAGCTGCAAAGCATTCATGTCACGTAACAGTAGTGATATTATAGGTATTCAGTCAACTTTGACTGATGATATCGCAAAAAAATAAAAAATTTTAATATTATGTTCTGATATATTTGAACTACGTATCTTTTCCATAAATTAATATCAGTTGCATTATCTTACTTGTAACCAGGGCTAACTTAACATATGGGCTGTAGCTCAGAGGCGCTCAGCTCAGGGGGGAGGGGGGCAACGGGAGAAAAAAAAAGAAAATGTATTTATTAAATATACTTTATATAATGTTTAAGAAATGTTTTAAAAACTGTAGACTAAAATTTTGATTATTGATGTAATATTTTATTTACATTAAATTGTAAAATAATAGCGATTTCTTATTTTTCTATTTTAATTTGTTTATATTACATTCTAATTAG
The DNA here is from genome assembly GCA_929113105.1 of Agrypnus murinus. Taxonomy (NCBI): domain Eukaryota; kingdom Metazoa; phylum Arthropoda; class Insecta; order Coleoptera; family Elateridae; genus Agrypnus; species Agrypnus murinus. The sequence continues at coordinate 112,409,607 of OV816026.1, read as the reverse complement.
TATTCAATTATCGGGTGGGCAAGGGGGTGCACCAAATCGAGTTATCCTAGAGGCTAAAATATTACATAATCAAATTTTACACTACAGTTTTGATAACATTGCTTAAATATATAATTAGCTTATACAAACTATTACACAACAAAATATCATGTAGCTATATTTTAAATAAAATTAAATTTGTAGTACCTAGACCTAGCATGCGAAATAGTCGTACTTTCCATTGCGATATACCTTTAACTAATGCTTTGAAGATGGCTCCAATATATTTTATGTGTAGCACGTATAATAAATTTTGTAATAATTGTGACATTTTTTTTGAAAATATTACGAACATTCAACAAAACATCAGTTAGTCAAGTTTTCATTTTGTAGCATTCTTTATATCTTTTTCATATCAATCATATAGCTTTAGATCACGTTATACACTGTTAACTCTTTATGTATAATTGTATTAGTTTATTCTTATATATGTATTATTTAATATTTCCTGTAAGTGGGTGAATACCTGTTGGGAATAAACATTATTATTATATATAAAGTACCTATATTTAACACATAAATTAAATTTTTTTCTTCGCCCATCCCCCCTCCCCTCCCTGAGTGGCACTGATACTTCTCGAAAAGAATACATACATATATAAGATACATATGTATGTTCCAGCCCCGGTTACAAGTAAGATAATGCAACTGATATTAATTTATGGAAAAGATACATAGTTCAGATGTATCAGAACATAATATAAAAATTTCAATTTTTTTGAGCAGCTTTTTTGAGATACTATCAGTCTAAGTTGACTAAGTACAGGGTGATCCACTTAAGTTTAACCCCCTACTTTTCTCTGTTATTTATGTAGTTACAAAAAAACTATTCTTACAAAAGTTGTACGGCTTTTTCTAAAGTTTTTAAATATGACATCAAAAAAACAATTGAAAAATAAATGCCGAAGTTTTATGTAGAATTTTGCACTGATTTCAACAATATAGAACACATAGTATTTACTTCTACTACATTCCGAATTATTTACGTTTAAATATGTAAATAAATAATATTAAATAATAACACATAAAATATATTTTTTTTTATTTCACGCCTATGCTACGGGGGAACCAACATCTGTCATCTGCCCCTCATCTAACATGTAACACGAATACACACATCCGAGGGGTCAACCACTCACCGCAATACATGTACATTTTGGCGGCAATCGCACGCAATCTTTAGCAATCACAAGGAAATCATTAGAAATCTCGCAGTCTTTATCGGCAATCAGCGAAATCTTTCGCAATCCCGCAATCATCATCGCAGTCGTCGAAATCGAATATAGTAGAAGTGGTGCCATCATTAATTTGCGGGAAATCCGATAGTTATTCATACTTATTATCAGTATTTTTGTCAAAAGCGGCATTTTGAGAATCGGTAAGTGAATACGTCAATAAAGCTAATACTCCCACTTCAAGCAAAACGAAAAACCCGCCTATAATTTAGCGCTAATTAAAGACAAAGTACCAAAAAAAACTAATTTTTTTTGTGGCTAAAACCATTTAGACACAATTCACATTTCAAAATTGGGGGTGCTAGCTTAAAGGTACGTTTAAATCTGACACTTATTGCTTGATATATATGTCAGACACTAATTGTAGTTAATGTAAACGGTGGAGAATTTCTGTCGGACATATATGTTTCATGTGTCGGCAATTTATATCGACACATGTATATTAGATGTAAACGCTAATTATTTTTGAGTTCCAACTTGCATGAAATAAATTGCATTAGTTGAGTATTCGTCTACTTTTATAAAAGTGTCTGGAAGATATTTCGTTTTATTAACCCATTTAAAACCACTATTAAAGAAAAACTACAAATTAATTTTTTTGTTTTGATATTTGATAAAAAAAATATTAAATAATATATCAGAACATAAAAAAATTTAACGTTGCGTAAACGCAACGCTCTAATTTCTAATCACGTTTTTTCGAAACTATATAAGTTTTTGACTTTTTATATCAACAGTAAAAGTTTTTGATCTTTCCAGAGACATTCCAGATAAAAATTAAAATTTTTATTTGTAAGAGTAATTTTTTTAATGACGTTTCTGTTACCCATGTAATAGTATTCAAAATTCAATAAATTCAGGCTGTAATTTTGATAAAATATGGATTGAATTTAAATAGAAAAAAATATGCTACATTTAGTTTCACACTATAAAATCACACAGAAGTTATAAAAACAGACATGAATTAGACACAACATACTTAAAAAAAATTTCATTTGGAGTGTTGCGTTAACATTACAAACATTCATATACGAAACATTAGAAAGAAATAGACGGAGTTTATTGTATTTTTATAAAATTGCAAATGTAGCAAAAAGAAAACGCTTATTATTATTAGAAAAAAAAAATTAAATCAATTGGATAGTAAAAGAGTTGTAGAAAGAAATGTATACGACATAAGTATAATAAATTTAGTATATACAGATGTAAACGGTTCATATATTTATTGCAAACTTTCCGAACATCGAGCATTTCATACACATATTGGTGATATAAATCTCAAGTAATTTCTATCTGAATGTAAACGATCAGAGCGATTTATGTCCCGACACTTGACACATATGTCGGACAAAAGTGTCAGATGTAAACGTACCTTAAGCTCACACTAGCACCACTTCAAACAAAAAAAAATAATAAAGCCATAATTTACTACTAATTAAGGACAAATTTGTACCACAAGAACTTTTTTTGTAACTACAACTCTATAGTCGCTATTCACATATCAAGACTGGCAGAGCAAACTGGCAACCAACTTTCATAAAAATGAAATTTTCCTAAACTATCATTAGTACTAATTAAAGACTAATTTGTAACCCCAAAATCTTTAATTTTTTTGTACTTTGCGTTCACAATGGGCTCATTGTGACACGGAAAACGATTTCATAATAGAGGCTATTATAACATCGTTTCTGGGGGTCTATTTGTTTTATAAGATTGGTAACATTTGTTTTATATTACATATAAACACGTTTAATTTCGACACATTCTAACCTCACAAAACGTGAAAAGTCATGTTATAGCTTTACCACATGTTAAACGCAAACATCACTAGATTGTAATGCAATGTTTTTAATAGCTTGAATTTACAATTTCTATGAAACTAATGACGCAAAGTATAAAAAATAGTATATTATATTTGTTTTATAGAGGTATTGTAGCACTCATTTCTTTGGAACACTCCTCGCTTCTCTCGTCATGTCCCAAACAACTCGTGCTACAAGAGACCGTCTTATACAACTCGTATAATAATATACTATTGTACCATGATTAAAATGTTTAAATAAACGATTGTTTAAAACGTGTGCCATCTGTTTCAAGATTATTAGAAATTGATTAAATATAAAAAACTTTCCAATATGGATCCACCTTTATGGCAGACAGTGTAGTGACACATGGTACATCGGGCGCATAGTGCAAGTTTTAGATGATCAAACATTTAAAATAATTTTTAAAATCTAAACTAGACGAGTATTAATATTTGGCCAAAAGAAGAGGATGTACAGATTGTAAAAATATATTTTCTTTTATGGGCCTATCGAATTACAGTAGGACTCGATTATCCGTCAAGCATTTAAGGATAATAATCAAAAAGACGGTTAACAGAACAATAGGGAATTTTTTAATGAAAAACATGTTTTTTTTTCTCAAAATTGTTTTATTTTTGGAAAAATTATATGTATGTAGTAATAGGCAATAGTCCATTTCGTTTAAAAAGCCGTGGCAAAATGGGTATTGAAAAAGAGAGTATAAAAGTCTTAGAAGAAGTCAAAACTAGTTAAAACCCTACAAATCTTTTTATACTTATGTAACGTTAAAATTAATAATCGTATATAGTTCCTAAATGAAGCAGTTTATTTGTGAAGTAATGTCCTTCGTAGTATCTTTATAAATGAATTTACCTAACAAACTCATTTTAATTAATAGTACTGTTCTTGTAAAAAACAACCAGTACAAATACTATCGATTTTGTTCTAATCTTTAGCTATCACATTGAAAATTGCTTTTCAAACATTAGCACGTTAATGAAGAAGCAATCGCATTCTAGAAATCATCCCGCAATCCTCGGAAATCATAGGCATTGCGAAAGCAATCCTTGGAAATCAGAGATTGCGAAGGCAATCCTGGAAAATCATAGAGATTGTGAGGAAATCTTGAATTTTGGCAATACATGTACATTTTTTGTAAGAGTGGTTGACCCGTCGCACACATCCATAGTTGAGGTGGCGGAATTTCCCAATTAGAAAAATCCCGCCGCCCCAAGTGGGATTCGAAACCACAACCCTTGGAACACGAGTAATGCACTGACACCACTCGTCCACTGTCGGCCCTCATAAAATATTTAATTAGAATTAGAAAACACTTCAATTCAAAGCACATGTTTTTAAAATCAGAGCATACCCGATCGAATATGCGTTAGTGTGTAATTTATATATTTAAAAGCAAATATTTCGAAAACTGTTAAAAGTAAGTATTATATATTCTATATCAGTGATGGTGAACCTTTTTGAGAAGTGGGTCAAATTTTGTTCATTATTTTTTTTTAATACTAACCTGTGGGTCACTAAGTCAGTAGCGTCACTTGGAGGGGGAGGGTAAAAAGGATACCAATAATTTGGAAACACCAAAAATTTATTAACAGAAAAACTTGACAGTTGACTCTTTTTTTGGTTCTCACTTTTAAAATCCTCTAAAAAGGTTTACGTTTCCTTTTTGCTTTACAACTTTTACTTTTGCAAGTGAAGACCAAAAAATAAAGGTCGATTTCAAAAAAATGATATCAGCAGGTAACATGATCAGTGGCGCCTCTGCACTGAGTATTTGAATGAACAAGGAATAAAGAAAAGAACATATTATGAAATTTTGTCTATTAATAAACATAGTTAGATTCTGATACATCGCCGTTATATAATGCATCGATTATGCACACTAAATTTATGTCAGACTGTCATGAGTCATACACAGATGCAGTGATACGATAGAAAATTAGTTAACCAAGATCCACTTGGAAATATTTTTTATCAATTCGACATTACATATTTATACTTTAATTTTTTAATATTTTCGATTGTCTGTTCTCTTTTATGATATAAAAAATAAGTTTATAAAAATCAACGTGTGGGTCATTTAAAAATTCTTCGTAGGTCAGTGTCTGACCCGCAGGCCATAGGTTCGCCATCACTGTTCTATATTGTTGAAATCAGACTGAAATTCTACGTCAAACAAGGCAATAAAATACAGGATGTTCCATTTAAAAAAATTCAATTTATATATATAACGTTTACTGTCTCCAGCCTTACTTTGTGGAATTCCATAATCATGAAATATAATATAAATACAAAGATTAGTTAAAGTTTCACAAGTTTTATTAATATCTTAACCTGACAATATTGTTTCGACACTTTGTGTCATTATCAAAGGTAGATAAGATTGATAAACAAACACGTTGCTAAGGATAAATACATACAGAAAATAGGTAACTAGATACAATACATAACAAAAACTAAATATCTAACAGTTCTAATAAAGGAGAATTACTAAGCTCAGTTTGTTCATTCATTAAAGGTACTGTGCGTTTATGTCTGTATATTTCAAAAGCTTCTGAAATGTCTAATTTGTGTTTGTTGTTGCAAAAATGTAAGAATTTAATGTTGTTTTGAGGTGTCATTGGGTGGTTCTGTTCCAAAATGTGTTTGGCATAATTCGATTTTTCTGGATGTTTAAGTCTATAAGAGCGTACGTGTTCTTTGTACTTATGTCAAAATTTCTAAGTGTTTGACCAATATAAACCGAGTTACAAAAAGAACAATTCAAACGGTAAATGCCGGATTTCATGATATCTTGTGTTTTGTCTTTAGCATTGAATAAAATTTACATTTTATTCAAACCATTTACCATTTACCGTTTGAATTGTTCTTTTTGTAACTCGGTTTATATTGGTCAAACACTTAGAAATTTCGACATAAGATACAAAGAACACGTACGCTCTTATAGACTTAAACATCCAGAAAAATCGAATTATGCCAAACACATTTTGGAACAGAACCACCCAATGACACCTCAAAATAACATTAAATTCTTACATTTTTGCAACAACAAACACAAATTAGACATTTTAGAAGCTTTTGAAATATACAGACATAAACGCACAGTACCTTTAATGAATGAACAAACTGAGCTTAGTAATTCTCCTTTATTAGAAGTGTTAGATATTTAGTTTTTGTTATGTATTGTATCTAGTTACCTATTTTCTGTATGTATTTATCCTTAGCAACGTGTTTGTTTATCAATCTTATCTACCTTTGATAATGACACAAAGTGTCGAAACAATATTGTCAGGTTAAGATATTAATAAAACTTGTGAAACTTTAACTAATCTTTGTATTTATATTATATTTCATTATATAGATAACTTCGGCATTTATTTTTTAATTGTTTTTTTATGTCATATTTAAAAACTTTAGAAAAAGCCCTACAACTTTTGTTAGAATAATTTTTTTGTAACTACAGTAATAACAGAGAAAAGTAAGGGGGGAAAGTTAAGTGGATCACCCTGTACTTAGTCAACTTAGACTGATAGTATCTCAAAAAAGCTGCTCAAAAAAATTGAAATTGTTATATTATGTTCTGATACATCTGAACTATGTATCTTTTCCATAAATTAATATCAGTTGCATTATCTATCAATATATATCAATATCACTATTGTTACATGACATGAATGATTTGCAGCTTTATTTATTAATTTGTTTACTTGATTCAGTGAAATAAAAATATACGAATTTACGGGTACCTACGCACTATGGGATGAATGCTAGTATTTCTTGGCCGAAAAGAATTTTTTTCAACATCTGTTTTTAAATAAATAATAGCAGGTTTATTTTGTAAACACATGGGGCCGTTTAAAAACCCACCCGTCTTAACGATGAATCATTTCTGTGCAACACTAACCCTTAGCAAGATGCACCTAATTTTACTGTCATTACCTAGTATGAAATCGCAACAAAAAGTGTACAAAGTTGAAAAGTATTTTACAGTATTTTTACACAGACAAGTTACATCAAACTTTCAGCAGAGATTCATATGTCGATGATAAGTGCGTTTAAATAGTTAGAAGAAATTCAGTTTTGTTTTTCTAATAAAAAATAGATAAAATGTAAAGTAGTTGCGGGTCTGTTAAATCGTGACGTTATTAAAAATGTACGAAGGCTTACAAAAAAAATGTTAACAGTTGATGATAATAAAATATATCTGTTAATTATCAGTAAAGTGTACTTAATGCGTACATAATAAGTATTTCTTGCGGAAATCTGCGGATTCTAAGTTGTACTTAATTTTCTAGACGATTGCCGTTTTAAATATGAACACCTGTTTAACATACGGATAATAGGAAGCTATGAAACTATTGATGTTTTAAATTATATAACCAGTCAAATGGATGAAAAAGACTTGCCCTTATCATATTCAACAGCAATAAGAGAAAAAATTAGAATATTTAGTGTAAATATGAGAAACTATTGGCAAAAATGTAGGCGAAGATTGGATTCATTCAAAGAAACCATAAGGATTGGTTAAATAAAGAACTAACGTTTGAATAATATAAACCAATGGTCCTAATGCATGCTAGAGGACGTCCTAATTTGGAATACCCAGAAAAATCAGAAAGATCTAAATACGACGTGCAGCTACACTTTCTAAAGAAAACGAAGATAAATCGGAATTAATGGTGAAAGCTGTCAGTACTGCTGCTCGCATATCTGCCCAAACAGATTTAGCTGTTGTTTTAAATGAAACAACTAAATCACCAACACGGTAGTTTGCATCTTTCTTATAGAACTGAGACTAAGACGTCAATTCGATCTAAGACAGATTCGAGCTGATGCACATACAAATAAATTTAGATAGATGAAGATTAATGTGCAAAATGGATCTTCATGTGATCTACCGAAACCTACTTGTAGCTGGACCACAAATGATGGAAATACTGCCCGCCGACCATTTCAGGAACCAGTTTTTGCTATTGCATCAAGTGGCATAGATGCAACGCTTATAAATAATTTTAGAATAACACATTTCTTCGTCGTCGCAGTTCCTCTTAGTATAGACCAATTCCAAGCATATTGTTTTAATACTGCTAAAATATAAATGAAGAAATATATATCCATGGTATCCGATTCCAGCTACAGTTCATCGAATTCTTTTTTATGGAGAATTCAGATTCTGAAGAATTCAGTACTTCTTGCAGGCTACTTTGGGGAAGACACTGCAATCCACGCAAGAAGCCGCGAGTCGAGCAATAAACTCTATAAATGCTATAGACAGTTTCATGCAAAAACAAGCAGAATTTTAAATTTAACTATATGCCATTAAATTTATTCAATAGAGCCACAGATACGTATATCTGACCCTGTGCTATCGACTACTTCATTAAATTACGACGGAAGAAAATTTTTCTCAATATCTTCCAGGGGATATTCTTCGCCCATTGGAGACTCCAAATGTAGATCCTAAACATTTGACATCTACCTACGAAAAACGTTTATCAGAATCTGACTGATAAAGAATCCCTGGGTGTTCGGGAGACCACACGACGTTCACCCATAAAACTGGCTGTCTTCTACCCTATCCTTGTTTCCTTGGAAACTGGGTAATGGATGAAGCTGTCAGGTCAAGTGTGTGGTAGAGAAATTCGTGAGAATTCTCGACGGTTACTCATACCGATCAGGGGGAGCCCTGGTATATGATACCGGTGTAGGCGGATTCGAATCTCGCCTTGGATAAGGTCATTTATGGTCACCAATGAAACCCGCTGTTTGACCGAGGTCATTTATGGTCTCCAACGGAACCCGCTGTTTGACCGAGGTCATTTATGGTCATCAAAGGAACCCGCTGTTTGACTGAATCCTATGTGAGGAGAAGCGAAGTGAGGTTTATCCCGGGCAGATGGGAAACTGCATGCCGCCAGGTAAATGTGCTTAGGAGCTATCCCGACCTCCCTATGATCCGGACTGCAGCCGGGTACAGCGGTTGGGAGAAGCTCTGAAAGTCATTACACTTAAGGAGAGTTGAAGCGAATACATAGCCTCTCACAATCAAGACAACTTCACCTTAACGGGTACACACTGGGAGTCTATAACGTGTAGACTTAAACGAAGCTCTGTCGAGGGCCCACCAAGCCTATAATTTGGTAGATCGGGGTGGCAAAACCATTTAAAAACCAAGTCCTGCCACAATTGAGGTTGGATTCGATCGGGCAGTGGCCCCAACCCCTGTCTCGGGGAGGAGCTTATGAAGGTAGGAAAGAGGACTGGAGGGCTCTCTCTATTCAACTGAGTTAAGTTGGGGGAATAGTCCTATTGCTGGACGAGGTACTTACCCCCGTATGAAAGAGGACGGGAGGGTGCCGGCGGGTGAGCACGTGTTAAGTCAATCGCTCCGGTACTAGCCTGGATAGCTAGTAGAGGGTGGATAGGCAACCTCGCTCCGACCAGTGAGCAGACTGGGAGCAATTGCTTCGCAATTGCGCGCTGATTGGGCGTATCCCAATCACTTCCTCTTGGAAGGAACGTGGGGGTATGTTGATACGGGTACCCCACGTAAAACAAATTATAATAATCTGATAAAGAAACCGAACCTTCAGAACAAGATACTTTTCAAACAATTATTGCTTCTGAAATAGAACCTCTTGATGACATAATTCTAGGATCAGAAGATGTGTAATAAAATATTTTTCTAGTATCGCACTTTTGTTGTTTCTCGTTGGACCTTAGTAATAATCTACATTGTAATTTGTATAAGGTAAACTTGTATATTTATATAAATTGTAGTAACTTTGTTATAGGTGTCATATTGTTTGGTTTTTATAAATATTTTGTAAATACATCCATTAAATAATGTAAAAACTGTATAATTTACTTAATTCTAAATAGGTAATATTTGATTTTTCATATATAAAACTTTTCATAACTCTCAAAGTATTTTTGGCCAAGAAATATTAGCATTCATCCCATAGTGCTACGGTTTATCTGTCCACGGGTAATCAAAGTTTCTCAATGAACCAGTAAGATGATGCAACTGGTATTTATGGAAAAGATAGTTCAACTATATTAGAACACAATATTAAAATCTCAGACTTTTTGAAGATGGCTTTTTTGATACAAGAGGTCCAAGTAGACACTTTTCAAAAATAAACAACCATATATCTTTCTTCAGGTACATGCTAGAGTTCCTAAATGAAAACTTGAACTGTGTTATTTTAGAGTTAGGACACAGATGTCAAAATCTATATCTTTCTAGCCCAAAACTAAGCTGTCTGAAACAAGAGATACGTTTTTTCTCTTTTTATTTTAGTGACAACATTCAGCAGCTGTCATATTAGCTGTCAAATATAATTAATATATTGTGCACATAGCTTTTATCAATGCAATACCAGCATTCAAGATTGAAAAATGCCATATGCCTAAACCAGTGACGGTTTGTACACTTTTGGATGTTCTGTTAGCAGACGGCAAGTATATATTAACTGGTTGCTTAGCACCCGATTACACAGGTTGCATCCGTGATGCTAACAGAATATCCAAAACAGTACATAGTAACCTCTGCTGGCATCGGGTCATCATGGATTTATTTAAAATCCAAAAATACAATATAAAACTCAGATGTTTTATTTGAAAAACATAAATCTTAGATCCGTAGCTTTTTTTGGCAACTTTGTTATTATTAAATATGAAATCCATTAAATTAGCAAATACTTTTATTTTTTCATGCTAGATTACGATAATAAAAAAAAGATTGAGCAGTTATGCTGTCATATTTATTTTTCTGCATGTAAAAATTCTTAATCTGCACATTATCATTTATTTCCTGAAGAGAGAATTTTTAAAACTACTATAGTAGAAACTAATCCGAACACACGGTATTCCGAACATCCAGTAATCCGAACAACAATATTTACGAGTTATAATCCGAACAAACCTCTTTAATCCGAAATCCTCTTACAAGAAAGTTCAAATATGTACATACTAAAATTGAATATGTAACATTCTTAGAAGATGCATATTATAAATGAGATTATAGCAGGTAGCTGACGTGATTTGTTGGTTGATACTGTTATGACATAAATTCTACGAAGATCAACATACACAGTAATTATTAATTTGTATAAAGAGTAATAAAAATCCTGAAGGCTGCAAATGTAAAAAATAAGCTATAAATATAGTCATGAAATAAATAAAGATTAGTAAAAGTTTCACAGTTTTATTAAAATATAACCTGACAATATTGTTTCGACGTAATAAAGGCACCCTAAATGTTTTGACGTTGCAGTTTTGCCACAATTGTTTATGTAATGACATCAACTACCTTAAAAGTTTTTCTTTCAATTTTGTTATTATACAATTTGTATTTACATCTTAATTTACTTTTTAAAAATGTCAAAACGTAAACACACATTATTAAAACTATCGGAGAAAGTGGAAATTATTAAACAATTAAATGATGGAGCTAGTGTTTCAACAACTGCTTTAAAATATGGTGTTGGAAAATCGACAGTCAGCGACATAAAGAAAAACACAACTAAAATTCTAGAATATTTCACATCTGCTGACAAAGGTACAGGAAATAGGAAAACATTGAAATTAAGTGCACATCCCGCTGTCAAAAAATGTCTTTATACGTGGTTTCTACAGGAAAGACGAGGTAAACCCGATTTATAAAATCCTATCTTGCGTGTTAAATTTCTATTTTTTGATTTTTATTGCACAGGTTCTCCCATATCAGGAGATATATTATGTGAAAAGGCAAAATATTTTTATAAGGAAACGACAGGTAAAGATGATTTTAAGGCAAGTGCAGGTTGGCTTCAAAAAATTTAAATGAAGATATGGCATTCGCCAATTAATTATTAGTGGGGAAAAACTTTCAAGTGATATTAGTGCAGTAGAACATTTCAAAAAGTTGCTATTAAATAAAATTACAAAACTTGATTTAACATGTGATCAAGTGTACAATGCAGATGAGAGTGGACTGTTTTGGAAGATGCTGCCAACAAAAACGGTAGCTCACAGTGGCGAATCTTCAGCGCCCGGCAGAAAAATTATTAAGAATAGAATAACCTTTATGGCCCTGTTCTAATGCAACAGGAAGCCATAAATTAAAATTGTTCGTAATAGGGAAATCACAAAAGCCACGATCGTTTAGAAATTCTCACATCCCTGTAACATATAAGGGTCATAAAAAGGCATGGGTTACAAGACAACTTTTTTCTGAATGGTTTCATACTGAATTCGTACCAGCAGTCCGAGAGAAGATGGAAGAACTCAATTTACCACCAAAAGCACTTTTAAATCTAGACAATGCACCTGGACACCCTAAATTAGCAAGTGATGATAAGATTCAGGCAGTTTTTCTACCACCAAACTGCACACCCATTTTACAACCAATGGACCAGCATGTAATACAGTCTGTCAAGCTAAATTATCGCAAAAAGCTTTTACAAATTATCATACAGTCAGGTGAAAACAATTCTGAAAAGCTGAAAAATATTACGGTAAAGGATGCCATTTTTTATTTGGACGAAGCATGGCAGCGTGTAAGTGAAGAAATAATCAAGAAATCCTGGAATAACTTGTGGCCAACGGACGAAACTATGTGGGATGAAGAAGATGATCTGCCTTTATCCTTGTTAGCACAAAACTTGAGCATGGGCAAATTTGAACATGAATTAAATGAAATTGTTTGCTTAACAAATCAACTTGACGAACATGTCACCCGTGAAGAAATCGAGCAATGGGCAATTAATACAGACGAGCCAGCAGATCTTATTTTAAGCGAAAATGAAATTATGCAGGAGTATTTTGATGGTGAGGAAAACAATGTTCCAGATACAGATGATACCAATGGTCCTACCGTGAATCATTCCGAAGCTGTAGCATCTTTTAATATCTGCTTGAGATGGGCATCAGAAAACGGAGTTCCACCCCATCACATATTGTTGCTTCAAGAAATGCGAGCACAAGCTATGAAAGGAGAAAGAGAAAGCTTAAAGCAAAAAAAGATTACTGATTTTTTTCATTAGAAATAAAAGTTTTGTAATACAATTATTAAATTACATAAGTTAAGTTATTTATAATAAAGTTTAATGGCATAAAGCAATGTTTTTATTCGTACATCCAGTAATCCGAATTCCTCGTTAATACAAATTCGCCTTGCATTTATAGGTTCGGATTAAAGAGTTTCTACCGTATAGTGCATAATTATATCAATTTTACGACAGCTTTTAATAAAGTATTAACTGTACCAAATTTCAGATTTATATAATTGTCATACTGACAGTTTAATTTTTTAAACCAATTTTCATGATTACCAACCTTCTAATAGTTTCAAAATATGAAATGTCACTGGGAAAATTTGACATGCGTGACTTAACTCTAAATAACACAGTGCTCAGTTCATATTTAGGAACTCTAGTACATGCTACAAAGATAATTTAGGTATGAAAATTTAGAGAAAAAAATTACCTTTCAGACAAATCAAATTGAATTAAAATACTTCTAGTAGTTTACAACATATTTAAAAAAATCAGTTTTAAACAATAAAAGTATTTGCGATTTTGCTCTTAACTTTGATGACCTGTAACTTGATCTAGAATTTTTTTCCCATCCAGAAACAAAAAAATAGGAGTCCTTATATTAATTAAGATTAACATACTAAAATTTCATCAAAATTGTTGACTTTGACTGGCACCATCTGCCTGTTATGAGACGGAATTGCCCTTTTTAGGTTATGTTATAAATAAGAAAAGTCTAAAATTTATTTTTCGAGTTCTTATTTTGAAGTTTAAAATTAAAATAAACAAAAAAAAAATCAACAATCAATGAAAACTTATTTTCTGCATTAAATATCTTCTTTAATTATACTTACTTATACTGTGGTAACGCACATGCTAAAATTACAAATGTCATTCCAATTGATCCCGCAAACGCTAAGCTAACCAATCTGTAAACAACATATAGATAATATATACACATAATGTATGAAGAAAAAGGATACTTACGCTGAAGTATTTTAAACCCCAAATACCATTGAAAAGTGAACATGAAACAAAAATAAAATTAGAAATTGAACATTTTATAGTCTTACAAAATTTTAAATCAAGTATCTAGTTAGTTGTGAACATTTCTAAACGAAGCAATAGTCAATCTAGATTAATTCTAAATATCCATTTCTTTTTCATTTGATCAAATTAGTCATTCTAAGCTACAATAATTGCAATAAAAGTTTGCAGTACTACACAAACACTGTAGAATAACACATTTCACTGTGAGCCCGAACACAACAGATTGTATATTATTTTTAAGAATAATATATTTTAATTCTTTTGACAATTGTCTATCTGTTAGACCTTGCACTGAATCAATAAGCAGAGCTCTTCGTGGTAATATTAATAATAATAAACAATAATAAAGTTTCAAATTGCATTCCAGGAAAGTATATAAACACTACATTCAGATTAAATAACTTTTTAAACAATAAACACAAAACTTATCAGCGGAGGTGAAATAAGAGATTTTAGTTTCAATTGAAGCTTTGTTACGAGTAATTTCTGCTTTCATTACGAGGAATTCATACCTTAGTTTCATTTTAACAATCACTATGATACATCGCTCTATAAGTGAGTATCATATTATCATGCCTGTGTTCGAGCTCATATACATAAACATAATAATACAATGGAGATTTAGATTAAATCATCGATAACTATGAAAATTACCAAAAACTATTTTGAGACATTTAAAATCTTTTTAATTTAGAAATATACGCAGCCAAATTAAGTGTGGTCTTCTACTAATACTTTTCATTATTTTACATCTCCTTTTACCAAGAGAAATTTCTGTTGTGAAAAGAAATGTACCTTTAATACCGGCCATTTTGTTCCTCAAGACCACAAGACTGAATAAGAAACTTTTACAAGATAATTAAGGGGGACGTTCGTCTTATATTTATCATCACAATATTATAAGGCTATTGGCATTTAGTTACAGCCTTTTTCAGTTGCCACTTAAACTGGACAAGAATTACAAATTTACTTTAAGTTTCTCAACATATTCTGACAGGAATTCTTATTAGTCATTATTCGATTCTGCAACACCCAAACCAAATAAACACAACGCAAGTCACTAAAAATCAGTGTTACCAAATACCATTACATTTATTATTAACTGAATGACGGGCTGATGTTTTCATTTTCATATGGATTTTACAGTAAACTAATCAGATTTGCTTTGGTTTAAGTTTATTATGTATAAATTATCATTATTTACAAAATAAGGAGAAATTCGAGATATTTCTATTAATCAATTCCAGTTATACTAGTGTATAATTTATTTGTGTATTGGCACAAATTACAAGATGACACTTTATTTGACAGTTCTGTCAAGTTCAAAGAATGACAATGAATAATTAAATATAAATTTTGAAATATTGAACTTATGATGATATCGCATTAATTATTATAGCTATTTAAAAATGTTGTATACTCTTAAAGCGATCTTATTCTTAAAATTGTTAGGTGGCACTAAAGTGGATATTTTTTGCTTTAACCATAGGCGTCCCTTGTAGGGCCTTGGAAATCAATTCTTTTACGAGTTCGTAACTACAAACTTATGGTATTGGTATACAAACACTGTTTCACATGTTTCGAGCTCGCAATTAGTATGCAGTAGTACAGGAAAATCACCGTATCTTTGTTTTAACAATTTCTTTTGCCAGATCCGGCGTTGTCGTTCATTTATATGCTCTGCATTCAGGGCGGTAAG
This sequence comes from Agrypnus murinus, assembly GCA_929113105.1. Lineage (NCBI taxonomy): Eukaryota > Metazoa > Arthropoda > Insecta > Coleoptera > Elateridae > Agrypnus > Agrypnus murinus. The sequence continues at coordinate 112,393,742 of OV816026.1, read as the reverse complement.
CTTAACTTACCGCCCATGGCTAGTTAATAAAGTACCTCGTCATTTAAGTCAAAAAAACACTCACTACCATTCTAAAATTCGTCCGGATTGAAACAAATATTGTTTTTGTTTATTCAACTCCATAACAACCAGGTACGTTAATCGTAGGGTTGCCAGGTCTCCTATATTTAATAGGAGTCTCCTATATTTTGTCAAAATCTCCTATATCCTATCAACCCTTAAATATAGGAGCAAAATCTTCTATATTTTGGAAATATTTGAATATAGGTGATGAACAACGTGAATTGCATGAAGCTTCCAGGGAAAATCTTAAATTTTGAACAGAATATTCTTTTTCCTGCATGTATACACCATTTATATTTAACACAACTGATTTTGTTTTTGAGATGTAAATTACGAGCGGCCGGTGGTGCTGTATGTAGCTATATGAAGCATTTAATTTTCGTGTTAGTTTGTCGTAATGCGATGTTGTTACTTGCGAGCTATGTCAAGTGTTTAATCGACAAATTCCTTCTATTAATTTTTTTGACAAAACTATCTTCCTAACAAATTTGAATCTTTAACGGCACAATCTTACACCGTTTTTACTTCATTTTCTTCTTCACTTTTTATGAAGTTGTTATCATAAATGTATCAACAACTTACCATTTTGCATAAGATTTAAATGCAATTTATGCATAAACAAACCTCTTAAATATTAAAGATTTCGGACGTCAGGAAATAATTTTGTGCATTAAAATCTATCAACTGCACTAATTTCTTTTACATTTTCATCATTTTTCTCTACAGCCACAATATGTTGTAAACTTTAAATAAAAATGTAAAAAGTAGTGAGTAATTGTCAATGTATTTTCTGACAAATAAAAAATAATTAATTAGTTGAACTAAAAGGCAATTTATTTAATTAACTTCTTATTCTTGGAAGAAGAATTAATAATAGAAATCAATTATTTAACACCAATTATTGCATTATTAAATCTTGATGTTGTTCCATTTGTCTCTTAAAGTGGAGTTAAATTGAAAAATAAAATGAAAAAAAAAGAAGACTATGAATTTTTCATTTTATTTTGCATTATTATATGAAAGTAATAATAATGCACATCTTTTATCAACTCAGGAAAAATGGGTTACGTATATTAGGCCAGTAAAATAGAATCCGTTGGTGGAAATAAATGTTGGAAAGCGGGGATCGTTTCGATCGCTTCGTTTGAGGTCAAATATAAGTATCCTAGGTTTGCACGGTCCCTAGACGCGAGCTTACCTGAGGGCATCAAAAGAACCACGAAATCTTCGGACCTTTTTTTAGTTTTTCGCTTATCACTCCAAAGCGGTGCTTTCCAATGAAAACTTCACTATTACAAGAATTAAAGAGCATTAAATTCTGCGTCGGATGAGTATCTAACATTTTAAAATCGGTCCAGTGGTTTGGTCGAAATCGACGGTCGAGAAACGACAATTTACAAATTTTCGATTTTCCGTCAGACCGGACGCCCAGAGGCTTTCCGTATAAAAAACCCCGTTGGACTCATTCTGATTGTTAATATAAGTCGAGAAATACCTAAGCTTTGATATTATAGAGGTTGGCCGATTAACTTAATGACCATTTTATTCCCCATCATAGCAATCAGGATCAATCCATATGAAGCAGTGCAGTAGGTACTGGTCGCTCGATCATTTCGAAAAAAGATAATTTTTTGTGTGTTCTCACCGCTAAGTATTGGTAGATCAAAATCACTGTCATTTTATTTTTATTCCATTTGATTGAAATATGACAGCCATATTTGTTTCGTGGTGCACGACGTTGCTTGCAGTTTTTTGATGTAAACGTAACTCTTGATATCTCAAGAACGGTTGATCCTAGAGACCTGCGGTAAAAATGATTGTATTGCTCACATGTCGGACTACATTTTTAAATCTAAACATAATTTTTGTAGGACGCTTACTTATGGGTGTGATTTAATCGCGAAAAATTTATGGGGGCATATTTCATATATCCAGATAAAAATGAAGTCTTAGGGAGGATTTTCTATTTAAACGTACACGGTTAGAGGTAGTTTATGTATAAAATATTTTAAATCTGAAATTTTACTATTTTGGTATTTATGGGCTTTGAAGTTCTCGTTATGATACATCATATCAATATTATATTTATGATTAAAAAATGTAGTCCGACATGTGAGCAATACAATCATTTTTACCGCAGGTCTCTAGGATCAACCGTTCTTGAGATATCAAAGTTACGTTTACATCAAAAAACTGCAAGCAACGTCGTGCACCACGAATCAAATATGGCTGCCATATTTCAATCAAATGGAATAAAAATAAAATGACAGTGGTTTTGATCTACCAATACTTAGGGGTGATAACACACAAAAAGTTATCTTTTTTCGAAATGATCTAGTGACCAGTACTGCACTACTTCATATGAACTGATTCTAATTGCTATGATGGGGGTTGACAGAAAAATGGCAATTAAGTTAATCCGGCAACCTCTATAATATCAATGCTTAGGTATTTCTCGACTTATATTAACAATCAGAATGAGTCCAACGGGTTTTTTTATACGGAAAGCCTCTGGGCGTCCGGTCTGACGGAAAATCGAAAATTTGTAAAATTGTCGTCTTTCGACCGTCGATTTCGACCAAACCACTGGACCGATTTTAAAGTGTTGGATACTCATCCGACGCAGAATTTAATACTCTTTAATTCTTGTAATAGTCAAGTTTTCGTTGGAAAGCACCGCTTTGGAGTTATAAGCGAAAAACTAAAAAAGGTCCGAAGATTTCGTGGTTCTTTTGATGCCCTCAGGTAAGCTCGCGTCGAGGGACCGTGTAAACCTAGGATACTTATATTTGACCTCAAAAGAAGCAATCGAAACGATTTCCCGCTTTCCAACATTTATTTCCACCAACGGTCCAAAACGGGTCTAATTTTACTGGCCTATATGTGCAATTATATCTGGCAGGTTACGCATGTAACTAGAGTACCTATTTCGTTGTGTTTGTTAATAAATACAAATATTAAAAACTCCTATATTTTTTGTAAATCTCCTATAATATTTAAGTCTTACTCCTATATTTCATTAATATAAACCTGGCAACCCTAGTTAATCGACTTGATAAAATTCACATTTTCAGTGTGATTTTGTTAATGTTTACTCCATATGTTTAAAACTAACTCATAGATGCGATCAGGCAAAAAAATAGTATAAGCATTACGGGCGGTAGGTGCCACCAGTCTCGGTATAATAGTCCAGTCAATTTAGAACAAATTTTCATGAATAGCAACAATCTCGTTTTAAACGGAACACCATCTATTTTTAATCATGTATTTATTTGCCCTATTTAAGGTATTTATGTAGGTGTAATTTTAAAAATCTATAGATGTCTTAAACTTGTTAAACTAGCAACCAAGATACTAACGCAGAATATCTTGTATCTTAAAATGTCTGTTAACAGATAATTATAAAGATTTTGCTCCACATTTAGCATGCCTGCAACAATGCCTGTATCAATATTAAATTGTAAATGTGGACAGTATTTTAGAAATGTAACTATAGTTTACAGTTAACAGAGAAACTAATCTCTAATTTCGTCTTCTCTAATTGTTAACAATTTCTTCTCATAACTGAATTAAGTAATCTTCCACAGCAACTTTAAAATATTGATTATTTTATAAAGCCGAATCACGTACAAACCTAGAATCAAGCAGATCATACTTTCTACCTTATTTTCTTGATTCTACCTTATAGAATATACTATATCTACTGTATATCTAGGTTTGTACGTAGTTCGGCTTTATAGTAGTCAATTTTTGCATTAAGTTCTTATTTTTTACTATCTAAATATAGAGACTTGAAATCTTTTGTAATGCCTTCAGTACTGGACCAATATAAAATGTTATATGTTTAAAATGGGGGCACGCCCCCTCGGGAGGCTGAAACCCCCATTTTGTACCCCTAATTTAATAACGCAGCCAAATTGAGCGAAATCTATATTAGGAGGGTTCTTGGAGTCGCTGATTATCAATCCAATGAGAAAATTGAAAAATTTAAAATGGCGGACCCAAAATGGCGGTCCTAAAATAACGGCATTTGAGATTGAGAATGTTTACGCCGTTTCTATTGATTTTAGAGAAAAACTCAAAGAGTCAAAAAGTGCTTAAAATGTGATTTTGCAAAGGAATACACTATTTTGATTACCTTATTATGAACCCTTTCGCTCTGCCCTAGTAGTAGAGTCAATTTTTGCATTAAGGTCTTATTTTTTACTATCTAAATATAGAGACTTGAAATTTTTTGTAATGCCTTCAGTACTGGACCAATATAAAATGTAATATGTTTAAAATGGGGGCACGCCCCCTCGGGGGGTTGAAACCCGCATTTTACACTCCCAATTTAATAACTCGGTAAGTTTTCCATCAACTTGAGGCAAATTTATGTTGGGAGATTTTTGGGGTTCCTGATTATAAACTCAAAATTAAGAAATACAAAATGGCGGACCCGAAATGGCGGTCTTTGAGATTGGAAATGCGATTTACGCCGTTTTTATTGATTTTAGAGAAAAATCCAGAGAGTCAAAAAGTGTTTAGAATGTGGTCTTGCATAGGAATACATTATTTTGGTTACCTTATTATGTAACCCCCTTCACTCTCTTATAGTTGGCTTCTCAGTAAAGAGGTTGCATAATAAGGTAACCGGAATTACGTATTCCTATGCAGAATAACATTCTAAACACTTCCTGGCTCTTTGCATTTTTCTCTAAAATCAATAGAAACGGCGTAAATCGGATTTCTAATCTCAAAGACCGCCATTTTAGGTCCGCCATTTTGTATTTCTTAATCTTCTCATTGAATTTATAATCAGAAACCCCGAAAACTCCCCCAATATAAATTTCGGTCAAGTTGATGGAAAACTTCCCGAGTTATTAAATTGGGAGTGTAAAATGGGGGTTTTAACCCCCCCCCGAAGGGGCGTGCCCCCATTTTAAACATATTACATTTTATATTGGTCCAGTACTGAAGGCATTACAAAAGATTTCAAGTCTCTATATTTAGATAGTAGAAAATAAGACCTTAATGCAAAAATTGACTCTACTACTAGGGCAGAGCGAAGAGGTTACATAATAAGGTAGCCAAAATAGTGTATTCCTTTGCAAAATTACATTTTAAACACTTTTTGACTCTTTGAGTTTTTTTCTAAAATCAATAAAAACGGCGTAAATCGCATTCTCAATCTCAAATGCTCTAAAATATTGTCCACATTTACAATTTAATATTGATACAGTACGTTGCAGGCATGCTAAATGTGGAGCAAAATCTTTATAATTATCTGTTAACAGACGTTTTAAGATACAAGACATTCTGCGTTAGTATCTTGGTTGCTAGTTCAACAAGTTTAAGACATCTATAGATTTTTAAAATTACACCTACATAAATACCTTAAATAGGGCAAATAAATACATGCTTAAAAATAAAGGGTGTTTCGTTTAAAACGAAATTGTTTCCTGTTGGCGCCCCCTACAATTTAAAGCGGGTAAAGAATAACATCGTGTAATTAAATTTTACAACAAAAATCATCCGCGAAAAAAATTTACTCGATACCAAGATCTTAGAAATAAAGGAAATTAAAAGGATTTCAAAAAACGCAAAACACCCTGTACGTATTGGGTTGGATACAAAAATTGAGTAGCACAGTGTACACTAGGGTGGGTCGTTTTTCAAGTTTTTTTTCTGATCGATTTCTAATACCCGGCAAAAGTTGCCCACCTATAAGGGTAACTCACGTATAAAATATTGTTCTGATCGGACAATATCTTCTGTCTGTTCTATGAGCCTCAATATTTTCTATTTTCGCTAAAAACACTAAAGTTACAGCTCCCGCAAGATGGGCCCAGGCTACGTTACCGATACGTTTAGGAATTCATTTTAAATGAAAAATCATTAACGAGGATTCGAAAATCAAATTCAAGATCCTGTGTGACCATGGATTTAGCACAGCGGTTGGGGGGGGGAAATGTACATATATATGTGATTGTGTGTAGCTTCTTACTGACTTGTGAAAGCAACCTGCCAAATCACCCAGAGTCTACCACATGGAGGTGGTTGCACTTTGGGCTCCTCCCAAGCCCTGCCCAACCAACAATATGTAAGACTTGCTGACTCTTTAGTCTGAGTAATCATTTCCATGGAAAATACTACAAAACTGCCCTCTGTTGACAAATCTTGCAGGCATAGCCTGTCTAGACAACAATATCGAGCGAATTTGACGATCACGTGCTTCGTTGCCGCACACTTTTAAAGATACGTGGGTTACAAGCTTCACAATTTGTTCTACTGCCACTGTGCGGCAAGGGTACTTTGTAAAGGACCATTTTGGTACTGTACTATCTGGGAGGGAAGTTTATATATGAGTTCATTGTTTGAGACTCGTCTAAGTACTGAAGGTACAGTAATGCACACATCAGGATTATCCCAGGTAATCATGGTTTTATAGTCTGGAGCTTTGAAATTAAGCTTTGGTACAATGTTAAATCTAACAATGTGGGAAATCAAAAATATAATACAAAATATTTGTATTATTAAATATTCAAAGTGGGGAAATTATTTACAAAATAAGTCCAAGTGTGACAATATTGTAACGTTCTTTCTAAAATAATAATACAAGTGCTGTTTAAATCGTCTATTCACAAACAAATATTTATTTCTATACACTAATGAATACACTATAAATTAACGCTATGATTATAAACCATTAAAAACTATTATTTACAGACTATGAATTTCTAATACAACATTTATATTCACTATTTATTTTGTAATACACAGTTAATGACTTGCAGTTGACTGATCCCCTTTTATCCGCGAGTCGCTTTTATACCCTCCTACAATCGTACTAGAAGCCGGTAGAAACTACCATGTATTTCTGGAAGGTGCTAGATAAACAGTGCCTCGTTTACATTGTTGGTGCTATGCGTCATTCTCTCGAATGCCGCAGAATACTCCATCCGCTGCTCGAGAAGGGGTTCTTTCTTTTTCTCTCTTGTTACACTGCCCCCCTCTTCAAGTCTGTTCTGTCCCAGAACAGGTTTTATGATCTGGTTCCTGTAGAACGGGTCATGACGATATCGACAGTCTTCACCTCGACTACACGTTCCATTACGGTAGAAGTAGCAGTCTACACTCTTCGTTGGCCTTGATGCGGGCTGTGGGTCAAAACTGCAGACGAAGATCTTGACGTCCGTACCTCTAAAGATAACTTCCAGCATGTTTCTAACGATTCTCCAATCCAGCTGGTCCCGCCCACAGCCGAGTTTGGGAACTGCCAATTTGTTAATTCCCCTGGTAAGCAACTCGATTCTCAAATTCCATAGTGCCCTCCACAAGTCGGCGTAACTCGGTTTCTGGTAGTAAAACTGCTTGGTTACTAAGTAGTAAATGGATCGGTCATGATCAGTCAAGCGTAAGGATTTACCAACAGAGGGATTTTGTTCTCGAAGTTCATTCAGCCGTCCAAATTTATTTCTAAACACCACTGCGATCCCCCTGGACATACGAAGATCCTCGGAGACACAGTGGGCAATGGAATAATCACCAGGGACCCGGAAGAGATCTTGTTGCATCTCAGTCGTGACTCCGAATCGCGCTTTTCTAGTTCCAGAAAACGCAGCCATAAATTCTCTAAAGGTTGGCTGATCATCTCCAGGCCTTACGGTATTGATAGCCACCTCAGCCTCATCTTCCGGAACTGCGTCATTATTTCCCTCATAGTGCGCCAGACGATTGGAGTGTACCACCTTTGGTTTCCCTCTTGGCAATTTCTGGATGCGATAAATCAAGTCATTTATTCGTTTCTTCACCTGGTATGGACCCTCCCAATTTCGCTGTAACTTTGGAGAATAGCCACGACGCCTTTGCGGGTTGTATAACCAGACAAGCTCTCCAGGTTGAAACCCTCCTTCTTGGGCTCTCACATCGTACGTAGCCTTCATCCGGTCACTCGCGATTCGACTATTATTTCGGGTTCGGTCGTGAATATCCTCCAACTTCTTCTTTAAGTTGATGACATAATCATTCCCGGCTACCTCCTGCTCTATAGGTGGAGACCCAAATTCCAGATCACACGGTAACCGTAACTCGCGTCCAAACATCACAGACGCTGGTGACTGACCGGTTGTTTCGTGGACCGATGCACGATAAGCCATCAGAAACAGATGCAGGTATTGGTCCCAGTCTCGTTGATGATCGGAGACGACCTTGGCCAAATATTTGCCCATTGTTCGATTCATGCGTTCTACCATTCCATCGGACTGCGGATGTAACGGTGTGGTCCGAGTCTTGCGAATGCCCAACAATCGACAGACTTCTCCAAAGAGTACAGACTCGAAATTGCGGCCTTGATCCGAATGCAGCTCCATGGGCACTCCGAAGCGACTGAAAAACTCTTTGACTAGTACGTCAGCAACAGTCGCAGCTTCCTGGTTTGGTAGGGCATATGCTTCTGGCCATTTGGTAAAATAGTCCATTGCCACTAAGATGTATTTATTCCCATCGTCAGTTTCGGGAAATGGTCCGGCAATGTCTATAGCTATTCTCTCCAGAGGACTACCCACATTGTACTGCCTCATAGGTGCTCTTCGTTTCCCCAAGGGTCCGTTGCCAGTGGCACATAGTTCACATTTCCGGCACCACTCCTTCACGTCTTCTTTACAGTTGACCCAATAAAAACGCTCCTTAACTTTCTCCAAGGTCTTTTTCACACCGAAGTGTCCTCCGGAGGCACCGTCATGGAGATGTCGCAATACTGTAGCCACTCGGCTTCTTGGAACCACGAACTGAGACCTAATGGTGGTGCCATCTTCACTCTCCAGTACTCGCTTCAGGAGATCGTCTTCCACCTTCAAGGACTCCCATTGGGCCCAATATGCTTTGAGCGTTCTGTTAAAAGGGCTGACGGCCTCCCAGGCAGGCCTTTCTCCCACACGCTTCCATTCCAGTACCATTTTTAGTTCGGGATCAGCCTCCTGCTGTCGTTGCAATTCTTCCGGCAACCAATTGTCGTTGACGATGGTAGTCCTTAATACTTGGCAAACCCTCTCTTCCAAACGAGAGCAATGACGGCAATCCGTTGGACAGGGTCTTCTTGAAAGAGCATCGGCATTTCGATGACTAGTGCCCGCTCGATGTTCGGTGTCAAAGTCGTATCCTTGTAATCGTTCGATCCACCTTGCGACCTGGCCTTCAGGATTACGGAATTGTAGAAGCCATTTCAACGCTGCATGGTCCGTCCTCAATAAAAACTTCCGTCCGTACAAGTATTTGTAAAAGTGCTCAACGGACTTCACGACGGCCAATAGTTCTTTTCTGGTCACACAATAATTCTTTTCGGCTTTAGACAAAACCTTACTAAAATAGCCGATGACCTTTTCTTGTCCATCCTGTATCTGAGAAAGTACACCCCCAATGGCCAGATTACTTGCATCTGTGTCAAGTATGAATTTCCCTTCTGTCCGTGGATAGCTCAATATTGGTGCGGTTGTCAGGGCACGCTTCAGCTGTTGGAAAGCTGTTTCACACTCTCCGCTCCAAACATACTCGCGCCCATCTTCAGTTAACCTTGTCAGAGGTTTCGCTATATTGGCAAACCCAGGAACGAAACGCCTGTAGTAGGTACATAACCCAAGAAAACTACGAACTTGGTGTTTATCTTTCGGTGTTGGCCACTCTTGAACTGCACGAATCTTATCGGGGTCGGCTGCCACTCCATTTTGTGATACGACGTGCCCGAGATATTTCACTTCCTTTCTGAATATGTGGCACTTTTTCGGACTCAGTTTCAGATTGGCTCCACGTAGTCTTCGGAACACTTCCTCTAGATTTTTCAAATGTTCGTTGAATGATTTTCCGACTACAATCACATCATCTAGGTATACCAGGCAGGTCTTCCACGACAACCCTCTCAGGATGGTCTCCATTAGACGCTCAAAGGTGGCCGGAGCGTTACATAGACCGAAAGGCATAACTGTAAACTGCCATAGTCCGGAACCAATAGTGAACGCGGTCTTCTCCCGGTCTTCAGGTTCCATTTCAACTTGCCAGTAACCGCTCTTCAAGTCCAAAGTCGAAAACCATCGTGAACCAGACAGGGTATCTAACGTGTCGTCGATGCGTGGTAAGGGATAGCTGTCTTTCTTGGTCACGTCATTAAGCTGCCGATAGTCCACACAAAATCTCGTTGACCCGTCCTTTTTACTGACCAGGACCACCGGTGATGCCCATGGACTGCTGGATGGCTCGATGACCCCTTGTTCTTCCATATCAGTAATAATCTTTTCGGCTTCTGCTCGCCTTGCTAGAGGTAGACGCCTCGGCTGCTGACGGACAGGCATAGAGTTGCCTGTATTGATTTTATGTTTTACTATATTTGTTCGTCCCTTCTGGCTATCGTCAAGAGCGAAGATATCTTGGTATCGGTGAACCAAACCCTGTACCTCTTTCACTTCTGTTCTGTTAAGGTCTTCGCACGAACTAGTAACCATGCCCACTAATTTTCCACCATGGTCTTTGGGCGCTGGGTTTGGAACATCAGCCATACACCTGGCTACTCGGAATACTGGCACACACTGTCCCACAAGGGTACTCTTCTTCAATGTCACCGGATCCACATTAACGTTCATAATTCTCACCGGTACTCTCTTTCCAACCTTGATCAGCGCTTTTCCCACCAGTATGCCACTATGGATCTTCTTATCACAAACAGGCTCCATCATTCGCACACACCCTACCCGAAGATCTCCATCCAAACCCGCCTCGACAACCATCTCGCTTTGACCCGGCAATATCACATCTTCAGTCAACAAAACCCTTACAACCGGATCTTCTCGTGGGTGCAAAGGAAGTTCTTCGTTACCGACCTTCAAAACACCCTCTTTCAAATCCAATGTAAAACCAAATTTTCTCAGGAGGTCCATTCCCAAGATGAAGTCATCAGTGATATCGGCTACCAGCACCTCATGATCACATTCTTCACTTCCAATGCCAATCTTCATCTTCACCACTCCGCGTGTTGGTATCACTTCACCTGTTGCTGTACGGAGTTGAGTAGTTGTCGGTAACAATTTAATACTTGATTGTAGAACATCAGGGCGTACGATGGATTTTGTCGCCCCCGTATCAATAAGTAGTGGAACGGTTCGGTTAGCAATCTTTCCATCTACAAACAAACTGCCATTACTATTCTTTGATGTTACGGCATGGATCGTGATCTCCGGGGCATCTTCACTCAAGGTCAACGTTCGCCCCCTCTCGTCGACCCCCTTTAGTTTTCCGACGGCTGAACTTGTTTGGGTTTAGGGCAGCGGCGTCGTATGTGCCCTTGTTCACCGCAGTTCCAGCAACGGGGTCCTCGAACTTCTTGAGGATTCTTTTTACGGTTCTCTTCCTTCTGAAGAACTCTCATTAATAATTCTTCTAGGCGATCTTTAGAACCTTCATCTTCTTCCAAAACGGTCCGACAACGTCCGTGACCTCGGGACGCTTGTTTTGCAGCTTCAAATTCTAAGGCGTGAGCAAGCGCATCATCAGTTGTTCTTGGTCGTGCCAGCCTCAATGATTGTTGTGTTTCTCCGTCTCTTAACCCATCAATGAAGGTCTGCACAGCCAGTTGTCCCAGAAATGAATCGGGTGCCGTAGGGTACGCCAATCGGACAAGCCGCGCAACATCGGCTTCAAACTCCTGCAGGCTTTCTCCATTCTTCTGGATACGATTCTTCACTTGCGCGTGATACACTTGTTGAAGATGCGCGTCTCCATATCTCATTTCCAACCTAGACACTAACAATTGGTAATCATTTTCCTGTCCTGCTGGGATTGTTTGCAGGACGTTCAACGCGTCTCCACGCAAAGCCACAGTTAGAGAAACGGCCTTTTCCTTGCGTGTCCATCCGTTGGCCCCAGCGGCCGCCTCAAATTGTTTGTAGTAGGTGGACCAAGGTATCTTTCCATCGAACGTGGGTGGTTTTACTTTTATCCCTACGGCAGGAACCTTTTCTTCTTTAAATTGTTTCTTTACTTCATTAAACGGCCACTCAGAAGTTGAGGGAAACCGTAGTTGCCTCATTCTATCTTCCAACATTTCGATCATATCGTCTTTCTTAGTTGTTGGTGGTAATTGCATTTGGGCTATTTTCTCTTCTACCATCTTTATTACCCTATCTTGTTCCGCCAATCTACCTTCCAATAGTCCTAACGCACTGGCATTCTCCAAAAATTCTTCGAAAACTTTATCCTCCAACGCTTTGACATTTTCCAACAATTCTCCTTTCAGCATTTTAACATTTTCTTCCAATGCTTTAGTATTTTCAAGTAATTCTTGTTTAAGCATTCTAACATTTTCTTCGGACTTTCTAGAATTCTCTTCGGACTTTTGCAGTAATTCTTCTTTTAAAATTCTAGAATTCTCTTCGGACTTTTCCAGTATTTCTTCTTTTAGCATTCTAACATTATCTTCGGACTTTCTAGAACTTTCCAGTAACTCTTCTTTTAATATTCTAGCATTTTCTTCAGACTTTCTAGAATTCTCTTCCATTTTACTTAACAACACGTTAGTATCAATTGCGGGTCCAGGTATTTCGAAGCGGTAATTTTCAGGATCTTCCTTCTGTTCTAAAAGCCATTCTCTTAGCCGATTTATCAAAACTTCTTTCTTTCCATTACTATCCAAGTCCCTCTCGTCCAACTCCCGCTTCAAATCTATTACTAAGAGATCCTTTAATAGTTTCATCACCATTTTGATTGTTTGTTGAAATTATGTTTTAACACCAAAAATTTTATTCTCACAGCACTTTAATTAATTATTACGCGATTTTATTTATTTTAAAACCCTCACACCTGTAACACCACTGTAACGTTCTTTCTAAAATAATAATACAAGTGCTGTTTAAATCGTCTATTCACAAACAAATATTTATTTCTATACACTAATGAATACACTATAAATTAACGCTATGATTATAAACCATTAAAAACTATTATTTACAGACTATGAATTTCTAATACAACATTTATATTCACTATTTATTTTGTAATACACAGTTAATGACTTGCAGTTGACTGATCCCCTTTTATCCGCGAGTCGCTTTTATACCCTCCTACAATCGTACTAGAAGCCGGTAGAAACTACCATGTATTTCTGGAAGGTGCTAGATAAACAGTGCCTCGTTTACATTGTTGGTGCTATGCGTCATTCTCTCGAATGCCGCAGAATACTCCATCCGCTGCTCGAGAAGGGGTTCTTTCTTTTTCTCTCTTGTTACAATATTAAAACCTACATTTATAAATGAGATGTGTATAATTCACAGGAGACACTCTAGGATAGCTGTTTCGATCTTTTTAGATCTCATCATCTAGAAGATAGTCTCCTGTGAACTATACACACATCATCCAGGCTTATATACATAACCGGAAAGTATGTGGCAACATTAATTTCTCGATATTAATGTTATTTCCGGCTATGTATGTAGGTTTCTGGTAGAAATGTTTAAGAAAAACCTGTCATTACCTGATGGGTTATCTTTCGTGAACACTGAACAACCTTCCTTCATCCAGAAAACTTTATTTAAATCAATTATTACACCAAGTTATTATTAAATAATTGTGTTAACTATTTTTTAAAACAATTCACAATAGTTTAACCAACAACATAAAAAGGAAATGCAGAAAAATTAATTGTATCGTCTTCACGTTTTTACGTCTTACTGCCACTGTCATTCTGTTCTTTTTGTTTCATAGGCGTAGATCAAAATTATTGACCAGGGCGTAGATCAATTGCAGGTAATTATCCCTACAACTCGGCCCTCCTGACTTGGTTCCGCCTCGGAAACTGCTCCGCTTGAATCGTCAGAAAGTTCTTCTAAGTCATCAATAGAATCAGGACACCAAGGTTTCATCTTATCGGCAGCACTCATCGTCTTCTTTGGGCGCTCTGGTTGACCTCGCTTGCACATCTCATACCGATTATTCCCAAGGATACTTATAATTTCATATGGACCCAGAAATTTTGGTTTTATTTTAGCGAATGTAGCAAACGGGAACGCTTTATTGCTAATAGGTCTCCAATTTTATATTTTACTGCAGGTTTTCGTTTCTTATTAAATCTGGCTTTATTTTCTTGCTGTATTTTCTGTATATTCTTCTTGGCTTCTCTTCTAATTTCTTCGCGTTCTTCTTCAAACAGTTCAATGCATTCTTCATCAATTATACTTTTTATGCGAATTTCTATAGGTGTTCGCATTTTTACTCCGATCATTACTTCAAACGGCGTTTTATTAATGCTTCTTTGGTAAGTATTATTTAAACAGGTTTGTAGTTGGTTGACGAATTTATACCAGTTTTCAGTCTTATCAATTAATAATTTAGTTAACGCGGCTATTATCACTTGATTTATGCGCTCAACTTGACCGTTTCCTCTTGAGATACCTGTGGTTATTGACACATGTTCGATGTTTCTTTTTGTGCAATATTCCTGATAATCAATGGACGTAAACGCAGATCCTCTGTCTGTGACAATTCTACGAGGATTGCCAAAAATAAAGCTTTGGTTCTCCAACTTTTGTATGGTTTTTTGTGTTGTGGTAGTCTTTGTTGCATATAGCCAAACAAATTTGCTAAATGCATCAACAACTGCTAAAACATACTTAAATCCTTTATTAGTTAAAGATAATGGCCCTAAATGGTCAATGTGGTAAGTTGTAACGAAGTTACTTATTACGGGGTATAATTATTTATTTGTATATGTATTTACTATTAAAATAACTGCCATGCAAGTTTTGCCGAGTGACTTCGCTCTTCTCCGAGAAGAGCAAGTCTCGCGTCCCCACCCGTCCTTTCGCTCTTAGCCGTTGGCACTCGCTAGCGCAACGCGCAGCCCCACCTATTCTAGTGGGTATATAAGCTGGCTCGTCGGACTTTTATATCAGTCTCTTCCGCTACATTTAAGAGAAACATCCGAGCAGAGAAGCAGGGTACTAGAACCAGAAACCGAATACCGAACCAGTCGACCGAATCACTTAAGGTGAGCATTATCTATGTGTATAAAAGAAAGTCGTGTTAGTTACACTATTTATAACTCAAGAACGGCTGAAAATTCGTGGGGAGGTAGCTTAGAACCAGGAGACGGACATAGGATACTTTTTATCCCGTTCCCGTGGAACGTGACATAAAACGTGGTATAACAAAACGCAACTGAAAGCAAAACAAAAAATTAATCAGTCAAAACATAGCCGTTCATTTGTTAAAAATGGTATAACAAAACGCAACTGACATGGAATAACAAAACACAACTGACAGCTAAACGTAATGTTGTCTATGGTTAAGTATGGTTGAAAATTTTATAATTTGAAATTTTGGAGTTGACTGGTTGATGTGTTTGTTTCGAGTTTGAATTAGCTTATTGTGCCGATATTATCATTAACAATACCATGCCGCGACCAAGACGATCAAATCTTTCTCGACAAAGCCGTAATGCAACTAGGATTCGAAACATTGCGAATGAAAGGACTGAAGAAGAACAAGAAATTGCACTTGAAGAGCGCCGCGTTAGTATGGCTCGACTTCGTGCTTCTCAATCACAAGAGCAAAGCGAGGCAGCCCGTGAAACGGCTCGGTTGGCAATGCGAAATCGTCGAGCAAACCTCAGAGATCAACAAATAGATAATTTTCGACGTACAAGAAGAAATTTATCAAGTACTAATTTGAATAGAGCAGCGTTTCGATACGATTGCAGCACTGATTACAGCTTGCATACTAGCGTTCGCATTGGGCCAATGGATGTTGTTTGCGAGTATTGTGGCTCATTGAAGTTTTCCGGAGAAACGCCAGGATTGTGCTGCCTTAGTGGGAAAGTGAAATTGCCATTATTGACTCCGCCACCTGAGCCATTGCTTTCATTGCTTCGTGGTGAAACACCCGAATCACGACATTTTCTAGCTAACACTCAAAAATACAATAGTTGTTTCCAAATGACCTCATTTGGAGCAGACATTATCGAAGAACGAGGATTTAATCCGACATTCAAGGTATTTATTTATTTATTTATTTTTGTACTGACACACAATACAGTAGAAGAATAACATACTATACTTATTCCTATGTATTATGTATGCTAATTCTAAAAAAAGTGTTTATAAATAAGTAATACTGAATTTGCTTTTGATTTTGTAGATACAAGGACAGATTCACCATCGAATTGGATCGTTGCAACCTCTCGACGATGCACAGCATAAATTTTTACAAATATACTTCATGGGCCACATGGAGGAACAACTTGATCGACGTCAAGAGATCAATGCAGCAATGAAAAGAGCAATTCTTCAAGATCTGCAGCAACTACTTCATGAACATCATGCGTTGGTCAGGCTGTTCAAGAGTGCTTTGGAGCGCATGCCAAATGATGCATGGTGCTTCACTGAAGAGTGCAACCCATGCACTAAAATACATGGCCAATAAAGAATCATTAAAATACTTGATTTTTTTATTTATATTTATTATCCTAATAAAAAATTGAACTTAATAAAATCCAAAATATGCTCATTTATTGCCTCTAAGGCGGAACAAAGTTCGCCGGGTCAGCTAGTAATATTTATAATACACTATACAACCGAACCGAACATTACCGAGTACAACCGAACCGAACACTTCCGAATACAATCATATCGAACATTACCGAATACAACCGAACCGAACATTACCGAATACAACCGTACCGAACACCACCGAATACAACCGTACCGAACATTACCGAATACAACCGTACCGAACATTACCGAATACAATCATACCGAACACACCGAACATTACCAATTACAAACATACCGAACACCATATCGAACACTACCGAACCCACACCGCAATAACAAGTAATAGTGTATAGTGCCTCACCCTGCTTGCATATAGTTGCACCGTAACCGTTTCCAACCCCTTTCCTGCAACCCATATCAGTGCTTAAGGTGTTAGTTTGGCTTGGCATAGTAATTTAGCTTGGCATGGTAATCTGGCTATTTATATGTAGCACAATATATTGTGAATACTAAACTAAAGGTTTGCTGAAGTAGTGTTTTATTGAATGGTAGTCATAATAACCCGTAAGTGTGAGCCGTTTCAAACCTGGACGAAGAGCCTTGGACACCGAGTCTTTACTGAAGCTGCCCTGGGTCCCGCCGCTGACGAGTGTACTCTCGGTAAAAAGTACTGGCGCTCGAGACCGGACCGCATCAACGATACATTCTCCGACCGAAGGGCGTCGCAAAGTATCTAACGGATTTTCACCTTTATCAAGTGCATGTAAGTATCCTTCTTGCTTTCCTCTTTTTCTTTCTGATAATATACAAGGTATGCAACTTGTTATAACGTACTTTTGTTCAACCATTCACATAGTAGCCGATGATGTTATTCCTGTTAATTTGATAATCGGTAAAGAATTATTGAATCAAGCTGAAGTTGTTATTAGTTCCGATAGATTAAAAATCGCTAAGTGTCCACCGCAAGAAAATTTCTTGATGGCTGTCCAACTGAATGAAGATGATGAACTCGACAATATACCAGAAGATGTCAGAATACTGGTAAAAGAATATTCTCCAACGAATGTTAAGGTAACAAACGTACAAACCAAAATTATATTAACTGATGAGATGCCAATTTACCAACATCCTCGACGTCTTTCCCAAGCTGAGAAGAAAGAAGTGGATAAGCAAATAGACGAGTGGCTTCAGAAAGGCATAATACGACCAAGTTCGTCAGATTTTGCTAGCCCAATTGTGTTAGTAAAAAAGAAAAATGGAGACACTAGAATCTGCATAGACTATCGCAGAATAAACAAGAAAATTATCAAAGATCGTTACCCATTACCATTGATACAGGATCAAATTGACAAACTGCAGAAAGCAAACATATTTTCCACCCTTGATTGCGAGAACGGATTTTTCCATGTTCCAATGGCTGAAGACAGCGTAGAATATACTTCATTTGTCACCCCGAGTGGACAGTTCGAATTTCTTAAAACACCTTTTGGACTCTGTAACTCACCTGCTTCATTTCAGAGATTTATTAACGATATCTTTCAAGATTTAATTAATCAAGGTATAGTTCAAATTTACATGGATGATATTATTATACCGTCAGCGAATCAAGAAGAAGGGTTAAGTAGATTAAAAACCGTTTTAAATCGTGCAGCTGAGTATGGTCTTAAAAACAAGTGGAAGAAATGTCAATTTTTACAATCAAGAATCGAATATTTAGGATACGGGATAGAAGATAATAAGATTTCTCCATCTCAAGCAAAAACAAAAGCAGTTCTGAAGTATCCAGAGCCGACAACACTAAAACAAGTCCATAGTTTTTTGGGACTAACAAGTTATTTCAGAAAATTCATTAAAGATTATGCGCAAATCGCAAGACCATTGAGCGACTTATTGAAAAAAAATTCAACCTTTGTATTTGGATTAGAGCAGAAAAAATCGTTTGACATATTAAAAGAACGTTTAGCCGAGAAACTAGTATTACAAATCTATTGTCCCGAACGTAGGAAAACGACGAAGATGGGAAATTACATCCAATTTACTACTTCAGTAAAAAAACGACTCCAGCCCAACAGAAGTATTCAAGTTATGAATTAGAGGTTTTAGCAATAATAGAGGCAATTAAGAAATTTCGCGTGTATTTGTTTGGTATCGATTTTAAAATAGTAACCGATTGTTCAGCATTTGAGATGACGATGAAGAAGAACGACATAACACCACGGGTTGCAAGATGGTCTATGTTGTTAGAAGAATTTAGCTATAGAATAGAACATAGAAAAGGTGAAAGAATGAAGCACGCCGACGCGTTAAGTAGAAGTCCGATATCATTGTTAATACAAGATGACGTTACAAATCGAATAAAAAGTCTGCAGCATGGTGATGAAGAAATTAGAGCTATTCTAGAAATATTGAAAACAACGACTTATGAGAATTTCATAACCGAGCAAGGTATTCTATACAAGCAAAATGAAGGACGCACACTGCTAGTTGTTCCCAGAAAGATGCAACATGAAATCATCAAAATGGCGCACGAGCATGGACATTTTGGTATAACCAAGACTTCTGAGTTAATACTACGTGAATACTGGATTCCAAATCTAAAAGAGAAGACTAAGAACGTTATAACAAGTTGCATACCTTGTATATTATCAGAAAGAAAAAGATGAAAGCAAGAAGGATACTTACATGCAATTGATAAAGGTGAAAATCCGTTAGATACTTACCACATTGACCATTTAGGGCCATTATCTTTAACTAATAAAGGATTTAAGTATGTTTTAGCAGTTGTTGATGCATTTAGCAAATTTGTTTGGCTATATGCAACAAAGACTACCACAACACAAGAAACCATACAAAAGTTGGAGAACCAAAGCTTTATTTTTTGCAATCCTCGTAGAATTGTCACAGACAGAGGATCTGCGTTGACGTCCAATGATTTTCAGGAATATTGCACAAAAAGAAACATCGAACATGTGTCAATAACCACAGGTATCCCAAGAGGAAATGGTCAAGTTGAGCGCATAAATCAAGTGATAATACCCGCGTTAACTAAATTATCAATTGATAAGACTGAAAACTGGTATAAATTTGTCAACCAACTACAAACCTGTTTAAATAATACTTACCAAAGAAGCATTAATAAAACGCCGTTTGAAGTAATGATCGGAGTAAAAATGCGAACACCTATAGAAATTCGTATAAAAAGTATAATTGATGAAGAATGCATTGAACTGTTTGAAGAAGAAAGCGAAGAAATTAGAAGAGAAGCCAAGAAGAATATACAGAAAATACAGCAAGAAAATAAAGCCACATTTAATAAGAAACGAAAACCTGCAGTAAAATATAAAATTGGAGACCTAGTAGCAATAAAGCGTTCCCAGTTTGCTACATCCGCTAAAATAAAACCAAAATTTCTGGGTCCATATGAAATTATAAGTATCCTTGGGAATGATCGGTATGAGATGTGCAAGCGAGGTCAACGAGAGGGCCCAAAGAAGACGATGAGTGCTGCCGATAAGATGAAAAAACTTCTCGATATTAATGTTATTTCCGGCTATGTATATAAGCCTGGATGATGTGTGTATAATTCTCAGGAGACTATCTCTAGCTGATGAGATCTAAAAAGATCGAAACAGCTGTCCTAGAGTGTCTCCTGTGGATTATACACATCTCATTTATAAATGTGGATTTTAATATTGTCACACTTGGACTTACTGTGGGAAATGTTGCCTTTCTCCTCCTTTCGAGCTCTCCGCATCTTTTGCAGTGCATCTTGACGAACAGATAGCCGATAGTCTGCCACCATGTTAAGTAAAATGTTTTCCGGTAATGAAAAAAATGCATTAGTCTGAATTGAGTTGTCAACAACTGTCCGATATTTTAACGGAAGATACCACGAGATCGCCTGATAGTCTTAAGATGATGACGAGGACCTTTAGCTATGGACTTATGTCTCTTGATGATGAACTACATAGGTACGTAAACGTTACGAATGTTCGTCACTACACACAGGTTTTGGTATGGATACGTATAAGCTTAATATTCTATTTGCAGTTGTGACCCAGAGGGTCTTGTGTAAACGACCAGGACTCCGAGACAAAAGTTCAGGAGCGCAAAACCCGGTGTAAATTACTTTTGATATTTCGTACAGATACCTCTGGTTTGTGCTAAGGTCTTTCGGTATTAGGTCAGGTAAGACACATGGTTTAACATTGAACTTTGCGAGAGGAAGATTTTCGCGTTGATCCAATCGGACCGGTAAAGTAGATGGTCCGGAAGTTTCACCATCAACAAACCCAAATAAACCACGGAATGGAAGTTCGTTGAAGTATAATAGAGAAATAATTTACTGGAGGGGACGCTCTATCTTCTCTTCCAGTTTTCGGAGTATGCCACCCTTCCAACCAGTAAGTAATACTGGTTAGTAACTAATACTGGTTGGAAGGGTGGCATATTGTTGTCTATGCAGGTTATTCTGTAAGTTTTGACAACAAAGGATAGTTTTGCAGTATTTTCCATGGAAATGATGACTCAGACTAGTGAGTCAGCAATGGTTGGTTGGTTGGGTAGGGCTTGGGAGGAGCCCGAAGTGCAGCCACCTACATGTGGTGGACTCTGGGTCACTTGGCAGGTTACTTTCATAAGTGAGCAAAGAGCTGCACACAATCAAATATATAAATACATTTTCCTCTTCCCCCCACTCTCTGCGCTAAACCCATGGTCACACAGGATCTTGAATTGGATCTCTGAGTCCTCGTTAATGATTTTTCATTTAAAATGAATCCCTAAGCGTATCGGTAACGCCGCCTGGGCCCATCTTGCGAAAGCTGTAACTTTAGTGTTTTTAGCGAAAATATAAAATATTGAGGCTCATAGAACAGACAGAAGATATTGTCCGATCAGAGCAATATTTTATATGTGAGTTATCCTTATAGGTGGGCAACTTTTGCCGGGTATTAGAAATCGGTCAGAAAAAAAAGTTGAAAAATGACCCACCCTAGTGTACACTCCTAAGAATTAATTTGCCAATACGAAACTTTCATCTGACTGGTACCAAGGATAACGATAATACCGCATGATGGATTTTGCCGAAGAGATGCTAAGGTAAAAGACGACTGGACCACGATCGCGTCCGGCTCTCAACGAATTATTTTTGTCTATTTCATGATGAATATGAGACCGCAAAAAGTTCCTTGAGCAGATTTACTGGAGCAAATTGCTCATTTATGGATGACATATCTTCTTGCTTCGATAACACAAAAAGAAGGCGAGGTACAAAAAAATATTCGGACATTTCTGGTAGCGATTTAAATAAACTTTAATTTACCTAACCTCCTTCATCTCCATAAACCTAATAGTTTCCGAGAAAAACGACAAAAACCGTTAGGGGGCGTGGTTTACCCTCATTATCTCCTTGAGCTCGCCACCTACAGACGGTGACTTTTAAGGGGTTATTTAACAGCCCTCTAGGAAGGCCTGTGCAAAAATCCACGGACTTCCCTCAACTTTCCGCTATTTTTTCTAATTTGACTGGACGATGGTACCTACCGCCAATAATACTTTAATTACTATATTATTTCAAATAGTAGCAAACCTGACCAACATTAAAAAAAAAAAAATTACTACATGCATGTTGTTACTAAAATTTAATAAGAAGACAACATCTTATCTTTAAACAATTAAAGATTAATACTGGGTGGAAATAAATGATTTTCATCAAGTTACCATTGCATTCGCCATGTAAAAGCACGACGTGCAGCTCTACGAAAATAGAGAAGGCAGTACCATAACCTCAAAATATACGCTTATTAAATAAATTCAATAAATTCTATGAATTGTTTGACAGATTGATTTCATTTATTGACAGAACTAATTTAGTACTAAATCAAAAAGAGTAGAGCGGTACAGAAAAATTTACATGTGAAAAAATTCCAAAGGGAACTTGATGAAAATCATTTATTTCCACGCTGTATTACAGAGGTATACAAGGTTAAAGCAGATACGACGCGTTAATTTTAAGGGGTGATAAAAAACATCAAAATGAACAAAAAAGTCTTATACAACTTTGTTCTAGAACGTACTACTTTTCAGAAAAAAATAATAAAGTTGGAAACTTTAACATTATTTTGCGGCGTTAATAATAGTAGTTTAATTATGGAGCTTTGTCGACAGATGCATCTCATCTATCATAACAACAAACCTCAATAACATTTTATCTATGTTCAGTCGTTTCCGCGTAAAATTGTATTCTTTTTACAATTAAAAATTCATTTTATTTGTTACTCACTCGTAATAGTTATTTACGGGCCATGCTTTGTAAATTAATCTTTACGGGCGAGCTGGAAAGTCTGTGAGGCGAGCGACGAAGGAGCGAGCCTTCATAATCCAGCGAGCCCAGTAACGATTAATTGCGAAGCGTGTCGCTTTTATTTCTACCTTTGCCAGCATTTTCTGTGAATTGTATATTTTTTATAAAAAGACATTTTGGAATCAAAGGCGGTAGCACAATTTATAGCTACGCGTTGCCATGGTGTTGTGGTTAAGCAACACATTAGTTCCATAGCTATTTGTTGATGAGCATTGTAAAATTTTACAGGTCTCTTTTAGAAGCCCGTAAAGTTTTACCGGGCTGTGGCTGTAATTACTTATTTACTTAGTTACATAAAGGCCTGTAAAGTGGCATTTACATAGAAGGCGGAAATAAACGTCATTTACTGGTAACAGAATACAAACAACGGAAGGTTACTTTTAAGAGCTACTGAGTTGTGAGACTGACAGCTGACTTGTAAAAGTTTTACAAGTTAGTAGAATATGACATTTATAGACCAATTGTCATAATAACATCTTCGTCTATGCACGCTTTCACGGCTCATAAAATTATTAAAAAACTGTCACATTTTGTTGCCATTATTAGGATTAGCACCAGGTTTTATAGATACAATAGATGTTGTGTGTTGTTTACGAATGAATAACAAATAAAATATTATACATTATACGAAAGGTAACTGTTTTTACTAGCTCAAGAAGGTGACAGGCTTGTCTGTCAGCTTGCCAGTCATTTTCTTCTACCGCCAGTAAAAACAGGTTTACCTTGATAATAATGTAAAATGCTATTACTCAATTAAGAAACGTGACAACCCTGTAAAGTTTGTAATAAAATGCTGATGTTGAATGTAATTTGTTGAAATTGGAATAAAGCACGTTTTGTTTACAACCTTACAATTTAATGAAGAATGTTTGAGTCAATGCCTAATCACAACTGTGTAGATAATAACGTTTTAAAGTGAGATACAGCTGAGTTTGTAGTTTTTTGAACTTGAAATAATTTGTCAATAAAGCACGAGTTTGTTTATGTAATAACGGTTTTTAATATTGTTATAAGAGAATATCTTTTAAAAAGAGCATTTATCTAATAAGGTAAATTAGGTTAAAAGGGATTTTGATTACGCCTTGTTATGAGTACATTAATAAAATCCTTAATTTTATGGTATTTAGGTGCTTTAATCAATTTTTTTTACAAAAGATAGTATTTTTTAATAAAAAATCAATACGTCAAGAAATTTTGAAAGTATTCCGGAAATTAATTAACAAACATAAAATGTAGGTCAATTATTGTCTTATTTTTATAGTTGGTTTATTATGAATCAGCGTGTTTATTTATTAAGCACTTACTATTTTGTTTACTCAAGAACTTATTTACAGTGCTGATTACAATTTTCGTAGAATGAGTCACCCGACTAACCTGCTTCGGTTGTTTATTATTGTTAAATAACGTTTGTTTAGACTATAATAAACAATCTGAATTCTAGAACAAGGTCAACCCAGCTGTAGAATGTGATCATGAAGACTGCAATAAGGAGGATAAACTCCGAAGGTGGGGGTATGTACCAAAAGCATGCACAGTTGAGCGGCCCCTAGAATATACAGCGACTTCTCGTGGTAGTCTAATGTACCTTTTTCGATATACTTCGGCAAATATCGACAAAATTCGTCAGTTATGACTGCTTGAAGACTAAAAGAAAAAGGTTAAATGCTACTACAATCGCGTCTAACGCTGTTAAAACGTTCTGTAGACAGATTGAATTGAACAGATTGAATTAATATAATGTTCGTTATGAAGCTGAGACAAATAAAAGTTAACCTATATAAATAAAACGATAAAATAGAAAAACAGTACGTATCTATTTTTCTGTTTTCGTTTATTAATACAAAAATACAACAATTTGTAATGTGAAATTATTAAAGAAAGATATTACATACATATAATTAAAAATAATATTTTTCCATGTTTTATGAGAGATTTTGAATATATACGACTAGATTACGTGCAACATTTCAAATAATATTACAATAAATTTTGTTGTTGCTTTCAGGTAAACTAAAAATGGAGGATTTATTATTTAATATTAACAATTTCACAGCAAATATACAATCTGTACAATTGCCGAGTAAGCAGTGGAGTTATTCAATTTCTCCAAATAAATGGGCGTTTGTAAAAATTACACCAAATTTAAACTTAAATCTTAAAGTTGTAATTAGAGAAAATATGAAAGTATCAGTTTTCAACCCACATAAAAAATTGGAAAAATTACAATTTAATAATCCGAAATGTATTGATTTATTTGAAACAACGGCTTTGGTCGACATGCTCCGAAGATGGTCGAAAAAGGTACCTTAAAGTACCACGAGAAGGCGCTGAAAATCATAGGGGGCCGTTAAGCTGTGCACACTTTTGGCTCATATAAAATGTTACCCCCTCCACTGGAGTTTACTCTCCTCATGGTCTAGAGATAGGTTTATCACTTTCGAAGAGAAGATAACACTCTAAGCTGTTTAGATGTTTAACTAGGCAACACAAATAACAAATAAATGTATAAAAGGAAACATAACCAATAATAGTATATATTAAAATCAATAAAAAAATACAAGAATTTAAAACAATACGTTAAGATAATTATCTAAAATAGAAAAAATAGGCACAACAAATAAATAAATAACACAAACACAACAGAAACACAAAACTACTTTCCAGGGTTGATAATAGCGAAAACTTCCGCCGGGTTGATCGGGGTTAGCTATTTTCGCAGTCATGGAAGACGAAAAACCTGAGAATATAAAAAAAACAGCAGCATGAACACAAATCCTGAGAATACATCAAAAAACAACGATGAGAACAGAATTGAAATCATGTTACAACTAATCAACGACAATATTAAACAAATGAATAATAAATTGGACATAATAACGAGAGAAATTAAACAAATAAAACAGGAAAATAACGACTTAACTAATAAAGTAATAAAACAGGAGAAGAAAATAGAACAACTCAAAAGGGAAGTCAGGAAAAAAAATTAATAATAAAAGGAATACTTTGTGAAGAGAACGAAAATGAGAATACAAGCAAAAAAAAGATATATACAATTATACAAAAAATGGGAGTAAAAATTGAAGATAAAACCGACGTAGACGAAGTAAAAAGAATAGGAAAATACAACAGAGACAAACAAAGACCAATATTAATAAAGTTTATGAGAGAAAAAACGAAAATGGAAATATTAAAGAATGCAAGAAAACTAAAAGGTACAGACATATGGATAGACGAAGACTATCCCAAAAACATACAAGAAGAAAGAAAAATGCTGATACAAAGAATGAAGGAAGCTAGAAATAATGGAGATAAGTAGATATTAGGGCACTTGAGCCAGACAGTTCTAGGGACCCTAGATTCTCTGTCTCTCTCTCTCTAATCTGGTGACTTTTTGTCTGTCTCTCTCTAGGTGGTTAAGTACGGAATCTGCATTACCGACATTCTGTATTATCGGCATTTGGTTCGTCACTTGGCTAAATGGTGTTAGTGTTGCTAGGGGAAAACAGATGGCGCCAGTGTCGTTTTACGTCGAATATGGGGACTTTTTATGTCGATCTCTCTCTAATCTGGGGACTTTTTATGCGATCTCTCTCTAATCTAGGGATTTTTGTCTCGAAGTGCGGAATCTGTATTACCGGCCTTGTATATTACCGGCATTTGGTTCGGTGCTCGGCTAAATGGTGTTAGTGTTGCTAGGAAAAAACAGAGGGCGCTAGTGTCGTAATTATTTTTTCACGCTCTAACTAATTACGGTCGTTCTGCTAGTTGGTAATAGAGGGCGTCATGAAGGGATCTGTATTACCGGCAGCCCGTGTACTACTACTAGAGATTATTGAACAACAACAAAACAATAATTAAATAACTAAACAATTATCTGTTCTCGGATAACCATAATAGAACATTAATCTTTTATTTACCTTTCTCAAATTATTGAACAACTAACTATCTAAACAAATATTATTAGGATTGAAATCCGTTCTCGGATAACTATAAAGGCATACTCGTAACACGTTTGAAAGCATATGGAACGCATTGAAAACATAAGCATATGGAAAGAGATAATGGAAGAAGAAGGGATGGAAATAAACATATATAAAACAAAGGTAATGGTAATTGGAGAACAGGATACTAAAATAAACATTGAAATAAATAATGTCAAACTAGAACAAGTAGAAGAATATAAATACCTGGGAGTAACTTTCTAGAAAACAGGGAAACAAGAAGCAGAAATAAATGAAAGAATAAATAAAACAATAAAGTTATACTACGCAATAAACCAAAAATTTCTGCCTTCTGTAGGTCTATGAAGGCTAGATATAGGTTATTATTTTGTGGTTGCCTTTTCTCTATTATTTGTTTTATTGTACAGATGTGATCTTGTGTGTTTCTTCCAGGTCTGAATCCGCTTTGTGGTTCTGCTAGTTTTGTTTCTAATGTTGTTTTTAGTTTGTTGTTGATAATTTGTTCGTATATTTTCATTATAGTGTTTAGTATCGTTATTCCTCTGTAGTTATTGCATTGTCTTTTTATCTCCTTTCTTGTGTATTGGCATTAGTAGTGCTGCTCCCCACTCTTCTGGTATTTTTTCTGTTCCCCGTGATTTATTTATTATTTCTAAAAGAGTTTCCATCCCCACTTTTCCTAAATTCTTTATCATCTTATTAGCAATTTTGTCATTTCCGTGTGTTTTACCATTTTTAAGTTTCTTTATTACTATCTTCAGCTCTTCCATTTTTATTTCATCCATTTCTTCATCTTCCCTCTGACTTTCGATTTCATATTCATTTTTCTACGACCATGCTATTTCGGATTGTTTACCATACTTGGTTTTAGAACAGTAGGTTATATTTACTGGTTGCTAAGCAAAAACGCATCGGTAAGTAATTACTTACCGTTCTGTTTTTGACAGAACTGAACGGTAAGTAAATTATATGTAATTTATAAAATAAATGCATGATCTTTAGATGTTTCTTTCGCGATCGTGAAAAAATCATTATTTTCTAAATAATTGGACTATTAAAAAAAATGTATGTTTTTTATTTAAATTTGCTCAGGCCTCTTCAATATCCGAATTATATTCGTTTGCAGACTCACTCCTTCTTTCATTATTTCTGTTTCATTTGTTAGTATTTCTTGGTTTTTGTTTTTTATGTATGTTTCTTTTATTGATTTTTCTGTTCTGAAGGTTTTTAGTACTTTATAAAATAATTTCTGATTTCCTGCGCTGTCTCTTTCGATCTTATTTCCAAACTCTATCCATGATTTTTCCTTATTTAAAATAACCATAGTAAACATGGTATTTATATAGAGGTGTTGGATAAAAATACATTCATAGAAGCCAAGACAAAACGTAGAAGCTTAACTTCGTCATCTTACCCCGTCTTACCTTACTGTCGTTCGAGGTCTACACTTTCGGCCGATAGTTGATGGGTAGTGCGAGTGAGATAGTATTATCGATACCAATGCGTCGGTTAATCTTACTCTTCTCATCAGTTACCAGAGGAAGTTGAGTGGCGCGGACAGTGCAGGTACACACACCCAAGGCCGTGAACAGGGGGGGGGTTAGAACCCCCCCCCCCCGAAATCTGTAAAATATATCTGGAATAAGGTGAAAATCAGGTAGTTTTATGTACATCCCATACACTAATTCACATTTTTCAATTTTGTTTAAACACCCTTAGCTTTTCTAAATATAAACCATTCATAGTAGCCCTGGACTGGAATGTACTAAATAATAAAATATATACAGCTGTATTTTATATAAAAAACAAGTTACAACAAACATTAACTTAAATTACCAATTTTAGTAAAACAGGTCAAGGGAAATTTTCGTTTTAGGTAATTGTGTGTTGGTGCAACTGCCTCTACATTAACTGTTTGTCTACTAAGCGTCAGATATCTAGACTGACTGATCGAGCATTATTTCGTGTTCGTGCTGTATTAGAATATACATTTCTCCACGACTACTATGGAATTTGTATATTCTGAAATAAATTTTGATAATAAAAACTTAACATTCTAATTCTTGTTTTAGAATAAATATTCTAAAACACTACCCTACTTATGTGTTTTGCGTGTATTCCATTCCATCACTAGATATGGAATGAATATTCTGTTACAGTTTAATAAAAAAACGGTTAGCCTTGATTTCATTGTTTACATTAAATGTCATGATTTTTAAGGTTATTATGCTTGTTTTCAAATTGTAAATACTGCTAAGTTTAAATTTTCTTGTGGTCTTGGAGAAAGCACGGTCTGTTACTCGGTTAGAATCGAAATTCGATGCTCGTGGTTCCTCACGCTCGCTTTCAGCTCGCGTTCGGAATCTTCCACTCGCATCGAATTTCTTCTGACCTCTTTACAGAATTCTCCACGACCACTATGGAATTTGTATATTCTGAAATTAGTTTTGATAATAAAACCTTAATATTCTAACTCTTGTTTTAGAATAATAAATATTCTAAAACACTACCCTACTTATATGTTTTGCGTGGATTTCATTCCATCGCTAGATATGGAATCCAATACTACTCAAGTTGATTTGTATGTGTGTCCGAGCCCCATTCTCGCGTTCTATAAGGGCTGGAGAGATGGGCTTGGGCTCATTCGACGCGTAATTTGCCGAGGATAATGCACGACACGAAAATTTTTTAAATTAGGTTATGTTTTAAAAATCTACTACTAATAAAGTTATAGTAAGTAAATTAATAAACAGTTATATATAACCCTAACAATAGCTTTTGTAATTTTTATAGGTTAAGAATTATTAAATGTTTACTCTTGCAATAGTTTACGATTCTACAAGCCCAATTCTGTAGGTTATCGTTTATTTTTATGGATAAGTCTGCTGTGGTATATATTTAAATACCATGTAATGTAGCTCTGGTACAGTATAGAATTGGCAATACCTCGTTTAGACTTAGCCTGTTTAAATTTAATTTTAATTTGTTTCTTTATAATTATGGTAAATAAGTATGTATATATACTGTAAAACATTATTGTGGTTTTTCGTTTATGGTAGGTGAAAAATTACCTACAAAGAAAAAATATTCTAGAACAATGCCAAAATATGAAAATGTTTCCTGCCTAAAATATTAATTTTTTCTTCATGAGAAATTTACTCAAATTATACTCTAAAAAGGCTTAGGCCTAATGCTATTTATTTACACAGTACTACAATAGGTGCAAAGCAGCTGTTAGTTATGTTTGTACCCTGGTAGGCTGATTTTGTAGAGACATTTCTCAAAGCCCTAAACTTTCTGTCTACACCGTAAACCCTCAATCTGTCCTAATCACTATTCCATGGTCAAACCCCCCCCCCGAAATTTTTCTCTGGGTACGGCCTTGCACACACCGTACTTGCCTTTAGCAAGTACCTCACATAACCTTGAATATTTGTTGGTGTCCACTGTTTATTCTTACAAGTTTGATCCAAATTGCCCGTCTTCGTTGATTAACAGGAAACAAAAAGTATCGACAACTCGTGAAGGGGATATTTTTGATTTCCTGGTGTACTGGAATGCTACCTCTTTTCACCGGTGTATAAAGCGAAGTAGATTTATTTGTCTTTAGAGTGGTCAAATTTTAGACCTTTTAAATATACATGAACTCGAACAATATGCACTTCCAAAGCCCTGTTGTACCAATCAATGTATCAGTTGCTCATAATTGCTACAAATCAACTCAACAACCAAACCACATACAAAATCTTTGTTTTGGATGTGAGTTCTGTTGTGGTTCTATATACTCCCTTCTAAAATTTTATTTTTTTATTTAAAATTTGTGCTGCTCTGTTAATCCCTTATAATTTTGTAAAAGACTTCTGCAAAACCTACATACATATTTAATATCTTTAATACTATTTAATACTTTAAAATAATATTTGTTAAGACTTATCATGATTGATCGCCAATTCGCCATATCCGTTATACGTACATTTGATTGTAAGGTTATAACGTTAAGGTGAAATTTTATTGCTCCGTATTTTTCATTGAAACATATCTGGATAAACCGTAATAAAAATAATTACTTAATTTTTATCAATAAGTACACCTACATTACAAGGAAAAGGTGCGTATCCTCTGTTATTGTTTAAAAGAAACTTTTTTTGATTAAGGTTATCTATCCACTTCTGCAGTATATAAGAAAGCTATATACCTACATGTATTCGTAACGGTACAGTATTATAGTGCAATTTAATTAGAAAAACAAAGTTTAAAGATTAAAAATATGATGTCTGTAATTTACTTGTTATTGATTTTGACCATATATCAGGTATGACGTAGTATAGTTTAATAATATACCTATAAGTGCAGAATATCTTATCTTAATAGTCATTACTAGAGAAGAGCAAAATAGTAAAGCACAAAACTACATTTCTTATGTAGCGTAAAGTTTTATTCATTACTGCTTATAAATAATATAAACTTCGAATTGAAATCGCTTTAAAAGTGAAGTTTCGATTACATTTGTGGTATAAACTAAATGTAATTCGATATTTTTTTAATGGTTTCTAGCGATGCTATGGTTTTTTAGGAATATATGCGTAGCAAGAAATAAATATTTAGTGGCGCGGCTACGATTTTAATGAATTTAATTCAATATTATTATACTAAATTTAATCTTATCGAAATCCACAACAAATATTAAAGTAACGCCAATGAAAATGAGGTCATTGTCATGTATTTTGCTCGTCTCTGATTATCACTCTTCGGGGATTTATAAGTTTGACAAAGTATACGAAATTGTGTACTAACTACACTTCTGGCAAAATCTAGGGTTGGTCATTACTAGGTATAAGATTTGTATGCACTTAAAAATGCTGAAATATGCATGCACTTATGCACTATAAAAACGTGAAATATACACTTAAAAATCATGAAATATGCGTTTATTAGAAATTTTTAATAAATATATCCACTTTCATTATTAAAAAAACACCTGTTTAGCGTTATTTACATTTTATTTACAGAAATTATTTTAATTAAACATACTATGCAATAATTTAATTAATTATATTTTCTAAACATAGAGCGTTACAGTTCACAATGACGTACATTTTTAAGTTTTTAAAATTAAACATATGCCTATTATCCCCAGTGGCGGATTTAACACTTAAGGGGCCTGAAGCGTTACAAATTTTTGGGGCCTCATAGTATAAATCAATTACTGCAATTTATATACCTTTTATGTTTTTATCAAAAATTAAGTACGCATAAATATTAATGTCAGGCACGAATTCACGGGGGGGGGATGGAAGAAATTGCCTTGTCAAGATTTTTTAAATAATCCGACTTCGTCTCATGCCGCAGTCACACGAGTGTAAAATTGGTGTTTTTGTAAGTGTTACACACTATACTTTATCTACGACCACAAAAACGTAATAAAACACCAAAAGCTATGAAAAATATTTAACCTAGAATATGATTTGAGATTGAGATGCTGTATTGTCAAAAGTAGACAATGCCCACAGTTTGTGAAAAACAGGTGTTAGTTGTAAAAATTAAGAAATGCGTATAACTCAATGTATTAATCATAACTTTATATGCTGGTAGTCGACACAGTAGCTCAGAGGTAGAGATGTCGCGCAGAAAGTGGAAGGCCCAGGGTTCGATTTCCAGCGGGGGTGATAATGTTTTCTATATGGATTTGCATTCAAAATATAATTTAAAGTAAAACATTAATTAAACAGAATAATTTAACATAAAATACAAAATGAACACAAACGTGTTTTAATAAAGTGAGTTTTGTTGATGAACGACTATTATACTTACAATTTTATAGTGATATGTGTATAAATCACAGACGAGCTGCCCCTAACTGAGCACTGAGGTGAACCAAAAGCTCGAAACAGCTGTCTTAAGGTGCCGTGTGTGATTTATACACATATCATTATAAAATTGTGAGTATAATAGTCGTCCATTAACAATTTTTAACTTTTAAAAATAAATTAATCTAAAAGTTATAACTTTGTATATTTCAAATAATTAGAAATATTGCATGTGCTGACATCTATGGCATTTTAATGGAACCACTGAAAATGCGAAATCATTTCCACACAGTTTAAAGATTATGAACAATGAGTAATTTTCGTCATTACTAGACTATGTGAAATGTGTATTTTCTACAGCAGTCGTAGATAAATTATTGGTATACCAAATAAAGTTGTACTTTTTTATCACGAATATGGAGATTGTTGAACAGCCATAACGAGTGATAAAAAATCAGCTTTAGTGCTGACGTGTACATTACGTTTTTCTGAAATCTTGAAATTAAGAATTTGAAATTTTTAATAACAGTAGAGTAGGCAACTAAGTCAACGTGGCTCTGTGCGACTTATGTCAAATACATGTGCAACAATGCAAATAAAAATGACAGA
Source organism: Agrypnus murinus (assembly GCA_929113105.1). Lineage (NCBI taxonomy): Eukaryota > Metazoa > Arthropoda > Insecta > Coleoptera > Elateridae > Agrypnus > Agrypnus murinus. The sequence goes on along the minus strand of OV816026.1, from coordinate 112,360,429 downwards.
TGAGCCTGTAAAAGTTCTACTATGTACTATTTCAGAAAAACACTTTTTCTATATTGCGTCGATAATAAAGCTGTTAAAGCACCCAAAACAGTGCGTTAATAGCTCATTTGAGTGCTTTAATAGCCCAACATTTTCAAAGTTGATAGCAATGAAAAAAAATTGAAAAAAACCGCAAATTGACAAAAACTTCACTCAAAAAATTTGAATTTTCAAATGTCACATCAGTGATGTCAACTACCACAAAATTCCGTAAATTTTGAAATTACCGATTTATTTTATTTAAAAAGGGAATAAAAGGACCAAAATAGAAAAAAATAGCTAAAAAACTCGTTTCATAAGTTCTTATTGCACTCGTCCATCAGAAAACTCGTCGTAAGCGGCTCGTTTTCTAAATTTGGACTCGTGCAATAAATCTTGCCTTATGAAACTCGTTCCTCAATATACTATTATTCCATAATCAGTTCATTTATAATGAAACTTTTCAGCTTTTAGAAGCATCGAATTTATCAATAATATTTTCAAAACACTCAAAATATAAATTTTGCGTAATGTCATTTTTAATCAACATTACTGATACATTTTTTATATGACTTTGTCCAAGATTATTTCTTAAATATTTGTTTACACGCTTAAGGACAAAGATAGATCGATCGTTCTCCAGTTGCATTACATATCGGTAAGATTTTTTTTAAATTGTTTCAACATTGGGAAATTTTGACAATTGACAAATGACGTTAAGGAATTTACCCATTCGAAAGCATGGTACAATCCCCTTCCCCGAATGTAAGTTGGACGACCGCGCAGAGTTTGCTAGAAGGCATTGAAGGCAAGCCATTCGGAGCGACAGAGATGATACATTCCTTGCAGGTCTGCTGTGAAACTGTATATTGCATTATAGACCAAGAGCCAGCAACGTATTTCGAGTTGTCATTTCAACAGTCGTGAAAATTTGGGTACTAAATCTTATATACCTGCTGAACACTAAAAGTCAATTCTGGCAGCCCCCTGCGGCCGGGTTATACCACCCCAACATTACTAAGAGGGTGGAAAATAAGATTCTCTCTCTAATCCGCAGGCCGCTATATAGCTGTCTCGCTCGCACTAACATGTAAACCTACATATACCTACTTTATTTATTGTGTCAAAATTTCAAGACTTTTAAAATAACAAAAATGTCACTTTTTTAAATCAACATTTACAGCGTTCTGGCAACATTTAGAAGGGAAGGAGATGTTCTGGCAATATTTTTTATAAATAAAGAATACTATCGAAAGTAACCTCCTGAAATTTCATGACTGTTACTTTAAATAAATTGAATCTTATTTCCCACCTTCTTAGTAATTTTGGGGTAGTATCCCGGCCGCAGGGGGCTGCCAGAATCGACTTTTAGTGTTCAGCAGGTACATAAGATTTAGTACACACGATATAATCCGTTTCTTCTTTCACTTTTTTCGAGAAAGTGAATTCCCACGCCAATAATTTATTTGTCGCGTGTCCAGTGCGGTCCTTGGCAGGAGGCCCCTGCGGGGCCCCCTGATTTGTGGGGCCTGAAGCGGCCGCTTCCAGCGCTTGTGCCTAAATCCGCCACTGATTATCCCTAAATATTGTTTTATATTTTGAGAAACTCCGTTCCACATCGCAAGACGTAATTGGGGCATACTTAAAATTGTTTAATTCTACAAGCGAATAATGTTTTAGCTCGTCTAAAATGTCTTGGCCTGATAATGCATCGTTTATACTTTTAATTAAGTGAAAACCAGGATTTTTGTCTATAACGGATTTAAATTTTTGTTTTATAGTCAAACCCTTTGGCCCTTTTACTTTATTCAAAGAAACACCTAACAATTTTACATGCTCAAGAGATTCATCTAATGAATTTCCCTGACTTTCTAATTTCTGAATTACTTTAGCTAAACGCATAAAATTTGTCAAAACAAACAATAATTCTGCCCTCACCTCCTTAGTATTAAAAGCATCCTGTGCGCTTTGTATGCATAGTGCATCGTGTTTATTAAGTTTATTTACAAATGCTTTAATAATATCAAAATAAGTTGCATAATATTCTACTGCAGAAAGGCAAGTACCCCACCTTGTTATTACAGGCTCAGGTAGGAGAGGCACTTCTTGAGCAGTTTCCCTAAATATTTGTATGCGATATGGAGCTTTAAAAACAATTTTTTTACATCTGAAATTATAGAGTTTAAATTAGGATATATTTCCCGCACTGTTTCCGCAACTCTATGCATTGCATGGACAAGACAAGTTAAGTGGATTATTTTTTCGTACAGAACTTGTAAGCCTGCTCCAGCCTTGATCATGTACGGTGCCGCGTCGGTGACGAACAGGAGTACTTTGTTGTACTGTATGCCGTCCGGCCACAAAATAGCCATCTTATCATTAAACAATTTTGCCACAGAACAATGATTGGTGCTCTTGAAAACGTCCATTGCTAATAGATAGGATTTGGGATTGTCCTCCGAATTTAAAACGCCAATTATAACGCTAGCCACGTATCTGAAAACAAAAATTTGATTTTTATTTTATCGAACTACATAATTAGTCGGTTACAAACAATTAGCGCAAAACAGTTATTTAAAAAAAATTATATTTTAATCAAGCAAAAATATTGTTGTGATTAAATATGTAACTAACAAAATAGAAAATAAAACATCCGTAAATTGTTCTGCTGTCTTTAATTAGTTAAATTTTACTAACAAAACACAGGAAATAAAGATTCTACACACCTTCCAGTAGTGTCAATAGATTCGTCAATGGAAACCCATATGTAATAATAATAATAATAATAATAATAATAATAATAATAATAATAATAATAATAATAATAACACACCCGCAGGGTGGCTGAAAGCGGGCAGCCATTGGGGAGTAGCGCCCCCACGGGTACCAGCTCAGTACACCTCGTTCCAACACACATACTTGCCCGTAAACACAACCATATAAACACACAGTTTTTCTATTTTAACCCAAACACACATACACTACACACACGTACACTGCATACGGGCAGGTCACCAACACGGACACTCATTCCTTGTTTGACAGCGTGGGGAACTAGTAGCAGTCTGGGATCTTGGGCTCGCCTGCTGGAGAGTACAGCGGATAAATTTGGGTTCCGGGGTGTGCACTCCCAGGCTGCAAGGTAGTACAGGGGCCCGGGTCGGTCTAGCCAACATGACCTGGCTGCCCTATCAACTTGCGAAAATCTCGCTTATGCCGTAATGCCAGGTGGCGCCTGGACCGTTAACCTTGCGGTGTAATGCGGGGGGCTCCGTCGAGGCCACCAGAGTCGAGTTCACAGGAATCCTTTGGCTGTTGCTGGTTCCTCAAGCTGTCAAACATAAAAGGAATGAAAAACACACATTCTATACATACACACTTTTTTAAACAAATTATCAAAAACAAAAATGAATGACAGTATAGGTAATGATGTTACAAAAGTGCCCCTGTCGCAAACGGAGCTTCCCGGCTCCACCCCTCAACCCACCTTATCCTATTCCCCTTCCCACCCATTAGAACTCCCTTCTTACAACGAATTTAGAACCCTTTCAATACCTCCTAATCCCTTTTCCATACCTTCTGAAATAAATACCCCTGAGACTCGGTCTCCAGGAAAAAGAAAGAAGACTAGTGAATCGTTAATTGAAACTGATAATGAAACAGAAACAGGAAGTAATAAGAAATGTCCGATTAGCTACTCTAAAATTAATTTTCTACTAATGCAACGAGAAGAAGGTTCATTTAATGACGTAAGCCCATTTTTAATTTTTAACAGTTTAAAGAAACAAGTAGGTGAAGTCAAGAATGTTAAAAAGATAAACGACGGTCTGTTAATTGAAAGTATGAATAAGGAGCAAACGAAACGTTTGTAAGATATAACGAATCTTGACAATCTGAAAGTTAAGGTAACACCTCATAAAACACTAAATTTTGTTAAGGGAGTAATCACATGCAAAGATCTTAATAACTGTACCATAGAAGAGATTAGGGAAGAAATATTAAAATCCAGGCATGTCGCAGATGTAAAGAGACTAACTTACAAGAGGCAGGGTGAGGTAATAAACACATCGTCGTATGTACTCACGTTCACGGGGACCGTTCTTCCGGAACGGGTTAAAATAGCTTTTTATTCCCTCCCAGTTCGCACCTATGTTTCAGCTCCTCTGCGTTGTTTTAGGTGCCAGAAGTTTGGCCACGCTGCAGTTAATTGTCGGAAAGAACAAGTTTGTATTTGTGGAAAACCAATGCACCAAGGTAACCCCCGTGAAACTCCCGTAGTATGTGTTAATTGTTGAGATAGTCATCCAGCAAATTCTAGAACATGTACAATTTATAAACAAGAAGTTGCAATACAAAAACTAAAAGTAACCAAGCGTATTAGTTATTTTGACTCCAAGCGCGAAGTAATGCTTAATACACCTTCGATAGTTACCGGTCCGACTACTTCATATGCCAGAGTTGCGGCTAGGCCTATTCAACCACCAGCGGTGCTAAATCAAAACATGCTAGCTAATCTTCTCGTACCAGAAATTGTAAAAGCACTCGAGACGCATTTAAATAATTTATTCAATACTACTTCGTTAAGACCCTTCTGTCTGATCCTATTAATACTAATCCCTCCCCCCAACTACCAACTCCCCATCTCCTCAATATCAACCCCTCAATTACCATTCCCAATTCCCCCACTTTCACAACCATCGATGTTTATATCACCCCAAATTCCCCAAATTCCCCATAAACCCCTTCATCCATCCACTAACCCTAAAGACACCCAGCATTTATTCCGTCCACAAGACTCCCAGTCACTTTCCCAAACCGCCTGTAATATGGACAATAGTGATACTCTGCTGAAAGCGAACTCAAGTTCTGATAATGAACTTAATTCTTATACAGGAACAACTAAAAAGAAGAAAGGATGACCAAAAGGGGTCCCTAGAGGTCCTCGTTCTAAAAGTAAAGATTCCTCTACTCAGTAGAATCTCTCCCAGTAGTAATTTTAATAACCTTTCCAAATGGACAATATAATCCAATGGAATATTAATGGTATTAGAACCCATAATGGCGAACTTAAGTTGTTGCTTGTTGAAAAACTACCTCTTGTTGTAGCATTACAGGAAACACACTTAAAACCTGAATCCCTATACGACACTAAAGGTTATACCATTGTTCGGAAAGATATCGTACCTAATCTTCGAGCTAGGGGCGGTGTTGCAATACTTATAAAAGAAACTATACCGATACAACCTGTAAATGTAAACACAGAATTGCAGATAATTGCTGTAAAAATGTTTTATCCAATTGTTCTAACCATCTGTAACATATACTTACCGGATATTCACTGGGAAGTAGACGACTTGCGTGATGCGATTCTTCAATTGACCAGACCGTTTATGTTACTTGGAGATTTCAATTCTCACAATCCGATATGGGGATCGGCTCATCTAGATCCTCGTGGACGAAATCTGGAAAACCTTTTTGAAGATTTGGAGTTGCATATTCTTAATACGGGTAAAGGTACTTACCTGAACTTAAGATCAAACGACTTCTCCTCTATAGATCTTTCATTTAGTTCTCCAGAAGTTAGTCATTTGTTTTCATGGGATGTGCTTGATGATCTGTATTTCTCGAACCACTTTCCTGTAATGTTACAACTTGCTACAACTCGCTCACAACTACAGCCATTAAAGACAGGTAGGAAGTTTAGAGAAAGTAAGGCTGATTGGTCAAAATTTCAAAAGAACATTACTACCTTGCAACTGACACTGTTGCTTCTTCAGTAGACCACGCTACTCAATCTATTCTTTTGGCTGCTGAAGAAAGTATTCCAGTTATCACAAACCGACAGAGACCGCAAAGAGTACCGTGGTGGGATGAAGAGGTGGCCAAAGCAATTAAAACTAAAAAACAAGCACTTAATCTTTTTAAAAGACACCCTACTGCCGAAAATATGGTTAATTTTAAGCGACTCCGCGCACGAGCTCGCCGTGTCATTTTGGAAAAGAAGCGGCTCTCTTTCAAGACATATGTATCAACTCTCACCCCACAAACATCACCTTCAGACGTTTGGGGGAAAATAAGATCATTAACAGGAAAGAAACTTCCTACTACATCACATGTATTAGACATCAACGGAGAGTTGATAACAGATATTCCAAAATTGGCAGACGAATTTGTTCGCCACTTTCAATCAACGAGTAATTCTGAAAATTACAACGATAACTTTCGTCTTAATAAGGTCGCTATAGAAATTCCATTAGATTTCACAGAACGAATAGAGTCGTTCTATAACGTACATTCTACTATGGAGGAACTAGAAAAAGCTTTACACGAAACTAAAGACTCGTCGCCAGGTCGAGATACTATTAGTTACAATATGTTAAAACATCTACCTGAAACTGTCAAAAGTCGAATTATTACAATTATACAATCAGATTTGGAAGACAGGAATTTATCCAGAGCAATGGCAAGAATCTACTATAATCCCATTGTTAAAACCTGGTAAGGACCCCAAAGTAGCCTCCAACTATCGCCCAATATCCCTAACAAGCTGCCTTAGTAAGACTGTTGAAAAAATGGTCAGTTTTCGACTGATGTGGGTCTTAGAAAAGTACAATTTACTATCCAAATTTCAAATGGGCTTTAGAAAATTCAGATCAACAAACGATCAACTGGTTTACATCGAAAATGCGATACAGTCAACGTTCCTAAATAGACATCATCTAACAGCAGTTTTCTTCGACCTGGAAAAAGCCTACGACATGACGTGGCGATATGGCGTATTGCAAACTCTACATGAGTGGGGACTTAGAGGCTGTTTGCCAAATTTCATTGCCAGTTTTCTTTCCGATAGAAGAATCAGAACTCGTGTTGGAAATACTGAATCTAACACCTTTACTGTCGAGAATGGCATACCCCAAGGATCCACGCTTAGTGTGGTTTTGTTTGCAGTAGCCGTAAATGTTTTGTTGTCAGGTATAGACCACAGAGTTGGGAGAAGCTTATATGTAGATGATCTCTGCATCTTCTATGCAGGAGACAATTTTAATTCCATCCATTCAGTCCTACAAGAAACTATAAACTCAATTGTAGATCGTGCAGAAAATCGAGGCTTCCGTTTCTCCACGTTAAAAACACAGTGCGTTCATTTCTGCAGGTTGAGATCCTGTCATCAAAATCCTCAACTTACAATAAATGGTCTCCCTATAACAAATAAATCAGAAATAAAATTCTTAGGAGTTACGTTCGACAGAAAACTACTTTGGGGTCCTCACATTCAAAACTTAGCAGCCAGTTGCAAGAAGCGATTGAATATTATCAGGTGCTTATCTAGCATTAAATGGGGCGCAGATGGGAGCATACTTCTAAACGTGTACAGAAGCTTAATTCAATCAAAATTGGATTATGGGTCGATAGTATACGGTGCAGCCCGTCAATCACACTTAAAAGTATTAGACCAAATCCATTCGACGGGTATAAGACTCGCTCTAGGCGCTTTTAGAACCAGCCCTACCGTATCTTTGTACTGCGAATCGGGAGTACCACCGTTGAAATATCGAAGGTACCGTTTACTTATAAATTATGCTATAAACATATATGCTCAACCACGACACCCCAACCATGCTTTGCTATTTAATGAAGAGCAAACTACGCTATACATGGCAAGACCCACTAGAACTCGTCCTGCTGGAATACGTCTAGATGCCATACTGCAAGAACTCAGTGAAACATTGCAGCCAGTTTATCAAACAGGAAATTATGAAGTACCACCTTGGCGAATTCACCTACCCCAAATGGACCTCTCTTGCTTGCAAGGAGGGAAAAAAGATGTTAATCCGAAATTATTTCTCAACCACTTTAAAAACATTTTAGATCACCATCCTAGAGCCGAAATTATATATACAGATGGTTCCAAGTCGGATGTGGGAGTCGGTAGTGCCTTTATCATCCTCGACGACTCTTATCACTGGAAGCTACATGAAGCCGCTAGTTCATTTACAGCGGAGTTATATGCACTATGGCAAGCGCTTCATAGTATAGAATTTTCTAATAAATCTAAGTTTTTAATTTGTACAGATTCACTAAGTTCTTTGCAGGCGTTATCAAATAGATTTTCATTTGATCCTTTAGTTCAGGAATTTATGAAACTGTAATTGAGACCCATTTTTCTGTTTGAACATCCGATGAATTAAGTCCGAATGTCCAAACTCTTTTTACTATCCCCTACGCGACTCGAATTGAGATAAACTCATTTGCGCGCGATTGCTAAGCAATGCTACCAGTAACTCACTGGTGGGAGCGAGGTTACTATCCATCCTCTACTAGCTTTCCAGGTTAGTACTGGAGCAATAAACGTGTTCACTCGTCGGCACCATCTCGAGAGATGGTGCCTCGTTCAGCTTCGGACTTTCTCCAACTTCAAAAGTTGGGGACCACTTGCCCGATCGAATCCAACTTCAATTGTGGCAGGACTTGGTTTTTAAGCGGTTTTGCCACCCTGATCTATCAGATTATAGGCTTGGTGGGCCCTCGACAGAGCTTCGTTTGCAAGTCTATACGTTATAGATCCCCGGTATGTACCCTTATCTGGTGAAATTGTCTTGGGAGTGAGAGGCTATGATACCCCCTTTTCGCATCAGCTTCTCTTAAGGTAGAGGTTTTAGTTGAACCACAATACCTGGTGGCATGCAGTTTCTCATTGGTTCCGATTTTCTCCTCTGAGCCGGGATAAACCTCACTTCGATTCTTCTCCTTGGGATTCAGTCAAACAGCGGGATACACATTGCTCCTTGAGAGACCTTATCCCAGGCGAGAATCAAATCCACCCACACCGGTTCTCATGTTAACAGAGCTTCCTCTGCAACGTCTATGAGTATTCGTCGAAAACACTTGCGTGTATCTCTACCACACATTTAGTCCTGGGAGCGTAAGCGGGGAACCTAGACTTTTTTTCATAGAGCACCGTTACACAGACAAGCCTGGGATTGGTTAGCTGGGACCAGTCTATTGGGCAGGTGCCGTGTGGTCTGCACCACCTACCCTAGTGTGTTGTAAGTATATATCCCTAATGGTAGTTGGGGATCATTCTTAGACCTTTGTGGTTTCCCACTCCGGTCTTCCAGAATATAGGTCTGGTATGCCCTCCACGAAAAACCACCATAAATTCATTATTATTGATGATTATTTCAAGAAAGGTGTTTATAGCGTTGAAAAATTAATTTCAATGACAATTGTGCTATCTGTTAGAAATATATGTTTGGAGATTCAGGTGTATGTTAACTACTTTGTCTTGTAGATATCATGTAATAACGGCCAACCTGCAGTCAAAAGTAAGCGCCGGCGGGAATGTTTGCTCACAGCAACCATCTTGGTTTGGCAATCCAGCGATCTGCCAAATGAACTATGGCTGAACTAAAAATGATTTGTTTTGTAAATCTCTGTGCCTTCCAAGTTGTTTGGTAGTTTTTGTATAGATATTTACGTACCATCTAAAGTATAACTAAGAAAACCTCGTCAAGACATGACGATCCAGCATTGAAGGATTTCCCTGTATACAACATTCGATGTGTGATTAAAATCCTGTAGATTGTCATGACCAGTTGAAAATTCTAAGCCTAGCACTCCTCTCTCACAGTTTACCCTCCTCTCTTCCGACATATATTCCTCTCTGGCTTACCCCTCCCTGCCGGTTTATTCTACATAAATACATACATACGGAAATTCTACCTTACGAAATGATAAAAATAAAATCAAAAATCGATCTTGTTTAAAACATTCTTGGAAGCGTCTATTAGTACCTATTTCAAAAACATGACATAAACATAGTATTGGCAAATTTACTGCGTTTTATAGTTACAAACATTATGAAACTACTCTGAAAAAGCCATTGCCATCAACTATTATTTATATAATTCGTCTGTTCATAATTTTCAACTCTGCGGATTTTGTCTACGCTTATTAATGATGAAAGTGGACGGCTGCATCACCCTTTATCTTTATAAGTAAAGAGTACTTACGAAACTCACCACTGTGGAAGGTGAGAGGGCGCCCCTAGTAAATGTCCGATTCGCCCGTCTCAAATTAAACATTTTAGAGTTTTTCAAATAAAAAATATAAACATTAAAAAAATATAAAAATTAAGTAGTGTTGACTAATCTACACAGCGAAAGCTTGAATTTAAAAAAAAACGCGTAAATCGGTCTAATGGATCTCTCAAACGAACTGGAACAAAAATAAGCCTTGTGTTTTAAATATATAGATGCCAGTGACTTGCATTGTGGTTGATTGGTTGGTAAATAATAACAGTCAAACGCCTACAACAAAAATGCCGTTTTTCTTGCACCGTCGGGAATGTTAAGTTTATGGAATGTTTGCCCACAGCGGCCATGTTGGTTTCGATTGCCTGATTAACATCATTATTTTAATCTCTATTTCACTGTTGCAGGTTCACTACATAATGGCGGATAGTATCGACGATGAATGCATAGCAAAGTTTAATTTAGATAAAGATATATTAAAAGCAACATTAAAGTCTGATACGCCTTTAGATGATGTTGGTGCTGGTAATTTCTATGCTTGTATATGGAAAGAAGTACGAATTATGAATGATGATGGAACTATAAATACAGAAGAGTTAAATCACCGTATAACCGAATATTTCGATCGTTTATCTCCTAGTTTATCTACTGAAGAAATGAACGCATATAAAGATGAAGCTCAACAAAATTGTGCTAGCATAAAAGAAGACACAGACGAAAAAACTGCAATAAAATTTAAAAATTGTTTTGTTAAAATCGTTTATGCTGCCGGTCTGTTAGAACAGTAGAATTACTTTAATTTGGGAAGTAGACATTGCAAAACATTATATACTTTTGAAAATATGTAGTATATTATTTATTTTACAATAAGACTTTAGCACAGATAATTGTTCTTATTTCAAAATTTATTCTTGTAAGAGTACTTATATAAAAAGGTAAGCAAGTAAAATTTAATTAAATACTATAAAAAAAACTTTTAAATGTGAATTAAATGAACACGAATGCAGTTTCGTACAAAATCATCGACTGTGTAATAGTATATTACACATTGATGAGTTGATAAAGGGCATGTTTACAAGCCAAGCGATATTGTTTGACCGAGCCGGCACGTCGTGATCAAACAATATCGCGAGGCTTGGAAACTTTACCAACGATACATGTAGACTATTTTATTCACATTCATTAGACTTAAATAATCAAAATAAAAAAATAATTATGAATTTTAAATAAATTTTCTGTAAACTGCCACAATACTCCAATCTGCCATCTAACGATCAAAAGAAATTTTGAACAAGGTTTCATTGTTCGCCGCTAGATGTCCCTCTATAATAATATTAAATATAGCCCCTTTATTTTCAAATAGTAGCGACAACGATTGATTTCGCCACTGGAGCAAAAGCACCAGAACGATGTTGGCCACACTGAAAGTTACCAGATTGAACATTCTGTTTTGCAATAAATCTTCACAATTTAATCAATATTTACAATCTAATATTAATTTGACAATGGACAATCATGTTTTGTAAAAACAATCATATTAATATAATATACACCCATGAAATTGTAATCTTTAAACAACGTTTTCTTGAATTGAGGTGACAATAATCATGCAGTAGTTTTTTCTTTATTAAAGTTTGTGTCAGGTTTGCTCCACGATGTCGCTACTAATTAAATAATATAATTTATTATTATTATACAGGAACTCTATCAGTATTTTAGAATTGGAAATTTATTAATTCCATCGTATTTATTAAATATAAAATACGGAAAAATAAAAATAAAACTAATATTAAATAAAAAAGATATTTTTAGTGTTAAATACATTTATAAAAACCTAAATTCAAATCGAATAAAACGTCTTGTTTTAAATTGTTTATAAATAAGAATTGGCCAAAACTTTATTGATAAGTTTTACAGACATTGTAATAGTTATATACGTGCCAAGCTTTATAAATTAATCTTTACGGGCGAGCGACGAAAGAGCGAGCCTCCATAATCCAGTGAGCCCAGTAAAGATTAATTGCAAAGCTTGCCGCGTACAAAGTTTTATTTCTACTTTCATCAGAGTTTTAAATTGTTTTATTAATTTATTGTATATTTTTTTATTAAAAGACATTTAGCAATCAAAGGCGGTAGGATAATTTATAGCTAGACATTATCATGGTATGGTGTTGTGGTTAAGCAACGAAGTAGTTTCCATTAGATTTTTGTTGATGAGCATTGTAGAATTTTACAGGTTTCTTTTAGGACCCCGTAAAGTTTTACAGGGCTGTAGTTGTAACTACTCATTCACTTAGTTGCTATAAATGCTTATAAAGTGTCATTTACATACAAATGGAAATAAAGGAAATTGTTAACCACTTTACTGTTTACCTTCCAAGGTTTTTACAATGACAGAAATGTACATATTGCAATATGAATGTGAATTTTGTGATTTCCTACATTTTACAAAGATCCAGTGAACTTTTGTGAAGTGACGGCCAATTACAGTAGTGTATTAAACCGCATGATTGAACAACATCTTAAGAATCGCGATTAAAACACTTTCTCGAAGTAATTTATAATCTTCGTATTTTTCCGATGTTGCAACCTTTCCCTCGCTTTTTGGGATCACAAATATAAGGGACCACCTAAGGTGAACTTCGAACCAGTTTAAATACATATATTTTGTTAATTTAAAAAAAAATTCCTGAGCAAAGTATAACTTGGTGGTTTGCCTGACTAAATGACTAAACGGGTTTTAAGGTTCCCATCCCTTAGTTTGGGGATGGCCCTAGAACAAGGTTGGACTGTAGTCCGAAAGTTATATATTGATATATCGATTGTCCGAAAATGATATAACCATCTGATTTAACCTTCCTAGCACGACACACTATTTTTTGGCCAATTCGAACCTAACTTAATCAGAAAAAACTGTATTTGTCACTGTATAATAAACGGCATGACTATGCGAACGGTTAGGTAATTTAAATGTTGCTGGAGCACGAATCAGCAATCATAAGTCAAAATAATAATAGTGCACCACCAGAAGATTCAGGAACAACATAAGAACCAAGAATTATCAACCATCAAAGGTCAAGTTTTACAAATTTGTGTTATATGCTGTTGAATCAACGTTAATCAACAAACGAATCTACCGAAAATCTTCATGCTGTTCAAGTCTCGAACTTGCAACATAAGTGGTTATTTAATGTTTGTGATAGAATTATGTAATTCAGACTCCCGAGCGTAAATGGAGAGGTCGAGAAGGGTCAACTAACTACGAGTATGATTTCTTTTATGGAGATACGTAAAATTCTTGATATATCGCTCACCTGCTGCCAACATATGAAAAAAAATGAGGGAAGTCTTTCGAAATAAATATTATCCTAGCAACTGTGTTTGTTAAATAAAATTTTACCACTCGCCTGATATGTGTTCATATCAAAATGAAGACATTTTGAAAAACTTCTTTAACTTGTTTTATTTCTATTCTTTTGCAAAATAACCTTGAATCATTTTTCTCAATATAATCTATATATTTAAAACACGAGGCTGATTTTAGTTCTACCTTGTTTACGAGTTCTACAAGACCGATTGGCATTATTTATTTTTTATATTGAAGCTTTGACACTGTAGATCAGTCAGCACTACTTATTTTTATTGTTATTACATTTTTATATTTTAAAGCCATAAATTTAAAATATTTATTTAAATACGCTCGAGAAAGTCCATCCACTCCATCCAGCGCCTCCTTAGTTCGTAGGTTCGTACGATTTTAGATTTTGTTCCCGCTGTAGACCAGCAATTAGCAATTTACCACATTTAGGGCTAACTTATTTCCATTTTTATGAGACCAAGGCTATAGATAGAGATATGATCAATATTTTATATAATTGTTGTTTGTTTTAACTAACTACCGAACCGAAGAAATTTCTGAATTTCTCGACGTTGATTATGTTATGGAAAAAAACATTAGGTGTATTTTTAGCAAATAAATGCTAATAAATTGATGAAATATTGAGAAAATTAAAAATTGTTCGGGTCGGTAGGTAGATACATGATAGATCTATCACAATCAGCATCGAGAAATTATTTGTTTTCTAAATTGATCCTAAAATCGCGGAAATGGTTTTGACAAGAATTAGCTTCTTTTTTCTGTTTCGAACACCGCTAAGGGAGGATATAGGCAACACGTCGTGCTAAATGGATTCTTCCTTAGAAGAATGGCACTTACAGAGGGAACTTTCTTTTCTTTTGTAGCACTGATTAATACACTGCTACAGTTGAAGTAGTATATAAATATTAAAAATTTCAATCAAATTTGATTCGATTGAAAGTATTGTAAAAAATATATAATGTAAAACAAAAATGTTTTTTTGAAACATTAATAAAAAAACAAATAAACGTTTACAAGTTTATTCGAGGAAATCAAATGTTAATTTTTAAAAACAGACTATTAATTATTGAAGACAATAAAAGACGGAAACTTATGAAAATGAGATTATAAACAAAATAAGATATCTAACCAGAAAGAATTTTAAATATTTTTGATGAAGGGAGGATGGCTATTCACTAGGGGGGTTGCGTGGTTCGTTCTTGTAGTAATAAACCATAAATTGGCCATGCACTAAATAAATACCTTTATGTTTCTGTACGTAACCCTATCTAGATGCATCATAGAACTGCAAGCTAAAAACAAAAATCATAACTACGTATACAATAAAAAATACTGTACAATACAAAAAATTTTTAATTAAATATGTATATTTATATATTTCATAAGCTAGGGCTCTATTATGTAAATTTTTACAAAAGTGAAGTTAAAAAAATACCTTATATATAACATAAAAGAGAAGAAAATGGTCGAATGACCATGTCTAATTTTATTGATACCATGTGTTTCTAACTAAGGGATTGTTTGACCCAAACACAGCTGCAATCCAGCAGAAATCCAATTTCTCTTATTCGGAAAGAAAAAATATCTCACATCTCATTTTTAGCTTTTGTTCACGGTTAAACCTTTTTGTTTATATTTGTTCCTAAAGATTTACAAATGGAAGTTAATAACTTACCAAAAAAAGTTTTAGTATTTCCCAGGTAACCCACATAACTGTAACTCTGGTAACATTCTAATATACACGCATAGTATATACTTTATTCTAATTCCATTTTATTGACTTTATCCCTTCCCAAATAATAATAATAAATAAAAATAAGTGAGATACTTTTTCTACTGGTTTCTACTGGTTTTGTTCGGTGTTTATTTAGAAAATCACTGATGGAAACCCAAAGACATAATGAAATCTTTCAATAACTTAGCTTTTTCACCGTCCTGTTTTGATGGGGTTTCCCTAGTAATTTAATAATTTAATTAAAAAAAAATTGGCAAGAAACTGACGAAGAAAATATTTTAGGATTGGAGAGGTGAGGAGGATTCGAGGGGATATGAGAAGTCTTATTTGAAGTCTTAATTTTCAATAAAACATACAGTGTTCTATTTCACGAAATTGAGTAAATTTCATTTGTTATCAAAATTTCAAAGTTAAATTTGAGTATCCGGTACATAAACAAATCTTGGAGACATTTTAAAAGCGTTTATAAGACCTTAATACCAGGGACTGGAATCCTGTACAAATATAGGTTCTGGTTCCTGTTCCGGTTCTTCGAAATTCAAAATAAGGGTTTCGGTTCCGGTTCCAATTTTAATTTTCTAAACATTAAGGTTCCCGTTCCAGGATTTCTTTGGGTTCCATAAGGGTTCCGGAAGCAAAAGTAATGACATCACATTTTATGTTGGTATATACACTGAGAAACCATCGATCGCAGCGCCACCGCGTATGAAAAGTAAATACTTATGAGCCGAAAAAATAATATTTATGCATTTTGGAACATTGCAATATTTTTAATTGTTTCGTGCTAATTAAATATCTCAAGAAGTTTGTGTATTAAAAAAATATAATGATTAAGCCATACAGTAGCCGTGTGTGTTGTGTGCCTAGATGTAAAAGCGCGGAAGGAAAAACATTAAACGTAACCCTAGTAGCACACATATATTATATAAATATACGTTTCGACATCCGCCTAAATATTTAGTTAATATATTATTTAAAATATTTCTTTAATATCATTTTAATATTATTTATATATAATATTTATATTTGTCTACGACAT
This sequence comes from Agrypnus murinus, assembly GCA_929113105.1. Lineage (NCBI taxonomy): Eukaryota > Metazoa > Arthropoda > Insecta > Coleoptera > Elateridae > Agrypnus > Agrypnus murinus. The sequence goes on along the minus strand of OV816026.1, from coordinate 112,344,224 downwards.
TCTGTCGACATAATAATAATAAAATATTTGTTTGATATTCGTTTCAAAATATTAAAAATTAGACACAAATAACATGTTTATTTAATATGTATATCAATATATTTCTAAATATTTCATTTTCAGTATTTTATAAATATCTTCCTAATCTTTTAAATATTTAAAACACATATAATATTATATTTATATTTTTTAATTATTAAAGAAATATTGTGTGCTACTGGGGAAAATTCTACAGGTTTCCTGGGAGAGATTACGAATTAGAACGAAAAAAAAGTGGATAATTTCTGTCCGAAGAGAAGGGTAAGTATTAATAGAATAAAGTTAAATAAAGACAATCTTACAATGTTTGTATAAAGTTATGTAACTTTTATTAATATATTCAATATTTTATAAAATATTTTCTGTAGCAAAACAAATAAAACACACTAGTTTAATACATTTATTCGCTACTAACGTTGTACAAGCGTGCACCGTCTTAAAAAAAGGGTACGTCCGTAACGGCGCACCGCACTTCGCCTAGACCATAGCCTAGTACCCTCGCCTCGACTATCGCTTTTTGCGCTTCGCCCTGATCCTCGCTTTTAAGTGTCCGGAACGGAGCACCGCACTTGGCCTTTTTGAGTCAGTTTTAAAGTAAGCATCCATAGCGCAAACATGGATTTTACATTTTCCACCTCGGACGGGAAAGATATCTTATTAAATTCAAATTTAAAAACGTAGCATTTGCTTGAAAACCGCCGAAAGACGACAGTGCATGCCAGAAATAAAAAGAGGGCTTATTATGGAGAATTTCATCAGCTATACAAGGACTTATGAAGAAATTCAAACCGTCTTTTTAACTACATGAAAATGGGTATTGGTACGTTTGATTATATTTTAATAAAATCCCTCAGTGTGCGATGGGCGATGCTCTAAAAAATACCAAGCTCAATTTCTCTAGGCTAGGCGAGGGTACCAGACTAAGTGCGGTGCGATGGGCGAAGCGTCGCTGCGGCTACGCGTATTTAAAATAACGCACTTATTTTTTTTTTGCGTGCGAGGCGAGGATACCAGGCTATGGTCTAGGCGAAGTGCGGTGCGCCGTTGCGGACGCATGCGCTTGACTGCCGAGGTCTCCATGTTAAAGCGCAGACGCTACCACTTGGAACCAACCAACTTATATTAAGGGGTGGTCGGTGACATCAACCGGCAGGCGCTACCAACCACTATATTTCATTCATTTAATTTTAAATTTAATTAACTTTTATTGGTTATGTAAAAAATTCATATAACTATTGTTTTGCAGAGTTGGGAAAACACCATGGGCACCAAACGCAAATACACGAATATGTAGTCTTCATTTTATAGGAGGCAAGAAATCAAATAATCTGCGTAATGTATCATTTCATCCTACGATTTTTCCTTGGAAAAAGGAAAACAAACTTGAATCTTCAGCTTGAATCATGTTAACTTGCATTGAGGTTTCTAACATGTAATTTTCAGAAATGTTAACATCACTGAAGTTGTAGGACTTTTTTGGTTCTTCATTTGCCAAATCTGAGCAGAATAAACTTTCAATCGTGCACCCTTTATGATACTTCTGCAGTTGTACTTCCGAAGGTTTGTTCCAGACCATTGGCTGATCTGTCTTGGACAGCGTATTCTCTGCATTAACAAATAAACAAATTGCTACCGCATGCTTGCAATAACATTTTCCGGCTGCAACTTGCATCTTCTATTTTGCGAATTTCATTCACCTAATAAAAAAAATCTTTTTACTTACAGATAATAAATTGTTAAATAGAATATTATACAGGGTTGCGATTATGTATGGAACCGGGTTCGTTCTGCTAAAACGGTTTGAGCTAGAATCCTGAAACTTTAAAGAGACTTAGGACTCAATAAAAACTACTTATTAAAATTTAAAAAAAAATTTTTGATCCATAAGTTTTCAAAATGCAAAGCCAACTTGATTTTTTTTAAATGGGAACATGGATTAAATGGGACATCGTTTAAAAGGTTATTTTTTTCCGAATTGAATGGTATAATAGGTTTGATGATTTGTTTGACAGAATTTCAGAAAAAAAAATAAAAATGAAAAATGAAAAAAAACGATGTCCCATTTAACCCATGTTCCCATTAAAAAAAAATCAAGTTGGCTTTGCATTTTGAAAACTTATGGATCAAAAATTTTTTTTTAAATTTTAATAAGTAGTTTTTATTGAGTCCTAAGTCGCTTTAAAGTTTCAGGATTCTAGCTCAAACCGTTTTAGCAGAACGAACCCGGTTCCATACATAATCGCAACCCTGTATTTAATAATATTAACTAACTATTAAATAATTTAAAAAGAAACATTTACAATACAAAATTTATTAATGTTTTAATTAATTTAAATACAAATAATTTAACCATGAAATTGGAATATTTTCTTTGTGAAATTCAATTTAATGACTTGTGGTTTGCAAAAATAAATACCTACCTTTACTTTTGGGAAATAAAGATTTTCTTTTCTTTTTGTGCTGGTTGCTCCAGGTGTTTTCCGGATAACAGAACCTGACAAAATTCGCTTGTCGTCGATTATTTCTTCTGTCACATTACTTACATGACAACTTTGCAGTAATTTGTTGCCTTTACTTAACGATTTCTTTCGAAAACTAATATCTACAGCTTGAAAACCACACTTAATAAATACGTTCATCTTTTTGTTTTATTAATAAATTGTTTTATGTATCAACACTATAGACAGGCTTCAGTTCAAAATTTTCTGCTCACAGTTTACTCCCGCGACCGCTATAGGCGCACGTATAGATTTTTAAAAGTGGTTGCATAGTCTATAGTTCCAAATATCTCCAAATAAATAGGACCTTGATAACTAACAGTCGATGCATGTTAGGTTAAAGTATTGTTTATAACATGGGTGATAAATATTTGCTGGTTTAGTATTTCAACTCTTTTACTCTGAAAGCTCAATTGCTATAGTTACAATTATTTGCAACAATGGATACCATAGAAACTGAGCTCTTGGAGCAAACATGTGAAATACCGAACGTGGCTATTGTAGATTTTTTTCAAGATGAAATCTGTTTGAAAATATTCAAGGCTACCAATATAAAATGTGAGGTAACACTTTTCTGGTCAATTCACAGACTATTGGTCTATTGAACCTAGTATCAACATCAACTCAGTAAAAAATGGTTATGGTAGCGCTATTTGGAGAATGTCTAGAAAATGTTGAACTATTATTTTTATTTACTAGTAGAACCGAAATGTGGAACCGAAAAATATCGGTTCTTTCGAAAATTTATAACGGTTCGGGTTCTCATCTTAACATTAACACAGATTTTAATAAGGGTTCCGATTCCGGTTTCGGTTCCATAAAAGTAATCGGTTCCGGTTTCGATTCCGGTTCTTTTGGGTTCCTGTTCCAGTCCCTGCTTAATACTGCTGTCTGCAAATAATGTTTTTGAAACTCAAATAAATGAATAAAGTGTGAGTTATTTTCTACGACTTTACCAAACTCCAAAATTTAAAAATAAATAAATTGGCAACGTCGCAACGGATTTAAAATCCCAAAGTTACCCCCCCACCCTTTAAAAATGGGAAGAGGCAAGATTTAAAAGCTATATTAAAATGTACCCCCCTTCCTACCACTTACCTGTCTCGAATTTCATTCATGAGATATCGCCGTATAACACTTTCGAATATGTATATTTAAAATTAGGGAAGAAAGGGAATATTAAAAAATGCAATAATATACAAAGTATTTCTTTTATAAAAATATATGTATGTACATATATATTCCTTATCACGTGTCACCTATAGGTATATATACGATTGTTTTTCGATAGCATTAAAAAAACATAAGTAGCACAATGTAGGGGAGATTGTTGCACCTTGGCCCCAGAGCCGGCCTTTAGGGGGTGCGAGGTCGGGCGCTAGGCTGTTTGGGAAGCCGAAATTAGTAAAATCATTAAAATCATTCGATAACAGGAACTTTTTTAACTTAATAAGGGCGCTCTGAAGAACTCCGCCCGAGGGCGCCAAGAGGGCTAGACCGGTACTGCTTGGCCCAGTTGCGATATTTCCTATGTTATATAGGAATTAAATAATTCTACTATATTTGCTTGACAATGTTTAGAATAGATATCGCTATGTCCATTTTAAGATGAAATAGGTCAAATCGTTTTCAATCTGCAGCTTTTTTAGTGTTTTCAGTAAGTGTAATAAGAGTGCAAAACTCTACCAGTAGATAAAGATATAATTTGAAAAAGGTCGTAAAAGATGCTCTTTTGAGACAGCATTCCATGTCAGGCTGAGGAGAAAAATCAAATTTCAAAAACAACCTTACTTATGCATTTGAAGATCTAAAGGAGAATGGAATGGTACTATTAATCATAGCTGCTCATACATCCTACAAACTGCAGTCGCTCGACCGAACTGTATTCGGGCCTTACAAGACTTTTTATAACCAAGCTTCAAACCAATGCTCATAAATAATCCAGGAAAGCCCATTAGTATTTACGGCATATCGAAAATAGTTGGAGTAGCATACTTAAAGGACTTTGCTATGGGTAATATTGCAAAAGGTTTTTTGGTTACCGGATTTTGGCGGAATTTAACGAAAATATCGAAAAAAAATTTCACTCCTCTTATGTGAGCGACCTCATGAGGAAAATGAACCTCCAAATGATTTTAATGCTGGTAATCTTTCAATTAGCAATATTAGGGAGTGTGAGAAAATGGTTTCAGAACCATCTACAAGTGGAGAAAAACTAGAATTTTAACTGATTCGCCCGTAAAAGATGAAATAGAATGTAAACCAAAGCAAAACAAAAATAAAAAAATTCCTAGAAAAAAAAAAGAAAAAGTATTTAATGAGAATGATTATGAAGAATCTAAACGCAAATTAGCCAAGAAGAAAACGAGGAAAGAAGTGAAGGAAAAAGTGTTGAAAATTAAAAATTCCATGATTCTTCATCAGATGACGATCCAGAACAGTTTTTTGAAAGCATAAACGATGAAGTCGAAAACTAAAAAACGGATAAACGATTAATTAAAGGAGACTTTGATTTAAGTAAACCTAATATTCCAAATCTAGACCAAATCCCTTTTTTTTTATCTTTTTTTCGGCAAGCTATAATTTAAATATAATAGAAGTGGTCACAATTAGAAGACAAAAGGTATTGCTTTGGTTGGTCTGATGTGAATAATTCGTAACTACCAAACTTTGTGCAACTAGGATTGCAGGGTTAAATTATATTTAGAATGCAAATTCATAAAGAAAAATGTATCACCCCGACTGGGAAACGAACCTAGGATCTTCCGCTATCTAGGCGGCATCTCTATTTCTGAGCTACATGGGGCAACTAGCAACAAATTGACAAATTTCCATATGAATTACATGTTTAGCGAACATACAGAGTAACTAGATTATTATTTGATTTTATTAATGAAGGTCGACGACAACATCAATATTCAAAGCATCTGGATTATTTGGAATCATCCTATAAGGAAATTAATTATATTATAAGTATAAATTATTAAGTTTAGAATCAAAATAATCTAGATGCTTTGAATAATGATGTTATCGTCGGCGAAATGTTGATCTTCATTAATAAAATCAAACAATAATCTAGTTTGGATGTTTGCTAAACTTCTAATTCATATGGAAATTTGTCACTCTGCTGGTAGTCGCCTTAGGTAGAGATGCCACCTAGATAGTGGAAGATCCTGGGTTCGCTTCCCAGTAGGGGTGATACATTTTTCTTTATGAATTTGCATTCTAAATATAATTTAATATTATTTTACAAAATAAAAATTAATCTTTATCAAAAATTCAGTGGCGGACTAAGGCTAAAGCGGGCCCTAGGCAACATTGTAATTCCGGGCCTATTTTTCAGTCATGACACATACTTTGCGTTTGGTAGTTTGGTTTTAAAGCATATAGTATGTAGTTCTATTTAATTATCGGATTCCAAGAAAAAAAAGGAAAAAAATAATATATACATGTACAAAAATTAAATAAACATAATTTATTAAAACAAACAAACATAAACATAATTTATTAAAACAAACAAACATAAACATAATTTATTAAAACAAAAATAATACTTAAACAAATATACCCAGATTGATTAGTTATATTGCCTTTTTTCTCACTTTTAATTCTGCAAACTCGTCAATTAGTTTGTCATAATTAATAGAGTCATTTCCCTAGTAGCACACATATATTATATAAATATATGTTTCGACATCCGACTAAATATTTAGATAATACATTTTTTTTAAATATTTCTTTAATATTATTTTAATATTATTTATATATAATATTTATATTTGTCTACGACATTCTGTCGACGTAATAATAATAAAATATTTATTTGATATTCGTTTCAAAATATTAGAAATTACACAAAAATAACATACTTATTTAATATGTATATCAATATATTTCTAAATATTTCATTTTCAATATTTTATAAATATCTTCCTAATCTTTTAAATATTTAAAACACATATAATATTATATTTATATTTTTTAAATATTAAAGAAATATTGTGTGCTACTGGGGTTAATGTCTCTTTTTCTATATAAAGTAATGATAAACTATTTAATTTTTGTTGGCCTAATGTGGATCTTAAAAAACTTTTTATTCTGGCCATTACTGAGAATGATCTTTCACCGCTTGCATTGCTTATTGGAAGGGTTAAATAAATTCTCAGAATTATGTTTAAATTAGGGAATATTGCAATAATATTAGTTTCCTGAATAAATGACCACATGGATACAGGCGAAATAATATTTTCTTTACTTATAAAAGTCTTAAATTGTAATACTTCATTTTTCAGTTCTGCTAGGTTTAAATCTTGTTCATAACATTTTAATTCCTCTATTGAAGAGTCACTAACATCACTATCATGAAAAATTGTTTTGAATTTATTGTTAATAGTTTTATATCCCTCATATCTTTTTTTAATGTTGCTAATTAAAGAATCGCATACAACAAAAAAAATATTAATTTTAAAATGTTCTTTGCCACTGAATCTTATTTCATGTTCTGGAATTTCATCATGAAATAGTTTTCGTATTTTCTGCCGTTTTTTATCATTAGTATATGCAATATCTTTAACTTTTTCTGCTTCTTTTTCAAAATTGTCAAAATCATCTCTAACAGTTTGTATGAAATCTATCAATGAATCATATATTAAAACTGCTGTATTTAGGGATTCGTCTCTTTGTTGAAGAGTCTTGTTTGAAGCATCTATTCCCTCTAAAATCTTTTTCCATATAGTAAGTACCAGTACATACTCAAATGTATCAAGTTTTTTATGTAAATCGGCAGCTTCGGACCTTGTTAATGGTTTTTCATCTTTGTTTGAGGAAAAATGACGTAAACAATGTTTAATTTCTTCATAATTTTCCTTTAAGGATTTCACAGCATCGGAACGAGCAGACCACCTGGCAGTGGCGGATTTAACACTTGAGGGGCCTGAAGCGCTACAAATTTTTGGGGTCCCCAAGGATTAACATAAATTAAGGTCTATAAAACAAAAAATAATAAACTATAAAAAAATAAACAATTTACCAAAATCGAAAACTTTTTATTAACATTATAATAAATTATACTTATATGGATACTGTATTGTACAAATCAATTGGTAAGTGCAGAAAGGTAACATTATGTCCATAATATCAATGTCAAATCAAATATTAATGCAAAAATATATAAAGTACTAACAAAATAATTCAAAATATCCGAACGCAACAAAAACACACGCGCAAAATATAAACAAGCAGAGAAGTGAGGTTGATTAAAATACTACTAAAACAATGGTGGATTCACGCATGCTTATATAAATTTGGATTGGCGGGACCAGGCGAGCTTCGCATCTGTAAAGTATAATCTGTGGTCAAATCCGGCAAATAATTATCTGCCTAGTCATTTACTAAGTGACGGGACAGACAGTAAAACGAGAATAAATCTATACGATTTTGCTTCATGCCTAGGCATGAAGAGGGTTCATTGAATGAAGGTTACTAAATGCCGTTGTTTAGAACAGGCAGTTAGTAAATGACTTCATGTGCTGTGGGCAAATAAGGTAATAACATGCACATTTTTTTGCAGAACATTCTTTAGGCAAGGGTAAAGATTTTCCAAGTGTTCATCTAAAAAATGTTCTACGAAGAAATGTGCATGTTATTACCTAATTTGCCGACAGCACATTAAGCCATTTACTAACTGCCTGTTCTAATTTAGTAAATTTAGTTTAATTTAGTAAATACCTAGGCATATAACAAAATCAAAAGGCATATAGATTTATGTTCGATTTACTATCTGCCCCGTCACTTAGTAAATGACTAGGTAGATAGTTAGTTTTCCGGATTTGACTATCTTCCTGCGACATATGTACTGTTCTGACAGGAAAATCTCGCACGATTTTTATCAAGTAGGCTGATTTTTCTTAAATTTTAGACGAGTAACAAAGACTTTTCATGACATGACACAATATCATAGACGCGTCAAAAATAACTATTTCAATAGAAATAAAATAATATTGGCTGATTTTATTATTAATATAAAAAAGAATTTATATCAAGACACATCATTTTGATTTAGAAACTACGTATTTTATTAAATTGTACTTTATGACATATGTCATTAAAAGAAAAATAACAATTTGACATAAGTAAAACTTGCCACTGGATGTAAGACCGTTTACAAAATGAAGAAAATCGAGTGAAATTTTTCTGCCGGCATAGTACTTAATCGTATAATTTTAGGTTTTTGGTATAACTGATTTATTATTCGTTAATTAACATTATACGCACTAATAAATATTAAATAATAGCTATTTATGTAACAAGTACATAATGTAGAACTTTATAGATGAGCTCAGTTTATGGCCGAGCGAGCGAGGCCTATAAAAAGGGCGAGTCTATAAAGTTCGATTATGTAAGAGTTGCATACAAAGCTTTATGTCCGACTCCTAAAATTGGCTTATTATTAAAAAAAATCAGTTTATAAATTTGACATCTATTCTTGACAGAAGAAAACTTGACATGTAATATACAGTTGCCATTGGAAAACTGAATATACTACACTTTATTTTACAACTACCACTTTATTTTACGAGTACAATAATAAGCCAGTTTACTGCCGCTAAACAATACAATAAACAGTACTTTATAATGCAATAGGACATAATAGCTATTTATGTAACAAGTACATAATGTAGGACTTTATAGACAAGCCTCATTTATGGACGAGCGAGCGAAGCGAGCAAGGCCTATAAAAAGGGCGCGTCTATAAGGTCCGATTATGTAAGAGTTGCATACAAAGCTTTATGTTCGATTCCTAAAATTGGCTAATTGTCAAGAAATCTTACGAGTACAATAATAAGCCAGTTTACTGGCGCAATACAATACAATAAACAGTACTTTATAATGCAATCGGACATAAATACATTTATTTTACAATCAGTTATTTTACAATGGAACTTTTCTACTTTTACTATACCAAAAACAATTGACAAAAGTCATTCAGGAATTTTACCCGTTGAAAAGCGTTGTAAAATTCCCCTTCACCGAACGTCTTATCAGAAACCATAAATTCAAGAAATTATAGTCATCATAGTAGTCTGATGACCGCGCTGATGCTGATTGTGCGTGAAAGCAAGTGTTCGGAGCGACAGAGATAATACATTCCTCGCAAGTCTGTTGTGAAACAGTATACTCCGTTACAATATTTTACTTATGCTTGCCTTTTCGTAGAAAACTATAATGTGTCAGCCGATATGAATGATATAATCCGTTTTTGTTTCACTTTTCGCGAGAAAGTGAATTCCACGCCAATAATTGTTATTTATCGGGTGTCCAGTGCGGTCCTTGGCAGGAGGCCTCGGCGGGGCCCCCTGACTTGCGGGGCCTGAAGCGGCCGCTTCAAGCGCTTGTGCCTAAATCCGCCACTGCCACCTGGTGTCACAAATAGGTTTGATACTCAAGTGTTTGCTCTTACAAAATTTTTATAATGCATTCGTAATAAATACGTACAATTGCTGAACGATATTGAAAAAAGTGGTCATTTGCATGCAACTTTCGGCAGCAGCGTTTCCAATTAAATTTAATGAATGATTTGCGCATGGTATAAAATGGGCAGAAAAAATATGTTGTTTTATCCTGGATTGGAGTCCCTTATATTTACCTGACATATTAAGGCTGTTTTACCCGATTCTGAAGATAGGGAAACGCAATGTAAACTATTTATTTATTTATTCAATAACCGCTCAATATTTTTTGATCGGGTTTTTACCAAAAATTTACCTACAATGTAGTGTATGATGTAATGTTTTTAAAAAATAATTTTTAACGTTTGAAACCATAAAAAACTTAATTTGCAATAGGATCGCTTACTATGCTTTTATTCATTTATTTATCAACGTATATTTTTTTAAACATTTTTCCCGTAATCTGTGCGTCAAATGCTATGATGTAATGTAAAGATTTTTTTTAGAAACGAAAATTTCAACTTTAAATTAAGTTTTTTATGGTTTCAAACGTTAAAAATTATTTTTTAAAAACATTACATCATACACTACATTGTAGGTAAATTTTTGGTAAAAACCCGATCAAAAAATATTGAGCGGTTATTGAATAAAAACCGAGTAAGTTTACATTGCGTTTCCCTATCTTCAGAATCGGGTAAAACAGCCTTAAACGCTTTATCATAACTCTGTCCCCGACAGTTAGTGATGTCTAAATCTATATTATTTAAAAATTCTAAAATAACTTTCTCCAAGTTTTCACCAGTATGAGAAAATATAGGTAGAAATCCCAAAAATCTTTCTTTTATACCACTTGGAAGAACATAGCGAATAATGACGGTCAGCTGATCTACGTGAGATATATCAGGTGTTGAATCAATAATTAGAGAGTAAAATTTGGCTTCCTTTATTTCGTTCACTATTGTGAGTTGTAAATCTTTCGATATAATAGAAATAAATTCATCACATATTGTAGACGACAAATAGTTTATAGTACCGGTGCCGCAGTTTGCATATTTTTTCATGTGTTCCCGCAAAAATGGATCGAAATCGGATAAATATTCCAAAGCACCTATATAATTACCATTATTTTCACTAAAAAACACTTCATTTTTACCACGAAACGCTAAAGAGTATGAAGAAATAAATTTGATTGTCGCTACCACACGTTTAAGTACTTCCCTCCAATATTTTTTTTCATTTATAATTTGTTTTTCAAGTTCAGTGTCAATGCGTCCGGTAATTTTAGATCTTGTTATAAAAATTAAAATGGAGTTAATGTGGTCACTGGAGTTTTCATGCTCTGACAATTTTTTATGTACATTTTTCCAATCATTCGTCCCTTTTGTCATTAGCGTTGTTTGCTTGGAAAATAATTTACAGACGTAACAGTACAATAAGTTGTTGGTTTCAGTATAAGCCAACCAATCTCTTTTAACTTTTTCCCCGCTATTAATTGTTCTGAAGAAGGAGGCAATAGTTAATTTTCTTGTGATTTGTTTTGACCCTTCGTTGCATCGAATAGAAGATGATTCCAAAGATCCATTTATTGACTTTGGTGGATTTTTTATATAAAACTCTCGCATAGCGTCTGTTAAGTATTCTGGCTCTGGCCATAATGCAATATCGTTTACAAAACTCTTAGTTTCATCATTACTTTGAGATGATTTTAAATTTATATTTTCTCCTTTTGTTTCATCTTCACAAACGGAATTGCTTGGTTTTTCCTGCTGGTCTTTTTGCAGAATAGTTTCGGACACAAATGATGTTTCTGGAGTTTGAGCAGGTGAAATTTGTGAAAATGATGACGATTGTTGTAATAGGGAAGACGCATATGTCGTCAATTGAGGAGATTCTTGCATTTTCATAAACGTTATTACTAAATTAGTTAGAATATCAATTATAAATGCATTAAACAATTACCAATTTTAAGTAATTAATTTTTGAAATCCTTGAAAATTTAAATAAATTTAAAATGCTGTACTGGTGTCCTCTAATGGATGAAACTTTGTTACCTCTTACAGTTCCAAAGACGACCCACTGTTGGTGCTAATGAAACAGTTAAGAGTCCTGTATTACCCGTCAGTTTGAAATTTTTTTTATTTTCAAGTTCGAATATCGTCTACTTATTAACGAGTAATTAATATTATAATGTACGTTATGCTGTTGTGTAATTAACTGCCATAATTAAAGTGGTGTTAAATATTTCTGGTAATATTAATTCAAAATTCAGTTTATTGGTTTTCATCAGCGCCATCTAACGTTGAGTAGATCGTCAATATTGCTTCTTCACATTCAAAGCGGTACCTACTTTTTTACATCAAATAGCTTTGAGGGAAGTTGCTCAAGGCCAAATTCGGTTTTAAATGAGGAGAATTTTTAAATTTAATTTTTTCAAATAAATTGAGGGTTTTTAGAAATTCCGCTTATCTGGAAATATTTTTCTAACCAAAATGAACGAATACAAAAATTAAAAAAAATACGTGCGTCTTCCCTATTCCATCTACAGTTAAAAATTTGTCCAACGATCTTTTCATTTGTTTTGCCACTTTATCTCGATCTGCTTTTCGTTTTCTTTTTTCACTTCCACTTAAATGTTCATAGGAACTCATTTTAAAGACCACGTACTAAAAACAAAGAATTATTTTAATTAAATAATGTAATACTTTTATAAAAACTTACATTTTTATTTTAGGAATTCCAGAAAGTATTAATTATGAATCCAAAACAATCTATTTGCAATCAAGTCTAGGTACTTAAGTCTTAATTGCACAATTTTCAATCACAACTCACATAAGATGCAATACGTTCAGGAGACACTGATTTTAAATAGCTACGTTTGACTTTTTAAACACTTGCATAGTAAAGGTTCGATCGTATTTACACACATCGACACTCGCGGGCGTGGATGCGTAAGCACGGGAACGCTCGTCCACACTTGTCGACTAAGCACGGGAACGCTCGTCAACACTTGTCGACTTTATCAATCAACGATTCGGCATAATTTGGATACGTTTCAGCAATAATTATGAATATCACGTTTTTCTGTTAAATAAAAATAAAAATTAATTATAAAAATTAAAAACCTAATTTTGGGGCCCCAAAAAATTACGGGCCCTAGGCACGTGCCTAGGTTGCCTAGGCCTTAGTCCGCCCCTGCAAAAATTGTAAGTTATATATTCTATGATAATTTGTCTAAATAAGAAAAAAGACGAAATTTAAATATTTGAAAATAGTTTATAAGGTAGCACTTTTTCGGACTCGTATGTCATTTATTATGAGCACCCAACAATATACTTTAAACGTCAATTTATTGTATACTTTGCACTGTTTCACTTGTGTTTGACGTAAGTCGTACACAGCTAACTTTAGTTTTTCTGTTTGTGCGTTGCACGACCTTCTAGATTTCACGAGACGAAGTCTCTTATCCGGCCTGCGCACTCCATTAGTTCAAGTGTTTCTCCGCTGGCGCCACCAAACACGAAAATGCGGAAACGGATATATAACACGTAAACGCCAATTTCAAAATACGCTAACTTCGCGCGCTTTTATACTTTTTGTCGGTTATGCGCGTATCGTCAATAAATTATATTTTCCTAATCTTTTAAGGCAGTTTTCTTTATTTTTTAATATAATTACGTTATTTCCTTATTTGTTTAAATTTTCGTAGTTTTGTTGCTGTTTTTTCGTTCACTTTAGTAATGGCAAACACTAGCAGAAAAAAGTATAACTGCCGCAATGCAATGTGTAATAGTACTGATCCTACAATATCATTTCATGAATTTCCTTCAAATTATACCTACCTTACGAGAAAAATGGTTTCAAATCTTACGTTGGGGTTATGGACACCAACACTCAACAGCAAAATAATATATACTTCTTTATTTCGACAGATCAACAATTACAGATACCCTAAAGAGTCAATTTCTACATCGAACTTCCTAAAAATATAACAGAATTAATAAAAGAACTCCAAACCTTATCTATGCATCTCGATTGCGAATTCTTTCAGCATCTGTAGCCCTTCTGGCAGGATACATTGCAAAAAAACTGAAGAAAGGATTGAATGTCAATAGCCTATTAGATTCTCTGTTAGCTGCCTCGTATTCAAATTCACTGATAGGATTTGTAAATCTTCAAAACAGAGGTGCCTTAAAATACTCCACTAGAAGATTTACACTTTTAATCAACCAAATAATCGAACTTGTAATACATATTGTAGAACATTTACCTGGAGAATGTAATCCGTCTAATATTCTAACATCACTAGGTATTTCTAACTCCAATTGCTTTTTCACAGTTTTTGGTTTGCCACGACCACAAGCAGGAACTTAGTAATATAATTCTTTAAAAATGGCTAAAACCTTGTTTGGCAAACAGAAACATTGCAAAAACGTGAACAGATAATGTACTTACTGCTCACTATCTCTATATCCTAAATCCAGCTCACGGGAAGTTATAAAATTGTAATTTCAATAATGTCATTGAACTTGTAAATTAATTTTAATAACATAATTAATTTACTTATATAAATTTATTTAATTAATTCGCAAAATATTTAGGTAAACATGCAATGCTTGACATTTGTAAGGGTTATCTAACCTATATATCTTCAAGTGACAAATAAACATCAGCGTGTCAGCTAGCGCCGAAACGGCGAAATTTTGCGTTTTCTCAGAAACAAAGTTTATATGGGAAATCGTAAAAGTGCCCAGGCCGGATAAGAGACTTCGTCTCGTGAAATCTAGAAGGTCGTGGTGCGTTGTGTTGATTGCTTACTGTACTGTTATTAAAAACCAATTGTTGTGTTTTAAATTTATAATTTCACGATTTCAGAAAAACCGTAATGTGCACCTCATCACTAAAGTTGATTTTTTATCACACATGGTTGTTCTAAACAACCTTCGTATTTGTGATAAAAAAAATGTAACTTTACTACCTTGATATACAAATGGGCGCATTCAGCAGATTTCCCGGTCACATAAATGGGGAGAAAAAATTCCTCGAATGAAAACAATGACTTACCGGTCTGGGTCCCCGGTAGTTGTTTTTCTCCTCACATTTTAAATACGGTTTGTTTACATACCATACCGGTACAATTAAAATAAGGTTAAAACAGCCCCTCTTTTGACGTTTATTTTGTTGTGCATAATAGATATTTTACGATCTCCTCCGAAGAAACTGTTGATATTTACAATTTAGATTTAAATTATCCTCATCTAATATTAGCTGCTCCATTATTATTATTAGAAATGTCGAATTAAGTTATGTTATTATATTTGACAAGTAAATTTAAATATATCAACCGGTAACCATTTTTTTATAAATCAGTTAAAATCTACCGGTTTATCATCAGTAAAAGTGAGGAATCACACTGCTCGACCACGTCGACCGTCCAAGACCGACCAAAATTTCGAACACATATAACTGCATGCGCAACGTCACACTGTTAGACCATCGGTCGTTCACCGTCGACCATGCTCGATCGTCCAGCTTGAAATTCAAACGGGTTGGAATTTTGACCGATTGTGGTCGACGATCGCATGCGCGTTGTTACTTTGCATTTCCAAACACGTGGGCGTGTTTGCAAAGTTTTGCCAGAACATAACTTATGTATAAAGTTTATAGACATGGATGTGAAAATATTGCGATTTTGTTTTTCTGCAGTTAGTATAATATCCCAGGATGAAATTTCGTTTTACAAGCTATACTAAAGCATTGATGAATAGCGGATACAATACAAAAAAACTCCCCTTGTTCCCGTTTTAAATATATTTCTCGAGCCCTATAATCTCCTCTTCTTATAATATCCTCAAAATCATATAATTAACAATTACATTTTCGGAATCGCTATTACCAAATACTTTAATATTATTAATACTGGAAACTCCATATACTTTACCAAATGAAAACAGGCGACATTTTTGTGGCGCCATCTTCGCAGATGGGTCTGCAACTAACAAATGGTTTTTCGGTGAGAATTCTGCATCTAATTAAAAAATAGCACTATTTATGTTAAACGATGGTTTATTACTGTTATGCTAAAATATATAAAATTTTACAATTTATCTAAACTATTCAATCTTTCATTACAATGACGATTTTTTAATTACTTTCCCAATATTTTAGAAATGTCAGTTTATTTGCACACCACACCGCAAAGGCGCTATTAAATTTTGTCTCTCATTTTTCGAAATGAATTTCCGGTATTAATAATATTATTAAAGTATTTGCTATTACCTCTGCTATTCATTTTGAAGATTTTATTAGAAAATTAATAAAAGTGAGGTTAGGAAGAAAAAGCCGCTCAAGGTCGGCCGACCAGTGTGATTTGAATATTTTAATGATTAGCGGTCGACCGATTTTTTTAAGCCGATGGTGGACGGTCGATGCTGGTCGATAGAGCAGTGTGATTCTTACCTAAGTCTGTTGAATGTGGCCAATACAAGTATTTATTTTGCAAGAACTACGTACCCTAAATTAACGAACCGGCACTGGTAGGAAATTTCTAGATATCCGTGAGTCACTTCAACATTGCGTTGGTAGATTGTGATTTGTCATTGGTAGTCGTGTGTAGGGGTGATGATTTGCTTCTGTCTGCTGTCAATTTTGTAAGAAACTGGCAACGTCATTGTATAACGATCGTGGTTTTGTGATTTACCTAACTTTTATTTAAACAGTTTTTACTGAACAATCGACATTTTATTGTTCAGTTTTGTTGTAATTTTCATAGCAAATACACAGAAGTAAAATGGCTGAAGGAAAAAGGTATGTAATTTGCTTTGTTATATTGTTACAAACCGGCATTTCTATAATAATTCTAAGCTGTCGTTTTTCGTAATGGATTCCAAATTATGATATTTTATTGTAATGGTTTATCGGCCATTTTAATTATAATATCAATTTTTTTAATTATTACTGTAAATGTTGATTGTTTTTCAGCCCAGACGATTTGGCAACTGCAATTTTACGTCGCAAGGATCGCCCAAACAGACTTCTAGTAGAAGAAGCAGTAAACGATGATAATTCGGTTGTTGCTTTATCACAAGCTAAAATGGATGAATTACAACTGTTTAGAGGTGATACTGTTTTATTAAAAGGCAAACGAAGAAAAGAAACCGTGTGCATTGTATTATCGGACGATACATGCCCCGATGAGAAGATTCGAATGAATAGAATAGTTCGTAATAATTTACGTGTTCGACTGTCTGATGTCGTTTCTGTACAACCATGTCCCGATGTAAAATATGGAAAACGAATTCATGTACTTCCAATTGATGATACTGTTGAAGGACTCACAGGGTAAGGGTGTACTTTTTTTACGAATGGTGCATGTGAAGAGCATCAGGATTTTATACAAAGGTCATTGTAAGTTCTAGAATGCGAATAGGTAGAAATTGTAGAAAATGTCCAATGGTATGATAAATGATTGTTATCAAAACAATGACTTGCGAATTTTATAAACAAAGAAAGAAAAGAATGGTATTTTCACAATTATAATAATTGATTTCTCAATTTCAATCACTTTTAATAAGAATGCAGGTTCTAACTGGCGATGTAAAAAATATTTTAATTTCAAACATACAAAAATAGGCTTATTTTATTTTTATTATTAAGCTGCAATAGTTACGATTAATTTATATTGTCCAGCCACATTGTGTAATATTGTGAGAAGAAAAACAAAATCTTTTTATATCAAATGTTCATTATGCATAATTCTATTATCCATTCACTTTGTAAAAAAAGATCAGGATTGGTCATGACTTTTGGCAAATGTTACTCAGTATAGTGACAATTTGACAATATCGCAAATTGTAAGGTTAGGGAGAAGAATATGGCAGCAAAATTGCCATTTTCTTAGAATCTCACGTCACAATAAAAATTTTAGAGCTGCTATTTAGTAATAGATTTTATTTTTCCCAGCTTTTTATTATGGACTAAAATAGATTAGATTGAAACATGATGAATATTAGTAGGAAAGGAGGACAGTCTATTTTTGGCCCCCTCTAAATTTTGAAAAAATTGTCCAAATCAACTTTTTATTGTTTTTTTAGACAATATTGTATAAGCTGGCCAATAGCGTGGGAATCCCCCTTTTTTGTGTTCCAAATACACAATGTCCGTGTTTAGAGTCTTAGGCTAGGCTTAGGTCTTAATCTATGGCTACATGGTTATCAACTTTATCGTACACTGCAATTCTTTACTGGTTTTCTCTTCAATGTCTGCTCTGGTCCTCCATGCGGACACTTTCAAGCCGTTGCTGGTCAGTGATTGACACTTTTATAAAAATAAAACATGGCTAACCTCACTTTTTTACAAAGTGAATGGATGAACCTATAACTCATGCCGTTTGTGCTACAATAATTTTTAACTCTTAATAAATCCCAAATCTGATTGTGCGGTATCTACCGTATTACCAGCGGTAAAATGCAGAAGCTAGATGGAACTGGTATATATGCATTTCCGAACATTAAGAACGTTGTCAAACTACATGCCTGGAGCACAAACATAACCTCAACTGTTACTATAAATCGTACTTAATGCTACATAAAATCTATGATAAAAGTTTAGTCATTGTGAAACTACAATGTCTCAAACAGTTTGTTTGTCCTCTAGCAACCCCCTAAAATTAGCTGTTCTTAAAAGCCTAAATAACATAACCTACAAAACCATATGTGAGTTTACTAATATGTATTTCAATTGTGTTTAAGTCTCCTTGTGTACCACACACAGACTATATCCCTGATATGTTATTCATATTCTCTGTAGAGGATGAAAATCTTATGTAAAAAACCTATGAAACAATTTTACTTTTAGTTTATGTTTACCGGTACATTTCTGTTTTATTTTTTGAACTCTGGTAGAGCATCAGTGATACGATTTTCGAATGTATGAATCGGTAAGAGAGTTTCCGTTAACTTTAGTGTGCAATTATATTGATTTAGGAGATATACTAAACTACTGAATATACAGTGTGTTTACAAAATAGGGACAATGAAGTTATGTTTTTTTAAATGGGATATCCTATATATTTTACTCTGATTTGATTTTCATTTGTTTATTTAACAATAGATTTTCTTTAATCCAATTCTAAATTATTTTCTTAGATTTTTGAGTTTTGTTAGGTCGTAATAAATAAATAATAATAAATTAATTTTTAAAGACTTGTTAGGTGATAATCATGAGAGCTCATAGGGCTCTAGTGGCTATGCTGAATACTAATAAGAGACAAGAGTCCGGAGAATTCTAGAAACTATGTGACACTTAGCAAACAAAAGCTTTAGCAATTATTCCCGGGAATAATCAAAGCCTTGTCCACTATAAGGACAGGATTGGTTAAAATGGGCAGTCATGTCGGAAAATCTGAAAAGGAAATTAAGTATTTATTTTACTGTTGTGCATTCATGTCTTCTATCGTTCCTTTCTGATCGTTTTCCTTAAGTGTAAATTTAAGTTGACTGGTTTTTGCAAGGTATATATGGTATAGGGTTGTTTCAACGTTTACTATAATGCAGTGGTTCCCAAACTTAATTTTCCACTGAACCCTTATACAATATTTCACATATCGCGGAACCCTAACCGTATCTACAAACTGGACAATATTAATTTAGTATTTTAAACTCTTCAATATTTTCTAAAAAACTTGGTTTAATATTTAATAGTGAAGTTGCAGAATTAATATCTGTTGTAGCATCGAGTTTATTGCGATATTTCAGTTTTGTATTCATATATTTCGAAAATGCAGATTCATATAATTACCTATATGGTAGCAAAAGACAACAACAAATAAAATAATATTTAGACTGTTATTGTAGGAGAGTCAACGAATTTTTTTGTTATATTACAGGACTTATAATTTCATATTTTAACCTTAAATTATGTAATATAAAAATTTATTTCATAAAGTTATTGTGCCTTAGCTTTCTAATATTATGTTAACTCACCCCGGGGAATTTCAAAATATTTTTACGGAACCCCAGGTTTTCACGGAACACACTTTGGGAACCACTGCTATAATGGATAATGTCATAAATTGAAGCTTTAGTTGCTACAGAGCGTGAGGAATTGAAATTTAATTTAACTATCGATTAATCTTAAGATTTTGTTTTATTAACTTGTTCTGTGGACTCAGGGGATATGACCAAATTTAAAAAATCTATCAAGCCCTTTTATTAATTGCCAAAAACGCCCAAAAAGTTAAGAAAAAATAATTTTGACTGTATTACAAACTGATAATATAGTGGTATCGCTCTTGAGCAGACGGCCGAATATTTTGTCTGCCCAAGAGGGTGTCGGGTCAAGAGAGTGTCACTAACTAGAGAATATTTTTGTTGGTGATAAAATTCTCTACGTTCTGGTTCAGAAAATTTTGTATTTGGCAAATCGGCGTGAACGTGATGACGTCATCGAACTTTTTGAAATTACATGATAGGTATTTTATTACTGAGATTGATAGCGTATTCTGTTCTCTTTTCAACCATAATAAATATTCATACACTTACATCAGAAAATTTTCAAGAAAAATGTGAAAAATGATTTACGACTAGTAGGCTTTGATTTATGGTTATCTAATTAATAAAACATAAATATCTAGCAAGCTAAGGTAAATAACGAAACTTTAGTTGTTCCAGTGGCGTATTTACAAATTTTTCTCCGGGGAGGGGGTACTCTATAAAAGTCATGAATCAAAATACTTGGATTTTGACATAAACAACCCTAGACTATTAAAAAAAATCAGGGGTGACTCCATCCCGTTAGCCCGCCCCCCAAATATGCCATTGAGTTATTCTGATGGTCTTTAATCTTCTTAGGATTAGGATTAGGATCTTAATCTAATTAGGGAAATGTAGAACAAAACAGTACAAAACTAAATAATCAATAGAATAAATTGAAAAACTTATTTTAGAATTCCGCTAATAGATAAAAAGTCGCAATGAGAAATTATTGATATGTATTGATGCATTGCATTAGTGAAAGGGCCACGTGATATGCTTTTTACCACTTGATTCGTTTTTTCTAATAACTTTTTACATCATAAGGGATACCAAACCCTGATTGTCAGATTAGAAAGTCACGTGTCGGTGTCAGACTGTCGTCGTCGTATTTATTTTTGAAGTGTATTATTTAATATACATGAATAAAGAAGGATAGCAAAGAATATCAAATCATAATTGTGCGCGGGTGCCAGACTGCCTGAAAGATTCTAAACGAGCACCGTCTGCAGTGCGACTGAGATACAAATTTCTTATAATCATATTCTTGTTCTTCGTGTTCGATATGATATGATTAATATTTTCTGGCATGATAAAGAATAGATCAATAATTTCCTATTGTGGCTCTCTATCTATTAGTGGAATTCTAAAATAAATTTTTCAGTTAATTTTATTAATTATTTATTTTTGTAATGTTTTGTTCTACATTTTCCCTAATTGAAAATTAAAGACCAGCAGAATAACTCAGTGGCATATTTTTTTTGGGGGGGGGGGGTGAAGTCAATGGGATGAAGTCACCCCCGATTCTTTTTAATAGTCCAGGTCATTTATGTCAAAATCTATGTTATAGAGTACCCTCCCCTCCACCCCGAGAAAAATTTGTAAACACGCCACTGGAATAACTAATGTTTCGTTATTTACCTAAGCTTGCTAGTTAATTCTGTTTTATTTCAGATTTTTTTTTGAAATTTTCTTATGTAAGAGTATGAATATTTATTATGGTTGAAAAGAAAACACAATACCGATTTCAGTAACAAAATACATATCACGTAATTTAAAAAAAGTTCCATGACGTTATCGTGTTCATGCAAATTTACTAAATACAAAATTTTCTGAACCAGAACATAGAGAATTTTATGCCATTTGATAATATCTTTAAATCAAACCGACTGTATATGTAAATTCATAGATAACTTTAATTTATTAGTAGTAGATAATAAAATCCAACAAACAATAATAATTAGAAGGTACTCTTCTTCATATTTTGTAATATGTTACAAGTTAATTGGTTTAAGAAATCTTAAAAATTTTTTGTCATGTTCAGCTTTTTGGATATATATAATCATAATTTATATATAATCTCTGTCTCTTTTTTTAAAGCCCAGTGTTTAAAAATTTGTTACAGTAATAACTAAATAAAACTAAAATAACTTTCGGCTGTGTAGAAACAGCATCCAAGAATATTAGTGTTGTAATATACTGGACACTAGCCAATTGAAATTAATTATTGCAATAAAACTGTGTCGCTGTTTACTTCTGATCTTTCTTGCATTAAAAAAGTGTTAATAAATACATGTTTATATAAATAAATAATGTTAGGTGTACGAAATTGTAATGGTTTATGTTTGATACATATTTCTTTCTTTGTGAGAGTAATATTTGTTGGTATTTCCCTAGTTCAAAGTTTCTAATAAATCAAGTATTGTAGCAAAGAAAGTGGCTATAAAAAAACAACTTGATGCTTTTCTTTCCAGGAATACTGTCCTTATCAGGAGGATGTTTACTTTATAACAAACACTTAATCATGATTGATTTAGTATTTTGGTCATCCTACATAATTGTTTCTTTTTATTTAGTAAAATATCTTTTATGTGTTGTTTAATTAATTCTCTTTATTCATTCATTGGTTTTTTCATTATTTATCAACACTTAATAATCATTTCATATGGTTATTGATTTTAATACTTTGAGAAGTTGAGATCTTTCGTACATAATTATAAGTCAGTCTGCAGTCTCCATCTTGGTTTTCATGCTGATGGAAGGTTGAAATAAAATAAATTCAGTAACTTAATGAAATTTGATTTATCCACACAATTTTATTTTAATATCTCCTCTCACATGTTTGTAAACTATTTTTGATTATACATCATTTCCTGTAATGACCGGACAAGCAAATGTTTAATTCTTCTTGAATGAAACAGCTTGTATATTTTTGTATTAAGCTGCACCACATACAGACCAAATTCGATTACAGCTCTATACAGCACAGTTCATGAACTTTGTCTTGACGGATATTAACAAAGATTTCTAAAGTCGCTCTCAATTGTTTAGCAAGTATGCTCTTGTTTTGTAATAGAAATGGAGCAGTCAGGAGGAAATAATAAATCTGCTAGAGCACTATCAACTGCATTCGAATATATAAAAAGGCTCTTGAGAGCCATTCGCGAACACAAAATCTTTTTTGATAAAGATGATATGCTCACATCTTTTTCATGATTGCCTTTCAAATGTTATAACAAAACTCATTATTTCAATGTAAATTCTAGTAGTGTCGGCCAAATGATCATAGTAATCATCCTCGCTCAAAAACAAACAAATGTTGCTGACCTGTTGCAAAAGGGTTCCCATGCAAGTTTTCTTCCAATGATACACTCTTTTTTCTTGGCTTTTTAAAAGTGTTTTGAAAGCTTCACAGTCAACAAAACAGTGCATATTTCTGTTCCTGTAACTACATGGTGTGATTGACACTTGAACTTACATTGATATATTAGATGCAATTCTTATTAGCTGACATACTCAGTCTGAAATAACAGCTTTACAGAACTTTTAGGTATGATAATTACTTAATAGCTGGCAAAAATTACGCACAAGAAATCAAGCTCAAGTGCCCGTGCTGATCCCGCCATGTTCTATGGTGCCTGTGAGAAAACGTATGAAAAAAACAATGTTGGAATCTGTTTGGAAAAACTACGTAATTTTTCTATCGAAATTAAATTAAAAACGAAAACATTTTTGAAAAGCAATTACAGGGGCTGAAATGCTAAATTGGCGGCTCCTCTATAACTCTTCCATAAATAAGCTGTTGGTCAGCGTATATTTCGTTAGCATAAGATATTTAAGCTTTCTCTGGCACTGATTTCAAGAATCAAGTAGAGGTTAGTGGCTGCATTAGTGTAACCTCAAATTGAAAGGATAACATTAGGAACATCTAGAACGTCTTATTTGACGTACCTGCAATATGTTGGCTCCGGCTGCAATTGTCCAAGATGCAGTTGACATACTTTCAGCTTTCTATTCTCTCTTGTTTATTATTTGTATTACTACCATGATATACCCTTGTAAGTCTATAAATATTTTCTACAGATTTCAGAGATTCCCTTTCAATGATTTTGCTATAGGTTCATACAGAGCAGCAAATCTCAAAACCATTTCTAAGACAGCTGTCTATTATAACAATGTCTTTTGCTTTATGTGTGTTTTCCATTGGCAGTTGTGTCCTGCTTTACTTGGAATTATGCACTGCTACATAGAACACGTGTTCTCAGCGCTCACCGTCCAAGTTGTTCTTTTTTTATTTCTGTTCATTCCACTTTCTATGTCACATCACATATTACCCCTTTGGCAGCTACAATAGTTGTTTTTATCCGGTTTTTTTCAGCTTTTTGGTCTTTTGGTCTCAATCTAGGGATAATTACTGAATTATTTTGACAAACTAACAATATTCAACATTTTAACATAAATATACTTTTCAGTAATAGGAGAATTAGTTTTGTTTTATGAATAACTTCTTCAGACTTAACACCTCCCCCCGACTTAACTCTCTCTCTCTCGACTTAACTCCCCCTCTCGACTTAACTCCCCCTCTCGACTTAACTCCCCCTGTCGACTTAACTCCGCCTCTCGACTTAACTCCGCCTCTCGACTTAACTCCGCCTCTCGACTTGACTCCTCGTATCGACTTAACTCCCCCTCACGACTTAACTCCCCCTCACCTTACCACCATCCCAACCTATCAACTCCCATACTCTGAATTTATCCTACCTCTGACTTATCCCCCTCTAACTTACCAATCCACCAACTTTGCCCTCAACTTCCAAATTTACCCCTCCCACCCAATTTAACCTCTCTTTCTGACCGAAAAACTGGGGTTTCCTGTTAAACTATTGACCCTAGCTTAAAAGGTTACTGAACATTTTTTAACCATATTTTTGTTAAAAATTTCAAGGTGATCTGACAAATAGGAAAACACGTCTGTCAAAAAACCGAGAAAATTATTCTGTTTGTTCTTGACACTCCACGTATTCTTCTTAGTAAACGGTATATAATTTATTTAAAATAACTGCATTTCTTTTTCAAAGAAAGCTTTAAAAACTCTGGTCATTCATTCAACGAGATTGTGGTGGCTGCTTCACAAATACTTTTATATTTACATTCATATTTTTGTAGTTAAATAGTTGTATGAAATTTCAGGGCTCGTGGTGACTTCATACTTATGAAAATCTTCATATTCCAGACATGACTTCATATTTATTCATATATATAAATACCCTAATTGTTCATAAAACATTCATAATATGTGATGCGGAAAGGGAAAAGGGACCTAAAGTCGGAAAATTCGATTTTGAGTTATTGACATTTTCGAAAAGTACGATAAAAAAGAAAAACTACAAAAAAATGACGCGGATATCTCGAGAATTACGGATTTTACAGCGTTTTGGAATTTTTATTTCAAAAAGTGCTTTTTGTGGGAAAACGCGCACAAATTTTTCAAAATCGACCTTTCCCCATTAAATTAGGTTTTTATCCTATTTACGGCAGGAACTTATTTTTTTTTATAATTTAAGTTTGTAAAAGAGATATCATCGTATCACCATTCATAAAAAATAAAAAACACCATTTTTTGACCCCAACCTCTTATTTTGCTTCTCCTGAAAATTCACGTATCCGACTTTAGGTCCCTTTTCGCTTTCCGCATCACATATGATGAAGATTGTATGGTGGTTTAAATTTCATTTTGAAACGAAATATAGTGAACTAATGCGGTTAAAAAAGTATCCTATCGAAGATCACGTGATGGTGATTCCCAATGAAATATTTCAATCCCTCTCTACGTGATATCTCAATCCCTCACTCTGTGATATCTCAAACTTGCTTAAATGCAGCAAATGAAGTCGGTAGATCAGTCGATAAAATCGCGCACTTGGCAATCGTGGCTGTATAGTCATAGTCATGAAGTTCAGTTAACCAATCAACTCACACTATGCATAATTGCACTTCATACCCTATGACTGTACTATATCTGTTTTCGCTGGAGTTCAGTTGGGCTGCCAGATTGAGAAAACTTATTTTTAGGACAGTCTCAAAATTGCAGGACTTTGGATATTGAAACTAGAAGGTTGCCTGACGTGAAATTGTCGGAACTCGGAGATGCACACATCGTTGCGTAAACGCCCGCTAACCGTCTAGCTCTGCCCTGGCCACCTGGCAAGCATATTTTGGAATATCATGTTGATGTGCAAATTAAAAGCAGCCCTAGAGGCCAAAAGGTATAGTTAAGTTTAACATGGAAGTCTATGGAAAATCCATTAGTCGTATGGGTCCTTGAAGTTGAACAAGTTTAAAAGGTTTATTTACTCAATCCAACTTCTAATCTAACCTAACTTAAACTGGCTTAGGTTAGAGAACTTCTAACCTAACTTGACCAACTTAAACAAAACCTTAGCTTAGAAATCAAATTAGGCAAATAAATTTTCTAAACTCATTAATTTAATGGATGTGCCATAAGCCTCCTCCCACGTTAAATCTTGACCCCTCAGGACTGGTTCTTAATTTGAGGTTTACCATTCAACTCCCCTTCACGCATTTTGAAAAAACTTTCAAGAAAATCCTAATTTGGTAACAAGGTTATACTGACTTTGATCCGTAAAATCCAAATAAGCAAGAATATATAGGGTTCAAGAGTCACAATTTGGGGTCATCTTGGATTTGTATGTGAAGAAATCAGAATTTACATCTAAATAATATATCTACTAAATTTTATCAAAATCCATTTATAAACAAAGAAGATATTCGCTTGGGTCTTCCACCCCCCTGTGTCAACCAGTTTCAGAAATATGTTTTATATTGTCATATCCACATATCATATGTTCAGTTTTAAATAAATGTTTTCATAAAAATATCATATTTTATTGATTCTTCTTACATAATTTCATATTATTTTAAAAGTGAAGTACTACAGGCCTGAAATTTATTTTGAATAAATTATATACTATTGTAAAGTTTTTGTTTTCCACTTTCAAAATATAAAATATGTCCCAGTATTGATTTAGACATTAGGTATTTGGCATTTTGATTTTTTTCTGTTAATGTAAAATGTGCTACAATCCATAGTATAGCATAGGTAAACGTGGGTGAGAACCTCATTGAGTAATTTTAATAATTATAATTTTGGAAGTTATGAATTATTCCATTTTATTTACTATTGATTGCCTAGTAATGTGGTACACACTAGCGGTGGTTATTATAGCGAGCGGCAAACGTATTCATGTAAGTGGCTACAAAGCGACCATTTAAAATGTTTGCTGCCAACTAACAGAACATTGAAAAGGGTATGTACAAACTGCCACTGGATCGCACTGTATATGTTCAATTTTTTTATAATATTTATGGTGAGACTGCATAGCCTATTGTAGACGGGGATCCCAAGGAAAATGTTACTCTAAGGGCTGGTTGCATAAAGCATAGCCCAAGTAACAAAATTTGTCTATACCAAATGCAGATTGCGTGCACGTGCTTACATTTCATCAATAGTATCACATATATCTTTATTAGCACGTGTGCGCAATCTTTTCCTGGTATAGACAGATTTTGCTACTTGAGAGACAACGTTGTTCAATTGATCATGCTGTTAAGCAACCTGATTAGAAAAAACTTAACTGATTTAAAAGAACCAATCGCACTACAAGCGCTTGCTTTCAACTAACCAATCACATGTGTCAACAACACGTCTAAATAACCATGCAGTTAACAATGCTTTATGCAACCGACCCTCGGTTTCATCAAAATTGATGAAGTACGTTTGGAGATAAACCCCAAACAGGCAACATAACTAACATTTTCTTTTATGTATGTATATTAGAGATTATGGTCATCAAAACGAAGAACTAATTCCTACATAAACGTTAATTAATTTCTGAGAAATTACAAAAAAATGCATACTTCATGCAAACATCTTAAATGAAGTTGAGTTAATCAAGTTGATATTCTGTTTAACCCATTAGTGCATAAGGTTTACAAAAATAAAAACAAACGTGATTTTTGCCTTTATTACGTATTTAATAAAGAATAAAGGCCATTATAACAAAAAATTAATTTTTACTATTACAATAAAGAAAATTTTTGGCATCCGATATATCGGATTCTGTGCGGAAAGCTCATTTAAAATGTGTGGAAACTCTTGAAACATATTTTTGGGTGAAGGCCTAATTTGCATTTAGTACAAATAAATTTGCTTTTCCCTCCACAGAATCGACACACCCGCTCGGTATTCACATACTCCGGCCAATGATCGCGTCCATCATAACGGATTTCAATTCTGGGATCCGGCACAGTCTTTCCTTTGTTAGATGGTTTTCCATATGTTGTGAGTAGTGTAACGGCTATATATCGTCTAAAAGTTAAAAGTGAGGAACAATCCTTATCATTCGGTTGTAACTGCTTCATCAGGAGCCACGCATTTACAGTTGATACGTCCAGTAAATAACAAAAGATCGGCCACCACCATTTCTTTTGCCGCATTCTGGTGCGATAACATGCCACCAATTGATCCATTTTATCGACACCTCCCATGCCATGGTTATACTTCGCAAAAAGTTGCGGTTGAGGTACTGCGATTTTACCTTTTTTTTCTTTTGACCATCTGGAACATCTACCTTCTGTAACAGTGTCAAAATTTGTGGCACAAGTAACCACTTTGTTATCTTTCCATCTGACTAAACAAACCGTGTTGTCTTTGTCACTTCGATAATAATCATATGAACCTCTTTCCAGTTTTTGCATTTCTGCTTTACTTTTTAGAGGGCATTTGGCAATTCTGCCGTCCTGTATTGTGCCAGAAGCACAATAACCCTTTTCTGTCAAATACTGAAAAAGTGCCACAGAAGAAAAATAGTTGTCAAAATATATTTTATATCCCTGATTTGGAGGAATATTTGCTGATGCTAGCAGGGATACCACCACGTCTCCTCCAATTCCAAATTTTTTTTCTTTATCGCTTTTTCCGGTATAAATTTCAAATGAAATCATGTATCCGGTATTAGTACAAAGAGCCCAGTTTTTAAATCCAAACCTAATTGGTTTTCCTTTTATGTACTGTTTAGCGTAATGATGACCATAATAAGGAATCATAGACTCGTCTATTGAAATGTTTTCCTGTAAACCACCATGCATCTGAAACCGTTCATTCAGTTCTTTTATGAGCGGTCTCAATTTGTATAGACGATCTTGTGGATCTATTGTGCTATTATCATTGATATGAAAATTTCTTAAAATTTGTTCAAATCTGTTGAGTCTCATGCTGTTTTTCAAAATTGTAGGTACGTCACTACTTTCTGACCAAAACATCCTTTTGTTGGGATATTTAGCATATCCAGAAAGTAATAATCCACCAATAATTACTTTTATTTCATCTTTAGCCACATTGAGATAATTGTTTTTTTGAGACGAATACAAATTTGTTTGCTCTAACATTTTATCAAGAAAGTGGTCGGTAAAAAAAAGTTCAAAAAATTCTAGTGGAGTTTTAGCTGAAACTGCTTCTTGTGAAGGTGGTTTTTCAATGCAGTTGCTGTTTATGGTAAAAGATGGTTCAGACTTTTTCCATTTTAGGTAATTACATTTTTGTTTCTTTGATGCACCTTTAGTTGCATCATTTGTACGACAATATTTAGATAAAGGTTCTTCATCACTAGAGTCGAACTGCTCATCATTATTATTTTCGCTGCGTGTTACATACTCGCATTTGGTTCTCAACATCCTTGGGCCCAGATGATTGAGATTTCCTTCATGCTCATCATCACTTCCGTCAGAGTCACACTCGGTATCTTGACCATCATCGGGTGGTTCACTATAAATATCTATTGCCTGATGTATATCATCCTTTTCAATTTCATCAAGGAGTTCAGCCAAAGTCAACCTAAAGTTTGAAAAAACAATGAATAAATCACTTCTAATCAGAATCAAAATATTCAAAAATGTTGAGTAGGTACACTTCACTTTGTGCACAGAATCCGATATATCGGATCTAAAAAATACGTGCTCATATTTCTGCATTTTGCATAATTAAATTAATTAAATAAATGTTAACATATTTGATGAACTTTATTAAATAGATATATATGCATAATGCGGAAAAAAATCAAATATGTAAAAACTACAAAAATAATTACTTACCCTCCGCGCCGATTGGAATACAAAGAAGGATCCATTGCTACTAAATTATACTATACGCAATAAAATATTGTTCACACAAGCCAAAATTGAATTTCGGACACAAGAACAACGTTGTAGATGTACGGTTAGGCACCTCAAAATATTGAGGTTAGGTTTATATTTGCTTGGCGCGTAAAAATATACGCATCCGATATATCGGATCTTATGCACTAATGGGTTAATAATTCTTGTTTTCTTTGAGCTATTTTTTATGAAATCCATTATAAAGTCACATACTTATGCTTAACGAAATAAGCTACCATAACATTTTTCAAGACAACACTCGTAAAACGTTAAATAAATTTTACAAAAAATATTAAATATTTACAAGAAATAATTTAGAGATTATAGAGATTATATACAGGGTGGCCAGCGAACCTGGAAACCTTGAAAACCGGAAATTTGCACAACTGGGAAAAACCTTGAGTTAGCGATCAAAGTCGGGAATTTCTTTTCGCATTAACTAAAGCTTCATGTGTACTGGCACTTATAGGTCCAATACACATGAGACGATTAACTACAAGTTGATACCAACAACACTCGACCATACACTTGCAAACGCTTAACGCGGCTTCACCAGTTATTAGACTCTCAGTACACATGAAGTGTTAGCTAACGCGCGATTACTACGTGCGTTAGTGACTACATAGCATTGCATAAGACATGTTCACATTCAAACGGGCGATTTTGATGAAGCGCATTACAACGTGCGAATCGAGATTCTCCATACTAATGACTGGTGATGCTGCGTCAAGCGCTTGCAAGTGTATGGTCCAATGTTTTTGGTAACGCGCGATCAATGCGGCGTTAATCGCCTCATGTGTATTGAATGCTATCAATGCTATGTAAACACTAACATGCGTTAGTAATCGCGTGTTAGCTAACACTTCATGTGTACTGAGTGTAAATCTATTAGATTTTTAAAACCGTTTTACTTATCTACTCTTAATCAAAACGTTTCAAAGCAAAAAAAATATTAGGCTTTACCTTACTGGCTCAGATTTACTTTAGCGAGCAGAACTCAGCTTGGCGAGCTGAGTCAAATGGCACTAGTCTCGAGGTGCGGAAATGCCTCGTTCAAAAGTTACGCCTATTTCTGCTACCTATGTTAAGTCTATGAGAGAGACCTTGTTTCATTGAAACCAATGTGTTTTTCTGCGAGTTTAAGTTGACGCTCAGCTTTCCAAACCGCCCTTTTAAGGGCGTGTCCCTAATTGATTTTAATAAATATTTTTGAAAAATTCCTTTATTTTCGTAGAAAAATATGCAATACGGCGTTAGGTTAGGATAGGTCAGATCAGGTTAGGTTAAGTCAGGTGTAGAACATTAAATTTCTTGCGTCATTGAATTTCAATGAAAATAATTCTTATAAACTTAACATAAGGCATAAAAAGTGGTGTAAATTTTTAAGGGGGCACTTCTGCACTTTGGCTCCGGCACCGTTTGACTTTCCTCTTCAAGCCCTGTAGAGTGACGCCACTCCCGTCCCTTTTTCTCCGTGACCGCTAATGAAAATTTATACCATTATTTGATCATGAATGTGGGTATACGTAAGTTATTGAAGGAAAAACGTCTTACGACCTGGAAAACCGGGAAAAAACCTTAAATTTAAAAGTACCACTCTTGCTGGCCACCCTGATATAGATTTTATAAGAAACATTTATAAGTAATATTAAAAAAATAAAGAGTGTGGAGAAGATCCTCTGCCATTGGACTATGTCGGACTGTGCAAAGTAACTGAATGTATTTAAGTACATTAAATTGTTCTGTTCTAGAGCTTTAAAATATTACTTATGTACAAATATTACTGTTACTTACGTAGACTTTTTTGTTTCGCAGAAATCTATTTGAAGTGTACTTGAAACCATATTTCTTGGAAGCTTATCGACCTATACATAAAGAAGATGTGTTTATTGTACGTGGAGGTATGCGTGCTATAGAATTCAAGGTAGTTGAAACAGATCCTTCCCCTTACTGTATTGTTGCACCTGATACTGTTATTCATTGTGATGGAGATCCTATAAAGCGTGAGGTATGGACGGTTGATATTGTCAAATTAATTAAGACAGTAACTTTTCATGTACATTAACCTAACATTTCTAAATATTTGTAATTATATTATAATATATATTCAAAACTTTTTTTAAATTGAAATTATAGGAAGAAGAAGAAGTATTGAATGCGGTAGGTTATGATGATATTGGTGGCTGCCGGAAGCAGCTGGCCCAAATTAAAGAAATGGTAGAATTACCACTTCGTCATCCTTCCTTGTTCAAAGCGATTGGTGTAAAACCACCACGTGGCATTTTATTATATGGCCCTCCTGGTACAGGAAAAACCCTTATTGCTCGGGCTGTAGCCAATGAAACTGGTGCATTTTTCTTCCTCATTAACGGACCTGAGATTATGAGTAAATTGGCTGGTGAATCGGAAAGCAATTTACGTAAAGCATTTGAAGAAGCAGATAAAAATTCTCCTGCTATTATATTTATTGATGAATTGGATGCTATTGCACCTAAGCGTGAGAAAACACATGGTGAAGTTGAACGTCGTATTGTTTCACAACTATTGACTCTTATGGATGGTATGAAGAAGAGTTCACACGTTATCGTCATGGCAGCAACTAACCGTCCTAACTCAATTGATCCTGCATTGCGTCGTTTTGGGCGGTTTGATCGTGAAATTGATATTGGTATTCCAGATGCTACGGGTCGTTTAGAAGTATTGCGTATCCATACTAAGAATATGAAGCTCGCCGATGATGTGGATCTTGAACAAATTGCTGCTGAAACTCATGGGCATGTTGGTGCTGATCTTGCATCATTATGTTCAGAAGCAGCCTTGCAACAAATTAGAGAAAAAATGGATCTTATTGATTTGGAAGACGATCAGATAGATGCAGAAGTATTGAATTCGTTAGCTGTTACTATGGAGAACTTCCGTTATGCAATGACCAAGAGTAGTCCTAGTGCATTACGTGAAACTGTGGTCGAAGTGCCTAATATAAGTTGGGAAGATATTGGTGGATTGGAAAATGTCAAGAAAGAACTTCAAGAATTGGTTCAGTATCCAGTGGAACATCCAGATAAGTTCCTTAAGTTTGGCATGCAGCCATCTCGTGGAGTATTGTTTTATGGACCACCTGGTTGTGGTAAAACATTATTGGCTAAAGCAATTGCAAATGAGTGTCAAGCGAATTTCATATCAGTAAAAGGACCTGAACTCTTGACTATGTGGTTTGGTGAGTCAGAAGCAAATGTTCGTGACATATTCGATAAGGTACGTTTGTTGTATGAAACAGAAATTGAAAAAGTTTTTTTAATCGAATTTCTTTTTTAGGCAAGATCAGCATCTCCTTGTGTATTATTCTTTGATGAATTAGATTCAATAGCAAAATCACGTGGTGGCAATGTAGGTGATGCAGGTGGAGCAGCCGATAGGGTTATTAATCAGATTCTTACTGAAATGGATGGTATGGGTGCAAAGAAAAATGTATTTATTATTGGAGCTACTAATAGACCAGGTAAAGTTAAATTTCTTTCTACAATTAAAACTAACAAACTAATTAAATAATTCCTTTTGCAGATATAATTGATCCTGCTATTTTACGACCTGGCCGTTTAGATCAATTGATTTATATTCCACTACCAGATGAAAAGTCACGCGAAGCCATTTTTAAAGCTAATCTCCGTAAATCACCAGTAGCTCGTGATGTAGATCTCACATACATTGCCAAAGTAACACATGGATTCTCAGGTGCTGACTTAACTGAAATATGTCAGCGTGCTTGTAAACTAGCTATTCGTCAAAGCATTGAATCAGAAATTCGTAGAGAACGCGAAAGAGCTGCCAATCCAAATATTGCCATGGATGTATGTATTTATGAATCTTTTGTGAAACAACTTTCTAACTTTTAATTTAATGTTTAGCTTGATGAAGAAGATCCAGTTCCTGAAATCACAAGGGCGCACTTTGAAGAAGCTATGCGCTTTGCCCGACGATCAGTTTCTGACAACGATATACGAAAATATGAAATGTTTGCACAAACACTCCAGCAGTCTCGTGGATTTGGAACCAATTTCCGTTTCCCCTCCTCTACTGGTGGACCAAGTGCTCCAGGTATAACACCCGGTGATCAGGGTAATTTCCAAGATGATCCAGATGATCTTTATAGTTAAGTGCAAGTTGAGCTCAACTGCAAATATGTAATCAATCGTTTGTAATATGTTATATTTATTTTTTTTGAAGTTTACAATAATTAGATTTTGGTTTCAATAACAAGTTTAGTTAAATTTAAGTACCTACCTTCTGGTAAACTTTTCAAATAAATAAATAAATTTGTCGACATTCTTTTATTTTTAAGTAGTTCTCATTGTCAACATATAATTTTAACTTCTTAAGATTTTCTACCATAAGTTTAAGAAAATCACACACAAAGGTTCATCTTTAGAATATTTTAAAGATTACTATTTGATATGAAGGACGGGTTTTGGTGAACTTATTTTTAATAGCATTCTGTAGACCTCTATTGCCTCCGATTAGGAGAAATGTAAGATTTTCTGTAATAAATAAACTTTAAAATATTTATACATATCATGATTATTCAGTTACTTGACTTTTTAAAAAAACTGGCATTTGATAGCCATTGTGATTCCTTTCTGAGCTACCATCCAAGAAAATTTGATTCAAAACAAAAAAAAAACACTGTATATTTTGTTCAAAAGCACCATTTTCCTGTTCATCTTGACACATATATATACCATTTTTTCCAATTTTTTGTGTGTTTCGGCGGTTTTAATTATCTTCTTCCATTCTTGTAAGCTTTTCAGTGGCCTGCTGTCTCATACTTTCAACTAACTTTCAATAATTAAAGCTAAAGATGCACCGAAGCTTCGGTTTTGCTTCTGTATTCGGCCGGTTCGGCCAATTCTTACCAGGTTCGGTTCTGGCCGAAGTAGCATGAAACGCATTCGGTATTTGCTAGCCTAAGCGGATTTTTTGTATTTTTTTCTGTGACAATCTGACTTATTTGAGTACATTTTAACTGAAAACTCATTATTTAACGTTTAACAAAAAAAAATTCAAAATTTTACAGTATGTATCAGCATTTATTCAATTTT
The DNA here is from genome assembly GCA_929113105.1 of Agrypnus murinus. NCBI lineage: Eukaryota > Metazoa > Arthropoda > Insecta > Coleoptera > Elateridae > Agrypnus > Agrypnus murinus. The sequence goes on along the minus strand of OV816026.1, from coordinate 112,308,882 downwards.
TAGTATTTCGAGCGTTCTAGCAGTCTAGACGATGACACAAAGGGAGCGTACATCTATTGTTCCGACTAGAAGTTCAACAATAAAATGAAGAATCTGAGTCAAAGAAATCACGAGGGTGAAAATGCATCGCGAATCACACGCTTGACTTGATTGCTTCCGGAAAATGCCAAAAACTAGTTTTTATCCACCACAATCTACTTAAATTAAATTTAAGTACTGAAATGTCTTTTAATTTAACTTCCCTGACATATTCTACTGACCAAATTAATGAATAAAGTTCAAATAAACACATTTCTGAGATATAAAGTTTTGAAGTTTTTAATAATGAACTCCCAAAAAATACTTATATTTAATAAAATTAGCAGTACATATAACTTTCGTATTACAATTGATTATTATCTAAGTAGATGTTCAAAATGAAATCCACCAACTTTTGATATATTTCCTACAATGCCTAATAAATGAATTGATCGTGCGAGATATTTGTAATGGACTTTATCTCATATTACAAGCTTTTTCAGTTTGTAAAATTAATCATTTTAATCACGAGTGTTAACTAGGTTACATGTAGATAACAGAAGGTCTTCTCATTTACAATCTGTTCATTATCTACATTCATTTATCATTAATATTGTATGTTTTAAATTCTATAAAAAAAAATTCAAATCCTGGTATCTTGAGAATGGTGTTATATGTTTATATAACATTTTTTCATTAGTTTGGTAGGAGAATACAGAGGTTATGCTTCTCGAAATAAAAATGAATCACCCTGTATGTGTATATTATTAGCTGCATTTTATATAACAGTAATTTTAAACGCAGTGAAAAGGTGTAGTACATAAAAAATATACAGTCTAATCGCCAATAAACAGTAATAATATTTAGATTAAGAAAAATTATATGAACCTTTAGCTATCGAATTAGTAAGAGGGTATATGCAGTGACAAATAATAATAAGTAAATCATACAACATCAAATTGTTCCATTAACAGACTTTAATAACAAGCAAACACGATATCGTTGAAGTTTAATCGATAATAAGCAATGCAGGATCCGTGTGTGACATTTTGAACCCATCGAGTGGAATTGTAGAATATTTAGCCATGTGTTATTCACAATTCTTCTGTAAGTGCCTTGCTCTGGTGCAGAGAGTTGGCATTTTCTCCTATACTTATGTTGTACATGTCCAGTGATCGCATGTATGGTGTGTGTGGAAAGTTACAGATTTTACAAAAAGATTTTATTTTATGGCTTCTATTTAGTTGAAAAAAATATCGGATTGAAATTTCAAGCAACGCCTTATTAGTAGGCATCCAACTTAACCTTGTTCTTAACTTTCTAGAAGGATTCCCTCTTAGTAGACAAGAAAACAATGAGCAGGAAAGCGACAAGGGATTAATGCAAGGTAAAACCTATTGTTGGAATTTTACGAATTTGTTTATAGTATTTTTGCCGACAACAGATGTGTCCCAAATGCACGGTAGATTCTAATTTCTAAAAGGACACTCGTCTTTCAGACACGAAACCTATAAAAAAACTTCACTAAGCTAAGTTTACTTACTATTAGTGAAATTAAGTGTTGTTTGTTTATAGTGTTGACTCGTCGGTATGCACCGAAATCCAGCTAATAACCGTTTCGATCGTAATTATCATTTTTAATTAAGTGTTAATTACGCACCAAAAAGTCAGATTGTTCTAAAGTAACTTTGTCACTTTATAATCCTTCCTCTAATTAATTTTTTTATAATCATATTCTAACAAAATTCACTTTCATGCATCATAATTTCTTATATTTAATTTAATTAGTTAACCTATCACATTAGTTAGTTTAATGCGCCTGGCTAATGCGTTAATTATTGTTTTATAGCTTTGAAGTAGAATAATTACAAACCACCATTGACTGATTTATGAATTACGGATTATAATGCGATTCGTTATAATATAATTTAATTAGTTAACTGTATCTATACCACATTAGTTTAGATTAGTTAGTTTAATGCGCCTGGCTAATGCGTTAATTATTGTTTTGTAGCTTTGAAGTAGAATAATTACAAACCACCATTGACTGATTTATGAATTACGGATTATAATGCGATTCGTTACAATATAATTTAATTAGTTAACTGTATCTATACCACATTACTTTAGATTAGTTAGTTTAATGCGCCTGGCTAATGCGTTAATTTTGATTTATATGTTTGAAGTAGAATAATTACAAACAGCCCTTGACTGATTTATTTATTATGGATTATAATGCGATTCGTTATAATGTAATTTAATTAGTAAACTGTATCTGTGCCACATTAGTTTAGATTAGCTAGTTTAATGTGCCTGGCTAATGCGTTAATTTTGATTTATATGTTTGAAGTAGAATAATTACAAACCGCCATTGACTGATTTATGAATTACAGATTATAATGCGATTCGTTATAATGTAATTTACTGCTGTTTTCTTCAAAAAAATATTCCTAATTTTAGTAATAAAAACGCACTAACAAAATACGATTTTTAGTTTGAACAAAAAATGGTTTTTTTGTTATTGCACTTTTATTGTCAAAATGCTGAACAATTTTTTTAAGAAAATAATATCTACATATGAAACGTATTAATTTAGCGAAAAAAAAATTGACACTTAACTCTATTAATAAACAAGAAAACATAGTTTGTTATTTTTTCATATAAATCTTAAATACAGTCTATTTTGCCTGAAAATTCCTTCTGAGAGAAAAAACAACTTACTTTTAATTAAAAATTGTTCCTAAAAATAGGCACCTTTTATTACATATTGTCTGATAAATACAAAAATATCGCACTTAGAAATATAATATTTTACTGTTACATGTAGAAATAAATTTATGATTTGCTCGTTTTTAAAATATTTAATTTGGTTCAGTACTTTACGAGCAATACACTTTCAAAGTCCGAGGACTCTAGCAAAACAATGGATAGTAGTCAGATTTATTTATAACCAATTTCCTCAATTTTCTACACATCTTATTCTTAATAGAAACAGGTGATTCAACCAAGTAGAGAATAATCTGCTTTCAGCCTTCTTGGTAATACTATCACTTTCTTATTCAAATAATTTAAAATTTTAGAATCTGTCCTTATGAATTGCAAAGATCGTTGTTTTGTTGCTAAAGGTAAAGCTCGTATGAATGTAATCGACTTGTCTAATGATAAACCTGAATATTTTTCAAAAAGCATACAAATATATTTCTGGGGAGTAACACAATTTGTATTCATACGGTTGAATATCTGCTATTTTATTTAGTGTGTCTCTGAAAATATTAAATGAACTGTAATTTATTTTATACATATAGAATATTCGTAAGGTAGCAATAATTGTACTATCAGGCACGTTGGAATTTAACAAGAAAAGCATTTACAATGTTTTAGCAAAAATATTAGAATGCTGAAAATGTCTACCCTGCCATGTCTTTTTACCCGATTTATGTATAAAAGCTTAATTTATTTGTTAACTACGCACTTTCCAATATTCAATCGTTGTTATTATTAAACCAGAAAGTTTCTTAGTATCACTAGAAGGTAAGAAATAGTTAAGATTAATAAAAAGTTAAATTATTGAAATTTTCTTCATTGTTCATAAATTTAGTGTCTCCTACCCTGCTTTTTTATATTTCCAAAAATCCTGTTCTTATATACATCCGAAAATATGCTAAGCCTAATGACGCCGAGCGTTCAATAGGATATTAATACCCTATTAATTAATATAAATATAATTAATAATGATTAATTAATGGTTAACCGATTGTGTTCTTTTATGTAGCATTAGCGACAGTTGATGACGTGTTTAGTGGTGGTGTGCCAGTGAATGCTGTCTTTCTTTTGGTACGTATAAATCTAATAGTTTTAATGGATTACTTCTTCACTCCTTGTGCCTCAAGACACATGAAAGAAATAATATATCATTAAAATTATCCTATTTTGCATTTGGGTATTATTTTAAGTTCTATGTGAATCTGTCACTTCCATGGTGTCTCTCCCCTGGTTCTTTATGGCAAGTTCTATCTCAATTTGTCACTTCCCTGGTGTCTCGCCCCTGGTTCTTTTTAAGTTGTTATTACAAAATGAGCTCTATTGTAATACTGTAAGCAGGGACGAACCTAAAGAGTTTTTTTGGAGGGGGGTAACCTTAAAATTGCCAACGTATTATGATGAATATACCAACTAAGTACTAGTAAGAAAAAATTATCAACTTTGAGGAGGGAGCTTCCCCTCCCATCCCCCCCATGGGTTTGTCCCTCTGTAAGTAGTTTTATTTTGGTTACATTATTAGGCACCTTGACTATTTTGGTTTGATTTAGCATCGCCCCTCTGATCAAATTGTCACTACCCTGGTTCTTGTGCAACCCCCCTTGGTTGCAATTTTCCCCTAGTCAGCATGAAACTCCGAAAATGCGTAATAATTACTGGCCCACTTTATTTAGTGTAAAAGTAGGAATTACTTTTTAGATAATAAAACACACAAACTTATTCTTATATTTTTTGTTGGTCACAAACTTGGGTAGCCAATACACAAATAAATAGCAGATATTCACCCATACAGCAAATTAAATGTGATGTTAAAATTGTTAAGAAACACTTATTTTCAACTTGGAATGATTTTCTATCTGCTATGCCAACTACAAATGCACAGAGTGTTACAATAAGCAAGCTTGGCAATTACTGACGCTCAACTTACCCTTACTAGATTGATTTATGATCTGTTGCAGAGAAGGATGGTTCTTTAGTAAAAATTGTATATTGATACAAGTGTCGCCCCTGTAGCAGATTTAGTTTTCGAAACTACAAGGAAGTTTTTCCAAGTTTTCTTTGATAGACATCACATTTTGGACAACTTCAAAATTTACTAGTTCACTTTTTTTACTGATATTTTATTTCCTTTTATTAACTGATCTGTAGATGTTGCTTCACATTAATCTGCATACACAACCCTTGAGAATAATGCCCAAAAATGTTTAACTGGTCTAACAAAGGTACGCGTTTTTTGGCATAGCGTGAAGAAAAGTACTGCTTGCTGCACTTTTTAGCACCTGTTCATGCTTTTTTTGTCATATTTCAGGGACACACAATTCTTTTTATATTTATTTTAACCCATTTTCTTTAAATTATTAGATATTTAATTATTTGACATAATACATTAAATTTTCTTGTACTGTCATCGAGGCTTTTTGAACCATGTTTAGATTTCTGCAACTGTTTTTATACTAAAAATCTTGGGTGGACCTGGTTTTCTTATGTTTTCATATTGGACATTATTACCGAAACTAAATAAATGTAGATTGTCCGGTAGCTTATATTTTCAAAAATGGTCTCTGGTTTCTTTTTTTGTGTAGTTGTCCAAGACTCTTATTAATTCGTTCTGTTTTAATGCTTTTGTGATGAATATCACTACTAAAGTAACACTAGACAGTTGCTTGTCTTCATAGCTCATAATGAAAACAATGCAGACCTGTCCGTATGCAAGCAGTTATTTTATTCTGATGCTGAAATTTGTGCAGTTATTAATTACACACACCTAATAGGGACCTACAGCATAAGGTAGACTCTGAATCATTCTAAGTGCAGTCTGAAATTTGGTAATGGTTTGAGTATGAAATCTAGCTATTATGTACAAACCATTTTACAAATTTAGATGAAGTACATAATTTTATAACATGATAAAGGATGTAAATAATACAAAAATTATATATGAAAACACAGTGAAGTAGGAAGTGTAAAATGACTGGATTTGCTCAATCATACGTGCAAAAAAAAGGTTGTAATCATGGGATATTACGCAATAGATATAAAAGAAAAAGTGAGTTGCAGCCCTCTACGCGTGTTCAGCACTTATTAGTGCTCATCAGGGCGGCATAGAATGAAATAAAAGTAACAAATTGTCAACAAAATGGCTAATTGTTAATGATAGTGTATGTATACTATATTGTGACTATAATCATACAAATGGCCGATAATCAGTCAATAACGTTAGGGATACCAGAACAGAGACCTAACTGCCAAACTTGGAGTTTCATGTTTAGCCACTGTTGTCAGCAATTAACATGCCATTCCTTAGCAATTGCTGAATTTTAGTTGGCCATTATAGCGATAACATTATCTAAATTATTTAGAATTATGCAGTAATGTATAAAACATGAAACTCCAGTTTTATGTTAGGCTACTGTAGCACTATGCGCCTCATTTAATGCCTTGTTCCTAGTGTTCTTTGGTCGTCTCATTATACAATAAGAAGTGTTTTGAAATGCAGAAGGCAACTAATGATTAATCGATGAAAATGAAAAAAATTTATTTAATACATCCATTCATATTATGGTCAGGGGTTCTTATTCAGATAATAATAAAATCGCTTCTAAAATGGTAACATCTTGAGAGACTGTTATTTGAGCTGTTCTAAATTCAAAACTCTAAACTTCTAAGAACTTCTAAACTCTTTGATTTTTAGATAATCTTGAATGTAATAACATCTGATCACTCAAAGCTTCCAAATGAATATTCAATACACATTGGCATGGTCTTTTTCTTGTAACAGTACTTGTGAACTTTAGTAGCTATACCTATTTAAAAGTGCACTTTAAAAATGCGTTAAATTTTATTAAAAATATAAACAATACACATAAATTTATCAAGTAATTAACAGATCATAGATTAGACTTAATGGCAGAGAGAATTGGATACTTATTGCCACATACTCCTCGGAAATCATCGGTTTCGATAGACCAGATCATACATCCCCCAAGATTTTGTTGTTTGGCAAAATTAACCTTAAAGAGAAAAAAAGGTCAGGTGATAAATGTGTGAATAATAATGGCACATTACAAAAGTGTACCAACCTTGATAGCTACAGAACGGGGATTATCATAACCCACCCACTGGTTTCCTGAATAGGCATAAGGTACTTTTTGTTCTTCGTTCCACACAACAGTCCATCGTCCACTCTTTTTCATTTCACATATCTGTAATATTTTTAATATTTAGAATGTAGTAGAGAAATATAACGTATATTCATTTACTTACTTCATTGTAGCCTAACATTCCACGTTCCGCAGTATATGGCCCTGCTTGGCCAGGTTGAGATGCAGGAGAACCTACTTTATTATTTGTAGGGTTATTTAGAGTAAAAGAGCGCCCATATACACCAATTCCCAAGACTAACTTTTGAGGTGTGGCACCATTTTTTATCCATGCTTGAATGCAAGCAGCCTACAATAAAAGAGGTTTATAACTAAAATCCTACTTTATTTTGAAAGAACATGTTTAATGTGTTTCTAACTTACCACATTGAGCTCTCTTGCTTGAGGTGTACCTTCGTGGGCAGCTGGTTGTAACGGAGCATTTTCGCCTGTAAAACCGTCATAGGCACCGTGCAAGTCGTATGTCATTACATTAATGAAGTCTAGATACCTACAAACGAAAATAATCTTTTGCATATTTTCTTTTATATGTAACTTACCGTGACAAAGTTGGCACATCATAAGATATGCTTATGGTATTAGCAGAAGCACCAACAGCTGCTGATAGTATGTAACCATGTTGATCGAAAGCAGGCCTAAGTTCCTTGATTAATTCTCCAAAATTGGCCTATATTAAACCATAATCATGTTAAACGTTTTTCAATTAAACACCTTACTATCTTTTTACCTTATCAGCTGGAGAACCTCCCCGTTGACTAGGATATTCCCAATCTAAGTCGAATCCATCAAAACCGTGAGCCTTTACAAAGTTAACAGCATTTTGAACAAATACACTACGAAGATGTTGATTGGCTGCAACTTGGGAAAATGTTGTCGACCCTTCATTCCAGCCTCCTATAGCAACCAAAGTTTTGACCTTTGGATTTCGTGCTTTCAAAGCATTAAATCTTTTGAATCCTCCTAAAATGCAAGTTCAAATGGATTATGCTGATGGTAAATGTATGTTATGATAAGTTATTTACCATTTGTAATTTCATTATTGGGATCTAATATCCTAATGGAACCATCAGGACTTATACCAACGAATGCATAAATCAAATGACTACATAGAGTTGGGTCGATATCTTCAACATTGAAGCGTCCTTGTTCAGGTCTGTACACAGACCAACTACCCCAATAACAAACAATCTTGTCTAAAAGTGTGAAAATATTTTTAGTCTGCATAGAAAGTTTTTAAATGATGTATACAATAAATTACCTGTTGCTGTAAAAACGTATCCAAAAATTGCAAATAAAATGAAAACACTGAGTTTGGTCAACAACATTTTGATCACGAATCTAAAAACTATATTAACAAATCAGTACACAATTCGTTGTTTGCTAATACTTCTTAAAGTTACGTAAAATGTAGTCGAACTTATTTACAAGTGAAAATGTTATAGTATTTAAATTCTAAAAGGAAATTTCTTTTACACAGTATTATCTGCGACAGAGCTGAAATGAACATCTTTGATCTACTTTGATAATGAGAGAAAACATTAAATATATTTTTGTAATGTCGCTCTTGGATGATTTTTGTTAAGATTTTGTGCAAGTTTTTTGGAATAATCTAATAAATACCAATATAAGAAGAGTTGTTTAGTTATTGAAAATCGATTATTTATCTATTCCTAATAAATTCCAATTGTTCTTTAGAAGATTTTCAGGAAAGAACTCTAGATGTGAATTTAGAAAATGGAGCTTAATGCTCATATTGTAGCCCAGTTTATAAAAGGATCCCTCACAAAAAAATGGAAACCAGAAAACAGTCAGATTGGGCTGAAACTGATATAACTATGTTGCAGTTCATGATATTTTGATCAAAAGTCCTCATGGGCACAAAGTTTGGAAATGGCCAGCGTATGAATATCTTAACACATTCGGATGATTTCGTTAAACAACTCGAAACTCTACTTCATATTCTTGACCGTTTGATCAGTAGACTGGAGCTTCAGAACTCAGAAACTGACCATTGTGACCAGACTTTCTGCCCATAAGGACTTTTGGTCAGAATATCATGCACTACAACATACCATCAGTTTCAGCGCAATTTAACTATACCTATTTACCATTTGTTTTGTACGGGGTCCTTTATCTAATAAGACTCAACGACGATTTTTTCTATAGTCCGGATGCTTGTAATTGCCTAGGAAGTTATTTATGATACCGTTGAATGCACGTCAAGCGTCTGGCTCTGTATCAGTTATTGTACTATATTCAAACAAAACTTAAAAAAAGTGATTTTGTCTGAATATCCGATGTGATATCAACAAAACTAATAGCAGATTCGCAATCAGCGCCACCGAATTAGTAAAGAACACCTACCAAAATCATGTCATGAAAGGCAGGTGTCATGAAAATCACATGATGAGTGTTATTAATGACGATAAGAACTAATTTATTAAATTGCTTGTTATTGTATTCAACCATTTGTCTTTCATATATAGTGCTATTTATTTACTATGCAATATATAAATCAAATATAAATCGTGTAAAATAGCATGCTGTATAATTGGTTGCCTATGTATGCATAATGCTTTTATTTGATTATTTTCAAATGCAATATAGAGTATATTGCACATATTGCATTTTAATTTAATAGCACTGTAGATGTTTTATTAAAGGCTGCCAATTCTCATAAAATTAAAATGAAGAAAAATTTGTTAGCTTTATTTTCTGTTTATAAAAGTTCATAAATAAGAGCGAAAAGCCGTGGCACATATATTATGATAGAGATACTTATTTTGTTACTGGCGAACATATTCTACAAGAGGAGTTAAAAAAAGTTGACCTAAATTTAATTACAGATCACTTTGTAGGACACGAAATTTGATTTTGGTTCATTCCGACATTATCATCTTATATAGGTGGAACGTCTAGTTAAATCACTAAAAATTGCCATTACGATGATCTAGAAGGCAAAACTTCAAATGATCCACCGCTTTAGAGTGGACATCTGAAAATATTGTCAACTTTAGGCCTTTAACATATTTATCACTACAGAGTGGGCGGTCAGGCAGTCAGAAGCATTAACACCTAATTATTGTAGTTGAGGAAATATGCAACAAAAGTCGCTTATTTATGGAACTAAAAGGTAAAAATGTATGCATGCATTTTTAAGATAGTACATGTGTTGGGGATGAACTTCCAACAATTCGTTAACAAAACGTCCTGTACAGGGGTGTTCCAGGGGTGGTTTTATACTATCAATTTTTGGTTTTTTGGAGTAATATTGTACGCATTATAAGCTTTCTGATGGTACCAACGATTAGATGCGAGTATTAGAAATAAACAATGTTTAAGAAGATTTAAATAATTTAACATAGGGCACTATAGGGCTAGAAATATTTCAAGAGCGATTATTATCTCAAAAGCGGTATTTTCCGTAAATTGCAATTTTTGTTTACCCTCGATTTTCTTGAAAGCCTTTGCTCATCTTTCCAAAGATGAAAAAGAGTGAAACTTGACAACAGATATTTAATCAAGATCAAAAAGAAAAATGATCTGCAAATCTACGATTTCTTGCAAATTGGTCGTTCGTTCTGAAATATCTGAGATTGTCAATCTCTGCAACAACATTAAAAATAATGTCACAAGTAATGGCATTAGATAAGAGAAAGTCTAATCTTTCTCTTATCTAATATCTTTACTTGTGACATTATACAAAGATTTAAGTAGCAATAGTTTTAGAGTACATTCCCGATAAACTATTTTTATTATTACAGTTACTTGTGGAAGATTCAGAAGATGAAAGCAAAAATAATATTGTTCTAAATACTTATTTGTCAAGATATAATCTACGCTACGCCACGCGCAATCCCAGCGCCTCATAAAAAATCGATATCTCGAAAACTATTAAACATTCTATAATTCTTTTTTAAAAAACTTTTTGAAAGCTTTCCCATTAATTCATCTGCAGCATGTATAGGGAAATTTCCAAAAATAAAAAAGTTTCTCGCTCAGTGTAATTTGCAATACACCAAAAGATAAATTTCAAATTTAGACTTATTGCTTAAATTAAATAAACAAATTTTATTAATCAGCTTTATACAGTTACAAGCGTTCATTTGTGAGCATTAATTTAAAAAATGAACCACAACGATATTAGCAATTCGTTCTCGAGATAATGCGATAAAAATCTTAAAAAGTGGGGGTTTTAAAAATTGTCGGTGTTTACCTAAAATGTACGTAAACCTGTACAGGAAGATCTTTTGAGAACGAATTGTTTGAACTTCTTTCCCAAGACATAAGTTTATCATATAAAAACATCCATACATTTTTACCTTTCAGTTTATACGGGAATCACAATAGCTGGTCGATTTGCTTCTACTATTGTTTGATAGGCTCTTTTAATAATGCGATAACAACAAATTTAAGACATTTTAGAAGAAAATGTTAAATATTGGAACAAAATGATCTATTTCGAGAACGTTTTGCAAGCAATATTCAAGAAATTATGCTAAACGTTCAAAATGGTTTTTACAAATAAGATACCTGAAACTTTTGGCAGGTCTAGGAAACTAGGCGGTCTTTAAAAACAGTAATTAAAAAAAATAATTTATTGATTAACTGAAATTTGTCAAAAAATATAAGAATTATTTTACTGCTCAACACTTGCTTAAAAGTATTTGAATAGGAAGAGGTTTATTTAAAATTAAGTTGATTTATTTGTAGTTCCGGGGTTTTTAGGAATTTGAGAATAGTACCTACCAGGCCCGTAGCCAGAATTTTCTCCTCGGGGGGAGGGGGGGGGCTAACATATTAAATCAAATATAATTATTACAAAAAAATTCTTTTATACAATAGTGTAAACTTTAAAGTGAAAAAACCCCAAGTTGCATATATGCTTGGGGCAGGGGCGGATTTACCATTTTCGACGTCTGAAGCTAAAGTTTTTTTGCCCCCCCCAGAAATATTGTCAATAACAACATTTTAATTATGAGAAAAGGTTTCTGGGAATAATTACATTTTCGACTAAAGATTTCGTATTTTTATTCCAAATTTGACATTTTTAATAAAAAATAACTTCAAAAAGAGTAAAATATTTATTATGACATAAATAAAGATTAGTAAAAAGTTTCACAAATTATAACCTGACAATATTGTTTCGAAGGCTAAGCTGTCATTATCAAATGTAATATAAATATAAACAAACACTCGCTAAGGTAAATACAAAAAATAGGTAACTAGATAAAAAGGTAAAAATAATCAGAATTCTTTTGATAGCTAACCTATAATCTATAACCTATGTTCGGATTGTAATGATTTACATGTGCTAGTTGTTTAATGGTTGATATCTCTTTGCTGAAATCTAAAATCTTTTAGAACAATTATTCCTCAAAATAACATTAAATTCCTACATTTTTGTAATAACAAACGCAAATTAGACATTTTAGAAGCTTTTGAGATATACAAAAACACAAACTCAAGGTATCTTTAATGAATGAACAGATTGAGCCCAGTAATTCTCCGTTACTGGAAGTGTTAGATATTTAATTCTGATTATTTTTAGCTTTTTATCTAGTTACCTATATTTTGTATTTACCTTAGTGACGTGTTTGTTTATATTTATAATACCTTTAATAATGACAGTTTAGCTGTCGAGACAATATTGTCAGGTTATAATTTAATAAATACCGTGGAACTTTTTTCTAATCGACGAACAAAAAGTTCGTCTCTGAATTCGTGAAGTCTGTCTGTCTGTCGCCTTTTTCCCTGTAGACTTTTTTGAATTTTTCTCTTCGGGAAAGTGGTCAAAATGACCACCGAAAATTTCGGTTTTTTGAAAAATGAAAAACTTTGTATTTTTTAAAAATTTACGAAAAAATAAAAATTTTTAGCAACAAATTTTTTTTAACGAAAAGTCTTAGGACTTAGAATATATAGGATTTAGTTTTTATGACAACTAATGGGTTAGGTCAACATTAGTTTTCAAAAATAAATTAGTTTATTAAGTATACAGTTGTTTTTGTTCGTCATGGCAATGCTAGCTCTGCGCATTCTCAACTGGTTTTTATTTATTCCATGATTAGGGAGTTCCACAAGATAAGGCTGGAAACAATAAAAAATTTATTATTAAAAACGTTAAAAATTGGAATGATACGTTTTGCTCATTACATAAACATATAACCACTTTTTCTATTGTAATTTAGCAAATCTGTAAAGTCGTTTAGTTGTTATGTACTCAAACACACTAAAAAAAATTTATAAGAACTTTTATTCACATTTAAATAACGAACTAATTTTTACATTTATAACGAATATATGAAGTAGAAAATGATGTTGCTCTGATGATGATTATTGTTATCATTCTCTTTTATGCTCTGTTAAGGGGGCGTTATTGGCGCAAAATATTAGCGTCAAAATATAGCTCACGTTTTTCATTCAGTTTTCTTTTAATAATCGTTTTTTAGCAAGATAACGTTTGATGTTTATTGCTAAACTGTCAAGGTAGTGTGGATCATAGTTTGTAAGGAGTAGATATCTAAAATAAATTTTATAATCGTAGTCGAACATCGCCAATTTTGTAGAATTAACGTTTTCAATAAAATAACTAAACTAAACATAATACAGTCATTATAACACTGTTTAATAGCAAAATCTATGACAATGGATAAATGTTTTTGCGTGGTTTTTGCTTACTTATTTAGTATTGATTGAAATAAAATAGATGTACACGGCGCGGAAATTTAAATATGGCGGCACGAAAATCAGTCATTTTTAGTTGAACGCTTTCTGCACCAGGAAGCGTTGGGTGGTAATATTAGCGGGACATTTAAAAGTAATTTAACTTTCCTAATCTTTTAACTATTATTTAATAAATTCCCGAAGTAAATGTTGTTTTTCTCTACTTAAGAGCATACGACGGTTAATTTTTGAATAAACTATTTCACTATTAATTAGTCCTGATTAATTTCTTAAAACGAATATATATATTTTTAATATTTTAATATAGTAATACTTTTCTTTTTCTTAAAACCAGCAAGAACAACTAATATTTCAAAAGATATTTAGCAGTTTTATATTCCCCTTTTTGATTTCAACTACCTTAAATTATCCCTTGGCATTAAAAATTAAAAATTTTAGTTAAACTTAAAATATTTTGAAAGTTCAGGCGGAATGCCCGGTGCGGCCAACTTTGGGAATGAATTATGAGCTTAGTTCTTATCGGAGCGCGATGTATGTGGGCTCAATATATTCATAAAAAAAATATCTAGCCGGGTACAGAAAGTTTTATAAATAAAAATTAATAAATCCTAAATGAGAAGTTGAATATTGAAGATTCTTTCAATTTTAGCCTGTACCGGGAATTTTACTGTTCTCTAGTTTTCATAACTGAAAAATTATTCTAAAATATTAAAACACAAATTGACAATCTTTTCCCAAAGTTGGTTATTTTTGATCAGTGTGGTGTGTGGCCCGAATTCTGCTAGTCTCCGCCTATTAGAATGGTGGTGGGATGAAGTAATGCGACCTTATCGTTTGTTATGCCGACGCTAGCGTAATAAATTAATTCTTATCGTTCAGTTTCACGAGTAAAATTATGTCTTCTAAATAATAAAACATAAGGGAATATGAAACCACATAACATCACAGAAATTATATTATATTATAATTATAACTAACACAATGCTTCTTGTATTGACTATTTATTTGAAATATTTTATTAATTTTATTGGAAGAATTAATTTATTTGACGAACCCACTTATTAAACTAATAATCCTCAATGTATACTAATTGGTATTTATTTAATTACTAGGTTATAATACCTGCTACGCGGGTATAAAGTTTTGTTTATACAGTACCAAAAAGCTTTAGGAAACATCTAAAAATGACTTTAGAATATTTTAGAAACCATTAAAAACGTAAAAAGCAAAAAATAACGTCCCAGCCATTCTGTAGCATTGAAAATATCACATGGAGTAAGGCTCTGAAAACAAAACTTTTTTCTAAAATTAGTTTAGTGTAAAATTTCCACAATCTACACACAAATGTGTATAAAGTGTTGCGTAAGCGAAATAGTCACGCCAAGAAAGTAAGAAAGAATATAGAGAATCAACGTATATAAATATTGATTTATGGGTTTTTATTAATTGATGGCAAAACTAGATAAAAAGGTAAATCTTAAATTTAAAGCAAAACTTAAATCATAATATAATAGCCACCTGTAATAATATTATTGATGCACTTATAGTGTAAAGTTGCAAAATCCTTGAAATAGATACAATGCCATTTAAATTTATATCATCAGTTAATCATAAATCAATCTTCCGAAAAAGTAAGTTTTGTAGTTGCTTTTATTACAATATATTGTTTGCATAAACCAGTAAATATTTATCTAAAAATTACCAAGAGTAAAATTAGTTCTTTGTCAATTAATAAAGCGTCTTGGCTCATTAATAAAGAGTCGTCTCTTTGTTAGGGCTCTTTTCTCTACTGAATAATGTTCCGACAGCATGTAAAAGATTATTTATAGATTTTCTTCGAAATTTTACGCCGTTTGTTTAAACTTAATTCATAGATTGAATTTACAATTTACATAGTCCAAATTTACAAAGATGTAAACATCAAATATTCTTTTTGGAAAACAGAGCACCTACAGTGTCCTTCCTAATATTTATGCCAGATGTACGGTTGTAGACAATCGAAAAGTCCAAGGCTTGCAACAGAATATGTAGCTCGTTGATATGAGAGTGCACCTTGACATCATATCTTTCTCCAACACAGGTGTTTGAGAAACTGTAGTGTTTTTTGAATTTTTGAGGCGATCATTAATTACTATCTACTTTGCATGTCTTTGAGAAACCATTGGCGTTTTCATTGTCCAATATTGAACAGGACGTGGCTAACTAATATAACTAATATGACTAACTGGTATAACTAATTCTATTATCTAATCTGTTTTTTGGCTTTAGAAGCATAATGTGTGATATGCTTCTAAAGCCAAAAAACAGAGAAAAATGAATTTTAATATTTTTTTAGATTCTTAATCTAGTAGGCATTGGAAAAAGAATTCAAAGATTATTGCAAGTGTTCAAATAAGTTTCCATTATTTTCTAGACACAAGTATGCTCTTTGTACAGTTGAATTTAAAACTTTGGCTAACATTTCTGAGGAGATTGTGTTAACTGCTGCTATAACCGATGCCAATAATTGTTCTTCAGTTTCAAAAGTTGAGTCATGCACTTGATTTTTTACATAACCCCACAGGAAAAAGTCTAACGGGCTCAAATCTGGTGATCGGGCTGGCCAAGCTACTTCACTGTGAGTTCCAATCCATTTTTCAGGAAACCTCTGCGACAAATACTCCCGTACATTTCTTGAGTTATGTGCTGGGGTACCATCTTGCTGAAACCAGCACCTAATTATTGCTAGAGGTAATCCATCCAAGGCGTCTTCCAAATCAGTCTGCAGCAGGTCAAGATACCGCTCGGAATTTAAATTGTTGTGATAAATAAAGGGTCCTATTATTCTGCTACCTAAAATACCTATCCACATATTAAATCCAAATCGGTGTTGATGCCTTGCATCTTTTTTTAAATGAGGATTGTCTGTTGCCCAATAATGTTTGTTACGCCGGTTGAAAATGCCATTGTTGGTTATCATGCTTTCATCAGACCAAATTACTTGAAAAGGAAAAGTTTGATTTTCTTGACATTTTCTGGTATACCATTCACAAAAACTTGCTCGCCTTCTCTCGTCACCAGGTCTAAGACCCTGACAAATTCTAAATTTATATGGATGAAATTTATTCTTTTGTAAAATGAAGTGGGCTGTAGATCTATCTACCCCAGTCTGACGCTCAATTAGTCTTGTGGATATTTCAGGATTTTCAACAACGGCTAGTAGAACAGTATTCGCTTTTTCTTCGTTGCATTGTTTTTTACGAGATGAAAGTGTTTTTTTGAATGAACCAAATTCCTTTAAATTAGATACCAAACGTCTAAACATGGATTTCTCAGGTTGTCTTCGTTCAGGATAATTATCAGAATACATCTGCTCAGCAGCTACACAATTTTTGTGGCACAAGATGTAACACGTCAACATATCAAATTTTTCTTCGTTTGTGAAATTTCCTCTTTCCATCGTAACACAAATAAATTAAAACACTTTAACTTCTTATAAACAAAACAAACAACTTCAAAATACGTTAGAACGTTTTTAACAATAATGTGACAAATCAAATAGAAATATTGCAATTGTTCCAATGCCTACTATTTAAAAAGTAAAAAAAAAACAATACTTAATTACATTCTCGGCAGAAGTGTTAGACCATGTTTTAAATTCAGCTGTTTTTTCTAGGCTGTACTTGTGTCTAGAAAATAATGGGAACTTATTTGAACACTTGCAATAATCTTTGAATTCTTTCTCCAATGCCTACTAGATTAAGAATCTAAAAAAATATTAAAATTCATTTTTCTCTGTTTTTTGGCTTTAGAAGCATAATGTGTGATACATCGTTGAATTTGTAATAAAAAATGCTACCGTATACAAGGTGTTTCTACTTTTGTGGCCATATAAAAAAATTAAGTTGATGATGATTTTTCGAAGATGAAACATCGGATAAAGAATTTGAAGACGCCATTTTGTAGAGCTTAAAAAGTGACAACGACAAAGTGTCATTAGTTTTTTAATATCTTTTAAAATAAATACAAAAATTGGAAAAATCGAAAATCCGAAAAATTGCATTTTTTGGAAAATTTCGAAAACGATAAACAATCATGGATTTCTGCGATCGGCATGTAAACATACTCTAAATAGTGCAACTTTTTCCTAATTTAAGCCAACCTGTATGTTTTACCGTTTTCAAGATCCCCATGCTGTGCATTCTTATCTTGGACACGGTGTATTATGATTTAAGTTTTGCTTTAAATTTAAGATTTACGTTTTTATCTAGTTTTGCCATCAATTAATAAAAACCCATAAATAATTAAATAAATACCAATTAGTATACATTGAGGATTATTAGTTTAATAAGTGGGTTCGTCAAATAAATTAATTCTTCCAATAAAATTAATAAAATATTTCAAATAAATAGTTAATACAAGAAGCATTGTGTTAGTTATAATTATAATATAATCTAATTTCTGTGATGTTATGTGGTTTCATATTCCCTTATGTTTTATTATTTAGAAGAGATAATTTTACTCGTCAAACTGAACGATAAGAATTAATTTATTACGCTAGCGTCGGCATAACAAACGATAAGGTCGCATTACTTCATCCCACCACCATTCTAATAGGCGGAGACTAGCAGAATTCGGGCCACACACCACACTGATCAAAAATAACCAACTTTGGGAAAAGATTGTCAATTTGTGTTTTAATATTTTAGAATAGATTTTTCAGTTATGAAAACTAGAGAACAGTAAAATTCCCGGTATAGGCTAAAATTGAAAAATCTTCAATATTCAACTTCTCATTTAGGATTTATTAATCTTTATTTATAAAACTTTATGTACCCGGCTAGATATTTTTTTTATGAATATATTGAGCCTACATACATCGCGCTCCGATAAGAACTAAGCTCATAATTCATTCCCAAAGTTGGCCGCACCGGGCATTCCGACTTAATGGTAAATCCTCCCATAGCTTCGGAAGGGGAACTTCAGTCCCACGAGGCCCATCTGGTACGTGCCTGATACCTACATCCTATTCTAAACTAATTGGCATAATAAGAGTTGTATAGTTACTGCAAATCGATTGATTAATCAACCCTCAACATTCCCATTAAAATCCTTAGTAGAATTTAGTTAACTAGAATTATTTTATTATAATTTAAATAAAATGTTAGTATAAATAACTAAGTGTATAATACGCACAGTAAGCTATAAGCAGACCAGCATGAAAGTATCTTATGCCATCACAATCGGCAGAAGAAGTCAAGAGTTTATAAAAACGTACTCTACGATATTTCCTTTTCCCTTTTGTTGGCTTTTCAGTTGTCCAATATTTTTACAGGGCGAACAGAAACCGACAAACATCGTCATTTTGAAAAAATGAATTTGTACACCTTGTATAAAATAAAGAAAAGGTAATATAAAAGCACAGCCGTCCAACTTTCTTCCCTAACATAGAAATTTTATGTGTTATTAACTATTAGATAATTGGTGCTGTCTGAAAACTTCCAAAAACCTGGAAATTCTTCATTTCTAGATAAATATTAAATGAGAAAATGGGTATACTACAGTAGATCTTTATTCTCAAAAATTTCTTCCCTCGTTTATTTCCAATTGCATAGAGATCGATTCTCTATTTTTAGGGTTTTTGCCAATTTTGCATTATTAAAGGAGCTTGTTTCGAAATACAATATCTAAATTTTTAAAAATTCTATTTAGTTAGGCCTTCAGCTACACTATGTATAGTTTGTATTGTAGGAGATCTTTATATTCTCTAATCTGAACTTCGATAAGAAATAGCTTTTCAGATTATTTTGAGCCTTTTGTCCTTTTCAATAATTATTTGGAAATGCCGTTTATTCGAAAAGTTTGATATGAGTAATCAAGAAGTAACAGAACATTTTTATTGATATCTCTGATAAACACCGATAAATTGGTACACTTTTCTTTACTAATGAATAATGACCAATAAAGAAGATTCTTTGTTATAGATTTGTATATTCAGAAAATAATTTGTAATAAATTGTGAAGAAAAGCGACCTACAGTAGAATTTTTCTATTTTTGATTTTTATTATATTTCAGGGAGTATAAAATTACAGTTAATTATAAAACAATATTTCCAACGGACAAAAGTTTTTAATATATTAATTATTTTTAAAATAATTGTTATTAGATGGCGGATTTGGAAAAAATGTTTTTAAAAATTAAGTACCTGATCCACTTTTAACACACACATACAAAACACCTCAACACACTAGTTCCCGAACGAATGCACATGGTTGTCAAATCTGCAAAAGTTTTATTTACGAGATTGTGCTAGAGAAATTGTGAAAATATGTACACGGTGTTTCACAACACTAAGAACATACGGAAATTAGTACGGTGAAAGTCTTTAGAATATGCGCTTGTAATAAACCTTAATTATGTCAGTAATTTCTACACAGTATACGAGTATTCTACGACCATCCATTCTTTGACATTTATAGTTTTCTTTTACCAATTTGTAAAAAAAAACAGAATTCTAATCAGAAATTTCAAATTGAACAAAAATCATTATAGGTGAATTCTTCATATGAGTCATTCCACGTCAAATCGGACACCTATGAGACATGACCTTTTAGTATTTGATCCAAACTTTTTTTATATGTTCTGTACAATAAATTAAATGACCCTTATTTAATTTTTCTACCAGAAACAATTATTTAGTCGTTTATCCTATATTATGTTTTCTGCAAATTCGCGTGCAACGTAATATGAAAATCGTTATTGTTAGGATTCTATGCATCGTAGGTATATTGTGTTTATCTCATTTGAAAGATGAAGAATTAGGGTACTGCATGGCAATTTTGAATGTTTAATCAAAACACAAAATGGACCTCGTTTAGAGGGTTTTATTTTTAAAATATACTTTTCTACAGCAACGGCTTACTTTAAAGACACAAAGAATAACAGTATATACTTTGAAATGTTGTACATTGAACTGCATTATTTTCAGAATGGAATTCGGATTAGAAATACCTTAAAAAAATTATTTACTGATGGCTTGTTCCGGGCCGCAGAGCTGCTCTAGCTGACTTCGTCGAGTCAAACGATACGATCGTTTCAAACATTTTACTATTAGCAGAGATAGTCACTGGAGCCGACTTGTAAAATATATTGGGGGGGGGGTGCAAATCGGGAGATTCCCCCATCAAAAAAGGGGTGTCCGGGGAAAATTGCACGTGAAAAGTTGTTTTCACTCACTCTCAAATAACTAGCACACTGACAGCAGTGACAGCAATGGCGATGAGTGGCCAGTGTAACAAACTATTACGTCGGCAAGCCAGACAGTTGTATGATTCGTAAACACTCATGTATATCCACCAATCTTCGTTGGCCAATGGCCTACGAGTGTGTTCGGACTCGACGTGGTTTTTCAACGATCTTCGTGGTGGGCCCGAAGGAACCCGGAGATGCACGAGAGTTTACGAAATTCATTTCCGTCGATGTTCGTGGCCTGAGACGCATGAGTGTTTACGAAGTATGTTTCCATCGAATCATAATGTACGCGTCTGGGCCGGAATACAGGCGAAGACGTACGAGTTTTTATTAAGTTGATTAAATCTACTTATTATTGTACAAGTATGTACCTTCCGCAAAGTATAGATTAGTCTTTCGTCATGATTTTTTAGTTTGCTATCGAGGTTTGATTATACAGTCTGTTTTTTGTAAACGATAATATAGGAAATCCAATAGAATTTTATCATTTTCCTCCAAAATTTGTACCCTTGCAAATGTAAATAGAGATTTTATCAATCGAAAGAAGAATCCATTCTACGTCAAAAACATATTAATCTCTATGAAAAAAACCAAAAACTATTTAGAAAAATACTTAAAAAGCTTATTGATTTATTATTTTTGGTAATAAGCTATAAAGGAAAGCTAGACGTTGTACGCTGATTGGCCCAGCGGTTAACGCATCAGATTCCTAATCAGAAATAGATAGATGTAGATCTTTATTACAACTATTATTAGTTTTATGCCCTTTTTTCATTTGCTTTTCTGATAGGTAGTTAAAATTGTACAAAAAGTAACGGTTAACCCCCGTAGCAAAAATATCTAATAATTAAAAAAACTAATAATAATTGTAATAATGTTCTAAAAATAGTAATTAGTAAGAAATACAATTAAAAAAAAATCATACGAAAATGGGGCTTGAACCCACGATTGCTGATTATGAATCTGATGCGTTAACCGCTAGGCCAATCAGCGTACAGCTTCCAGCTTTTCTTTATAGCTTATTACCAAAAGCAATAAATCAAAAAACCTTTTTAAGTATTTTTCTAAATAATGTTTGGTTTTTTTATAAAGTTTAATATGTTTTTGACGTAAAATGAATTCTTCTTTCGATTGATACCAAAATTTCTACTTACATTTGCAAGGGTACAAATTTAGGAGGAAAATGATAAAATTCCATTGGATTTCCTATATTATCGTTTACAATAAACGCACTGTATGTTATTTAGTCAGATGCATCTTAATATTGAGGGGGCTGCGCCCCCCTGCCGACTAGATTAGGGGGCCTCGGGGCCCCCAAGCCCCATGGAGTCAGCGCCAGTGGAGGTAGTCAATAGAGATGCTCCGGCTATTATAATTATAGTAGATCTATTACAAATTATGAAAATCTATACCTTCATTATAATGTTTTTAAAATGTATTAAATATTTTCAAAGAAAAAAGAAACGCATGCTGCGGTTGTTATATCGTAAAAATATATGCATAAAAAGTTGCTATTCAACAATTTCAACTATTTAAATAACTAGGTACCTATACTAGCATCAGCTATTGCAACAATTCGATAGTTATATATTATATCTCGAAGCATGGAGCAGTAGTTTCAGTTTTTAAGGTTTCAAAAAACAATATACGAGCCCCGTCCCAGTGAAGTTCGCACACTATGTTTGTTATTTAAAAGATGCCCCGCATTTTTTTTCTGATATACATAGTAGCTGTTTTTTGTTGTTAGAGTGAAGTACTGTCTTTGCACTTATTCCATGTTAAGTTTCATGAAATTCTATCGAATGGTTTCCTCACGCCGCCCTTTCAATTCCGAACAGTCTGCGGACGCAAAGAAGCGGGAAGAGGGATCCCTGCCTTAGTAAAATTTTAAAAACGTGACATGGAGTAGGTGCAGAAGCAATACTTTATTTTAACAATAAGAAACAGATACTTTGAAGACCAAAGCAAATTTTGTAAAAAAAATTGTGGGGTGTACCTTGTTTTAAAATACAAAAGATAAATACACAACGAAATCTACCAATAAAACAACATAACTTATAATATAGGAGGTTAGTACTTTACTCAAGCAACAAGAAATAGCTACTTCGAAAAACCAAAAAAATCCAGGGTGAAAATTGCGAGGCGCCGATTAACAGAAATGGAAGTGTGCGAACTTCACTGGGACAGGGCTCGTGTAAGTTTGCAAACAAGATTCGCCAACAAGTCCCAGATTACTATTTTTTTCTTTTTATATTGTATGCATTTTTATGCATGTTCCATCAACACTCTGCTTATTAAGTATCATGTTAACTCATTTAGTGATCATGGTTTTAAAAGTGTTCCTTCCATGAGACCGATGATAGAAACCCTAAAATACCACTGTTAAGAATTTTTTATAGTTGATGCTATAATAAAATAAAACAGCATATTGATGCCACCACATACATGACACAAATATCTAAACAGTAGCAGAAGAAAAAAGGAATTTAGCAAATCCTAACCCTAAATCTGGAAAATGTTTGAAAACATCTACAATAGAAAAATTACTTTTCTAATTCTGATGACGTGAGCGGGGCTACGGCTGGTAAAAAGAATTGTGTTCCTGTTAGAAAAAGTGGGAATAGAATTCAGAAGCAAAAAAAATAATATTATGTAACCTTAAAGAAACAGTATTTTAAAAATAGATATCCGAACGTCAAAATAGGGTTTTTAAAATTTCCTAATTGAGAGCAAAGGAACGTTCAAAGTACCAACAAGCAAAAGTAATACGAGGTATTTCACAATTGCTCTCTTTTGTGCTGTTATCTACATCTCAGGCTATAATAAAGAACTATTCGCTTCAAAGTGAGGGTAATGTGGTGGACATTTAAAATTATTTGGTTGATAAGTGATTTATTTTATGTAAAATGTAGTGCTTCATTTTTAAAATACTCTGTATTTTTTTATAAATAGTAATTGATATTTTAATGAAACAGAATATTATTTTGAGTTTGTGTGAAAAAGTAAACATCCGTGGAAGAGTGTAAAGTGGTCCCTGAAACACATTTATAAATCATGTTGCGACAGCGCAGCGCAGCGATACTGTTAAATGTATGTGCCGGGAAATCCACCACGCATGGCTTGGAAAATAATTTAATCTCTCATTAACTATTAAGATCGCCATTCTGATTTTTTACACGATTGTTTAAATATCTTCAAAGTATTTATGAATTTTTTTAATAGAATTTTAAAGCAAGACGTTGGCATTGATATTGATATTTATAAGTTTAAGTCTTTTGTAAAAATTATAAATATTTTACAAATTGTATTTTACTTTACATAGGAATAAAGTACACATTTTAACCTTTGAAATGAGACAAAGATCAAATCTTTATGACAGCTAATACCAAAAATATTCAGGCTTAACTATAACGATGCGCGCAATATTTCAGGAACTTTGATGCTTCATATTTACCAAAATAGTCAAAAGAGACACTTGTAAAACACACGTGTTTATTCTTTTCATTCAAAGAATATGTAATTTTTATTTTAACAAAATCAGAGACATGAAAGTCAAATTTGCTTAAAATTTGTGCGATTTGACGTGGAATGACTCATAACTACCACTAGAGAATCGAGTTAACGATTCGGGTTATTCTAATTAATATTTAATCACCACGGTCTCCTTTTTGGGGACACGAATTGAGATACGCTCAATTAGCGCACTAATGATATTGCAACTGCTACCAGTAAACACTGGTGGGAGCGAGGTATACATATCCAAACCTCTACTAACTCCCCAGACTAGTACCGCAGTTATAAACGTACTCACTAGGGTAGTCCAAAAATGTATGGATGAAAAAAAAGTCTAAAATATTATCTACGGGTTGATGTCAACTTTGTTAGGAAGCATTCTAGAGCAATGCGCTATAGCTGGAAACGTCGGCCTCGACGAGTGTATTAACATTCTGGAACCACATTATAAGACTCCAACTTTCTGCACATTTATTGTTAATCTTGGTAGAGTAGCAACTACCGTGCTCGTCTCTCACCCAAGCGGCCCGGTACCGGCAGATCCGGTTAAGGTTTTCTGCAGTTTTCCTTAGCTGTGACACAAATGTGAGATTTGTGCTATACCATCTGTTAAGTCGGCTGCAGCCGCATGTTGGGCCTGCGTAAGGTCTATAGCGCACGGGCGATATTTTGCAGGCAATTCTTAATCTGCTAAAATGAATCGCACTAAAGCAAATGACTGTGAGCGCACGGCATAAGGGTAAAGTTTTTATAATTGGCTATTTGAAAACCTAAGATGGAAAAAAATAAAAGTTCTATTTTCATAACTATCTAAACGTTTTTCAAATTATTATTCTTACTTCTAAAAACTGCCGAGGTTGCAATACAAAATATCAGTAGGAAGATCCACTTTTTGATACTTTTTTATTGTAAACCGAGAGGGAGCATGATTTAGGGAACGCTCTTATTACATACACTCACAAATTATGGGTCAAGAAAATCTTGAGTATTTTTGTTTATATAGTAAGGTTAAGGTAACCTACATATTACAAAAATGGATCATCACCCTTTTAAGAATGTATTCACATTTCCCAACCATTGAATGTGACAATCCGAGTATTTTTTTTAAATACGAGTCTAATTTGAAAATGCAACTAATATTAGGTAATATTGTTGTAAAAAGTATCACATCTCCTATATTTTGGAAATATTTGAATATAGGTGATGAACTACGTGAATTGCGTGAAACCCCCCGGGAAAATCTTAAATTCTGAGCAGAATATTCTTTTTTACGCGTGTATATACTATGGTTACTGACCCGGGAAATTCCCGGGAATTACTCTATTTTCTGTTGTCTCAAGTCCCGAGAAAAATAATTCGAGACACAGGACTTTTGTATACACGGTATTAAATTAAAATCCGTACTTTAGAATTAATGTTTTATTTGTTTCAGCAAAATATTAGTTAAAATTGTAATTCTGAACAACAGTGTTGCTTTGCACAGATGTTTTTAACCAGTTTTTTTAAAGTACTAAACAGTCTTTGCAAACACATACAAATTATTTACAACCTGTCTATAAACAATCAATACAGGTAAAGGGATTAGTTTCAGTAAGAAAGTACCGTTAGGTATGGTGCCTCGCCACAGCATTCTTTAGAAGTAAGCTTGTAGTTTCTATTCAATTATATTCAAAGAATGTCTCTACCCGAAGTTTCCTCTCTTATTTATAAACAGGTAAGGTAGTCTTCTTAAAGCCTAAACAGAATGTTTTTACTTAAAAATTTATATTGAAGTATGGTCTTAATCTTTTTAACAACCAGTTGTTTTCAATAGGTAAAGGATTCCGAGAAGATTTTGGTAGTTTTTGTAATGACAATAGTGCACTTTCATAATTAATTTCTTATAGTGTGTATTTACTAGATTTATGAATTTGTTTCACCTGACTTTTATTTACTTATTAAATTTACAAATAAACCAAATCGTAGTTGACATCGTTTTAAAAATGTAGAAACGACCCAATGTAATTATTGTTCTAAACAAATTTCGTGTAAGCTTCGAATTCTAGCGGGCTCATGCGGGATTTAGAATGCATGCATTAAAAAAATATTGAAGAAGATATCGTACCTTGTACCTCCAAAGAATTAAAAATTAACAATCAATTTTAAAATTTTGCAAAACAAGGAATTTGAGTGAAATTATATGTACATATCTCAATAGGTCGCAGAAGATGGAATATCAATTCGAACTATTGCTAATAATATTTATCATGTTCATATTCAGGTAAAATGCTTTATAAAGGCTACACTAAACAGGAAAGGTTTTGGCATAAAAGAGAGAAAAAAAAAGATGTTTATTATAGGAGAATTTATTTATGAACTGCTGTGCTTTTCATTAAACAATTACAGTTATTTTATTAACTTTATTCTTACTATCTAGTAAGCATGCCGTTAACATGTATACAAGGTGTCTCAAAATTGACGCCCGTGTGTATTTAACAATTATTTTGTATGAAGTAGATAATTAACAGAATATTAATTATATTCCGTGTCTTAGACTATTGCATTTATTCATTTTTCTGTGAGGTTCTGTTGAATTTGCGGTAAAACCAACATAACCTTAGTTAAACAAAAATGTCAACTGAGTAATTTATTTATAGGCATTTAAAAAGCCTATAATTATTGATATTATCCTGGTGGTGAGTATTGCTTTTGTCTCACACTTCCATGCGGGTCTGCTAATTTTACGGTAAAGCTAGCAGAACCTTATATTAAAAAAAAGTTATTGAAGCAAAAAACTTAAATTTTGGGCATTTAAATAGCCGATAATTATTGCTATTATCCTGGTCCAGAGTATTGCAATTTTTTTACATTTCTATGTGGTTCTGCTAACTTTACGGTAAAGCTAGCAGAACCTTGTATTAAAAAAAAGTTATTGAAGCAAAAAAATTAAATTCTGAGCATTTAAATAGCCGATAAAAAGCCGATAATTATGGTATATTTTGCATTCAGTTCTGCCGTTAAGTGTTTTCTAGCTTTACCGACGTAGTAGAATACTATAGTTGTCCACGGCAATTAAATATTAATATTAAAAAACTTCAAAATACTTTTAGAAGTAGGTATTCCCCCATTGAGATTACCCCCCACTCCTTTCTTTCCCACTCCTACCCCCACTCCTCCCCACTCCTATCCCCACTACCTCCTACTTAGGCCCCCCACTTAGCCCCCCCACTTAGGCCCCCCACTTAAGTCCCACTCCTATCCCTACTCAGCGGCCATTTTAAATCACCATTTTGAATCGCCATTTTGAATCGCCATTTTGAATCGCCATTTTGAATAGTCATTTTGAATCGCCATTTTGAATAGCCATTTTGAATCGCCATTTTGAATAGCCATTTTGAATCGCCATTTTGAATCGCCATTTTGAATAGCCATTTTGAATCGCCATCTTGGATCGCCATTTTGAATCACCATTTTGAATGTCATTTACATATCCGCCATTTTGTATCTGTCATTTTCAATTTGTCATCTAGGATTTCCCGCCCTTGGATTTGAATTTTTAGTATTACTACTGCCATCTATCGGTGACGTCATGTGATCGGTATAGTAGACTTCTATACGCCTGTAGATAAGCATCCTGCTACACTTTTTTATAAAAATCAATTTTGGAGTAACCGGGGTTCGAACGCTCAACCATCTGATTAGAACTCCATAGCTTGTCTTTTAAATTACTACATACGAGTTATTTATAAAAATGCTTTCACGGATATTTGATTAAATCCAATTTATTTAAAAATAATTCCCGGAAAATATTTATAAATATTGTACATTAATAATATTAAATCTTTAGGATTCAAAAATTATAAGCCAATTATGATTATTATCATGAGTCATTGAGATGAGACAATTATTAACCTTATATGAGCCAATCGTGAAGAAACTCAAGAAATTTTTCTTGATACATCTTAAATATAACAATTTGAAAACTATATACAGATATTATTACTACATGAGGCCCGTAACATCAGTCGATCCGCGGCTTTTTATATCAGTACAAAATAATTAGATATAGTTATATTTACTATCTATTCTTTCAAACAGCTGTTATACTTTCCATGATTACTTTATAGTCGGGTATGTAGTACCATTATTATCCTACATTAACTTATATGAAAAATGAGATCGGTAAGGTAAAAACATGACATCTTGATTGTAAAATTTATTTTCTGTAACGATGATTTCACCATTGCTAATGAATTTCCAATTAGCGGGTGTAGAAAGTTAAAATTCAAACATGAAAGACTATTGGTTTAATCGAAATATTTTAAAAGTTGCCGACGGCTAATTATTATTTAATAACAACCGTAAATTCTGAGTAAATCTGTTTGGATATTTCCTGAAGCCAAATCAATTTTGTTTGTATTAAAATCTAGAAATTTCAGAAAAACGGATTTAAAATAAATTGTATGTAGTTATACATTGTAAAATAAAAAATGCAAGAATAAAATACATACACGGATTAAACTTAACTATATATATTAAGAAATATTATAGGATTACGGCTTTTATAGGATCTTATAGGAAAAAGATTACAGTCAATCAAGATCACAACATATATCATTAACTAGATATCATAAATAAATATATTATATGTTGAAGGTAAAGACATGAGGATATCCATCGTTTGACTAATGTCTATTTATTAAAACAAATAAGGTATGAAATGTAACAGGTAGTCTATTCAGTGAACATTGCCTAATACTTTTATGATTTTTCTAGCCTATAGATCAGCAGTTAGAAACACGGGTCTGCTAAATGCCTGCAATTCACCTACCCTATCAATATGTTGTACAATTTTAGATATGTAATGTATACGTTTTGTTTCTTACTTAAGTCTATTTTGTTTGTATGTTTGTACTATTTAGACATTTACGAAAATTAAATCAAGCTGAACAGCAGATTACTATTTTAAATTTAATAGATCATACGAATTATCTTACCCTGTTCTGAATGACTGCTTTGTATAAATTGTGCATTGTTTGTAAATGCTCTCTGAACTAAAATATTCATATATGAGAGAAATGTTATATAAGTCAATACAGCCCTATAACTATCATTTATTGAGCTATACAAAGAGATTTATATCTACGCTAAACTAAAGATTAATAGAAGTATTGCATTCCTGATATCATAAGATAACGATAAAACACATGATTATTCTTAGACTAAGGTCTAATTTAGGTAGTCAAAATGTAGGTAATCGAATTGTAGGTACATATCATGATGTGATATCATACAATTATATTCTAGTAAGAATTGTAATAAAGTCACTGCTATAAATAACAACATTCTTTATCACGATCATCTATCATTATCATAATCATCTAATGTCATGCAGAGTCAGCAGCTAGCTCCTAAGTTCGTATATGCGAGAATCGGTATTATATAACACACACATCAGTCTACATTCAGTGCTCTAATATTGATAGGAACTTTCTAGAATCTATAAAGTTGTACTACATATATTCAACTAATTTGAATATACGATAACTGATACTCATTATACTTCTATGCACACAATCGAGGTATCAGTACACTCCAACCGCGTGATCAAGATTGTAGTATTCAAATCAAGCTTCCTAGCCCCTATACAAGTATTCTAGAACACAGAGTATTCATCACTAAACGTATTCTTCATATATGAAATCATAAAATTCGAGTCTAACTACTGACGAGGTGAAAGAATAGGTGCAATCGGTTTATGCCCATACCAGGCTCCCTATGATTATTATAAATGTCTTAACAGAATAAAAAGGGTGAAATGAATATAACTTATAGGATTTAATCAAACTAGAAGAATATCGATATATCCTACGTTGAGAAAATAATTATACTATGTAAGCATCGATACGCTACATATGATTGCGAGCCTGAGTATAAGCATAAACCCTATACTACAGATTTTTATCCTTTTTCATTATATCTACTACAGACGAGGTGAATGAATAGGTACATTTAACATGCGTATGCTACAATTATCTAATTTCTAGTTTTCTAGACGTAATGTAATTTGAACAGATTTTAACCCTTTTCGTTATATCTACTACCCTTGTAAGCGATTTCTACATATACGTTCTTATTGTTTATACACCATATAGATATTCGTAGCATCTAAAGTAAACTCTTATTTAAACGTTATTTTACAATATATCATACATTTCAGCAACTCCGAAATATGAAGATATGTAATAATTTACTATATACTTTTGTAGGATATTAACTCGTATAATTAATAATAATTTGTAATTATTTTCGATACCTTCGAAATATAAGTCTATAACATATCTACCCAAAAGATTCGCCGACAAACTTACTGAAGATAAAGTGGTCGATCTCAACCAAAAGATAGCGAATACAACTCTGTCTCTAGGATTGGTTTACCTAGGTAAAGTAAAGACAGAAAGATATCAACTGTATGCTGACTGTATGTTCATCGAGACGAATAAGGTATGAAATGTAACAGGTAGTCTATTCAATGAACATTGCCTAATACTTTTTTCTGATTCTTCTTCTAGCCTATAGATCCGCATTTAGAAACATGGACCTGCTAAATGCCTGCAATTCACCTACCCTATCAGTATGTCGTACAATGCAAACATTTAATATTATTATTAAAATTTTATAAATAAAAACGATAAAAGAAGTTTATAGTTTTCATTTATTTTTATGTTAAACATATACGGTAGCAGGATCTAGATCGATGTATACAAATTCATATATGACAGAAATGTTATGTATTTCAATACATACCTAAAACGTATTCTTCGTATATTCAGTAAGAGCTACCCATTTTTTTCCTAGACATTCGAATTTTGAACAGCTTAATAATATGTTTTCTCATTTAATGATAATTAGGTTGACTTTATATGGTATTTTTCAGGAAAACCTTCTTCAGAAAAACCCTAATGATTCTTTAATTTACATAAAAAAAATTTAAAACATTTGATTACACAATAATCCCATTTTCGATACCTTCGAAATATAAGTTTATAACATATGTTTGTAATAGGTCTTTATAACTTTGAAACACAGGGTAGTTACCTCTTGCAAAATTTACAGTTATGAGAACCCTGAAGACTTAACCTGGAGAAATAAATCAGATAAATATTTTACTTTTATTGAAACGATAACTTTGCATACTAATATATGAAAATAATATAATGTATATCGCCTGATAAATAAAATGGAAATTATTCTTATTCTTTTACAATGAAATGTGTTTTGAAAAAACACGATGAAACGTTATGTATATTAATGCAGGAGTTCTGTTAACGCATTCGTTATTTAGAGATTCACTTATAAGTACACTATTTATTTAGCTGATTCAATAAAAATTTCATTATTTTTAAAATTCCTAACGAGGGACCTACTGATAAGCGTTATATTATACCAGGTACGTATGATACTCTACTGCTGATTGCATACCTGATGAACGCAGTTGTACAAAGTAATATAGGATATACGTTACAGAGAAGTTTAATTTTCCGTGCAACAAATGACCTATATGTATATTTTATGTACAATGCTGACATTAACATATTTAGCGCATACCTGTTGAACATAGCTCTACAAAGTAATATTTAAAAGACTTAAAAGGCTTATATTTTAGAGATCGGATACAGGCGCATATATTCCTGTATATTACCTCTAGATTTTACTTTAACAATACATGTAGTCAGGTTTGGCGTAAATAACAATTAGGGATATCAAAGCCATACTAACTGAACGCTAACATAATATGCTCTACAGGTCAAACTCAATTAATTAACCCTGGGGCTATACATCCTTAGGTTAGAAACAGTCTTAAAACAAAACAAAAAAAAGATGGCTGAGTCCACCCTGTTAGACCAGAAATCAGAGTATGGGCGTGATAAATAAAACATATAAAGTTATTTTACAAACATTTATTTAGTATACATAACATAATACAAGAATATAGATCATAAGTTGTTTTCTATGACGACTGTTGTAGTTCTACGGGTCTCTGAGTCGTCGTATGCCCTCGCAGCAATACTAATACGTATAAAGTCCGACGACTGACTCATTGGAACTGTACCGGTAGCCCTTTCCTTGTTCAACTCTTCGTTACTATCACAGTTGCTAAACGAGGAATCACATTCATCAATACCCAAATGCATGGCTGAAGTCATATATTCTTCTTCTTCTTCTGTCTCAACGATATCAGTAGGTCCATTTGCTTCCTTTACCAGAGCTGTCTTTACAACATTTGCGTTATTATGTACGTTTTTTAAATGCCTTTTATAGCTGTCGATGCTTGAAAGATATTTGAAGCAATTAGAACACCGGACTTTGATTGATTCGTGAACGCTTTTCGTATGTCTTTTTAGTTGTCAGAGCGTGAAAAAGTTTTGACACAGCTAGAACAGAAGATTCTGTTTGAATCGGGTATGGTTTTTACGTGTCTCTTGCAGGTGAATGGCCTCGCGAAAGACTTGAAGCAAACCGGACACTGTATTTTGCAATCCTGTCGACCAGAGCCATTCTTCTTCTTACGCTGGTCCATCTCGACTAATGAAGGAACAGGAACACTACCCGTCTATTTATACTGATCGACCAGAGCAATCGGTTGTTCTATCCTACGTTGAGAAAATAATTATACTATGTAAGCATAAATACGCTACATATGTATGTATTATGTATTATGTTTTAAGTAGCGTCGAAACTACTCGTATCAATAAACGTTCTTGTATGAAAGTATGTTGTTTTGTACTTACTCTGCTCCCTACGTTCTGCCCTAAAAATGTATTCGTAGGCTCTAACCTAATCTAACCTAAATTATATTGGTATGCTCTAACCTGTGATGTAATAAAAAACAATAAGGTTACAGATTATTATTAATCATAAGAGTTTACTATAGATACGTTGATTAACCTACAAGAGTATATAGTATATTATTACATATCTGCGTATTTCGAAGCTATTGAAAATGTATGATGTATTGTAAAATAACGTTTAAATATGGCGACGAACTTATTTCTTTTAAACTGACGACAACTCATCATACAAAACATACTGTATTTATGTATTCCTTTCTCTGCTGATATGTTTTCTACAGTGTGTTTTTAAATATTATACCCCGTTCTCTCAAGAATGCATAAAATTTTCGAAATATCTGTTTATTATTTTACTTAGCACATATAACCTACTAAGTATGTCCTAATGGTAAAACTGTAATCGACGAGATCTAATATCATAGTAATATTATAACAGATTAGGTGACCTAAAAACTCTTTAAAGAAATGTTTATTTACATGTATGAGATAGTATTTAACATAATGTCCTTACATACTGGGTTACGATAGAGACGGATAATCATACGAGCTGCTGAAATGTATGATATATTGTAAAATAACGTTTAAATAAGAGTTTACTTTAGATGCTACGAATATCTATATGGTGTATAAACAATAAGAACGTATATGTAGAAATCGCTTACAAGGGTAGTAGATATAACGAAAAGGGTTAAAATCTGTTCAAAATTACATTACGTCTAGAAAACTAGAAATTAGATAATTGTAGCATACGCATGTTAAATGTACCTATTCTTCACCTCGTCTGTAGTAGATATAATGAAAAAAGGATAAAAATCTGTAGTATAGGGTTTATGCTTATACTCAGGCTCGCAATCATATGTAGCGTATTTATGCTTACATAGTATAATTATTTTCTCAACGTAGGATAGAACAACCGATTGCTCTGGTCGATCAGTATAAATAGACGGGTAGTGTTCCTGTTCCTTCATTAGTCGAGATGGACCAGCGTAAGAAGAAGAATGGCTCTGGTCGACAGGATTGCAAAATACAGTGTCCGGTTTGCTTCAAGTCTTTCGCGAGGCCATTCACCTGCAAGAGACACGTAAAAACCATACCCGATTCAAACAGAATCTGCTGTTCTAGCTGTGTCAAAACTTTTTCACGCTCTGACAACTAAAAAGACATACGAAAAGCGTTCACGAATCAATCAAAGTCCGGTGTTCTAATTGCTTCAAATATCTTTCAAGCATCGACAGCTATAAAAGGCATTTAAAAAACGTACATAATAACGCAAATGTTGTAAAGACAGCTCTGGTAAAGGAAGCAAATGGACCTACTGATATCGTTGAGACAGAAGAAGAAGAAGAATATATGACTTCAGCCATGCATTTGGGTATTGATGAATGTGATTCCTCGTTTAGCAACTGTGATAGTAACGAAGAGTTGAACAAGGAAAGGGCTACCGGTACAGTTCCAATGAGTCAGTCGTCGGACTTTATACGTATTAGTATTGCTGCGAGGGCATACGACGACTCAGAGACCCGTAGAACTACAACAGTCGTCATAGAAAACAACTTATGATCTATATTCTTGTATTATGTTATGTATACTAAATAAATGTTTGTAAAATAACTTTATATGTTTTATTTATCACGCCCATACTCTGATTTCTGGTCTAACAGGGTGGACTCAGCCATCTTTTTTTTGTTTTGTTTTAAGACTGTTTCTAACCTAAGGATGTATAGCCCCAGGGTTAATTAATTAAGTTTGACCTGTAGAGCGTATTATGTTAGCGTTCAGTTAGTATGGCTTTGATATCCCTAATTGTTATTTACGCCAAACCTGACTACATGTATTGTTAAAGTAAAATCTAGAGGTAATATACAGGAATATATGCGCCTGTATCCGATCTCTAAAATATAAGCCTTTTAAGTCTTTTAAATATTACTTTGTAGAGCTATGTTCAACAGGTATGCGCTAAATATGTTAATGTCAGCATTGTACATAAAATATACATATAGGTCATTTGTTGCAAGGAAAATTAAACTTCTCTGTAACGTATATCCTATATTACTTTGTACAACTGCGTTCATCAGGTATGCAATCAGCAGTAGAGTATCATACGTACCTGGTATAATATAACGCTTATCAGTAGGTCCCTCGTTAGGAATTTTAAAAATAATGAAATTTTTATTGAATCAGCTAAATAAATAGTGTACTTATAAGTGAATCTCTAAATAACGAATGCGTTAACAGAACTCCTGCATTAATATACATAACGTTTCATTGTGTTTTTTCAAAACACATTTCATTGTAAAAGAATAAGAATAATTTCCATTTTATTTATCAGGCGATATACATTATATTATTTTCATATATTAGTATTTTGCAAGAGGTAACTACCCTGTGTTTCAAAGTTATAAAGACCTATTACAAACATATGTTATAAACTTATATTTCGAAGGTATCGAAAATGGGATTATTGTGTAATCAAATGTTTTAAATTTTTTTTATGTAAATTAAAGAATCATTAGGGTTTTTCTGAAGAAGGTTTTCCTGAAAAATACTATATAAAGTCAACCTAATTATTATTAAATGAGAAAACATATTATTAAGCTGTTCAAAATTCGAATGTCTAGAAAAAAAAATGGGTAGCTCTTACTGAATATACGAAGAATACGTTTTAGGTATGTATTGAGATACATAACATTTCTGTCATATATGAATTTGTATACATCGATCTAGATCCTGCTACCGTATATGTTTAACATAAAAATAAATGAAAACTATAAACTTCTTTTATCGTTTTTATTTATAAAATTTTAATAATAATATTAAATGTTTGCATTGTACGACATACTGATAGGGTAGGTGAATTGCAGGCATTTAGCAGGTCCATGTTTCTAAATGCGGATCCATAGGCTAGAAGAAGAATCAGAAAAAAGTATTAGGCAATGTTCATTGAATAGACTACCTGTTACATTTCATACCTTATTCGTCTCGATGAACATACAGTCAGCATACAGTTGATATCTTTCTGTCTTTACTTTACCTAGGTAAACCAATCCTAGAGACAGAGTTGTATTCGCTATCTTTTGATTGAGATCGACCACTTTATCTTCAGTAAGTTTGTCGGCGAATCTTTTGGGTAGATATGTTATAGACTTATATTTCGAAGGTATCGAAAATAATTACAAATTAGTATTAATTATACGAGTTAATATCCTACAAAAGTATATAGTAAATTATTACATATCTTCATATTTCGGAGTTGCTGAAATGTATGATATATTGTAAAATAACGTTTAAATAAGAGTTTACTTTAGATGCTACGAATATCTATATGGTGTATAAACAATAAGAACGTATATGTAGAAATCGCTTACAAGGGTAGTAAATATAACGAAAAGGGTTAAAATCTGTTCAAAATTACATTAAGTCTAGAAAACTAGAAATTAGATAATTGTAGCATACGCATGTTAAATGTACCTATTCATTCACCTCGTCTGTAGTAGATATAATGAAAAAGGATAAAAATCTGTAGTATAGGGTTTATGCTTATACTCAGGCTCGCAATCATATGTAGCGTATCGATGCTTACATAGTATAATTATTTTCTCAACGTAGGATATATCGATATTCTTCTAGTTTGATTAAATCCTATAAGTTATATTCATTTCACCCTTTTTATTCTGTTAAGACATTTATAATAATCATAGGGAGCCTGGTATGGGCATAAACCGATTGCACCTATTCTATCACCTCGTCAGTAGTTAGACTCGAATTTTATGATTTCATATATGAAGAATACGTTTAGTGATGAATACTCTGTGTTCTAGAATACTTGTATAGGGGCTAGGAAGCTTGATTTGAATACTACAATCTTGATCACGCGGTTGGAGTGTACTGATACCTCGATTGTGTGCATAGAAGTATAATGAGTATCAGTTATCGTATATTCAAATTAGTTGAATATATGTAGTACAACTTTATAGATTCTAGAAAGTTCCTATCAATATTAGAGCAATGAATGTAGACTGATGTGTGTGTTATATAATACCGATTCTCGCATATACGAACTTAGGAGCTAGCTGCTGACTCTGCATGACATTAGATGATTATGATAATGATAGATGATCGTGATAAAGAATGTTGTTATTTATAGCAGTGACTTTATTACAATTCTTACTAGAATATAATTGTATGATATCACATCATGATATGTACCTACAATTCGATTACCTACATTTTGACTACCTAAATTAGACCTTAGTCTAAGAATAATCATGTGTTTTATCGTTATCTTATGATATCAGGAATGCAATACTTCTATTAATCTTTAGTTTAGCGTAGATATAAATCTCTTTGTATAGCTCAATAAATGATAGTTATAGGGCTGTATTGACTTATATAACATTTCTCTCATATATGAATATTTTAGTTCAGAGAGCATTTACAAACAATGCACAATTTATACAAAGCAGTCATTCAGAACAGGGTAAGATAATTCGTATGATCTATTAAATTTAAAATAGTAATCTGCTGTTCAGCTTGATTTAATTTTCGTAAATGTCTAAATAGTACAAACATACAAACAAAATAGACTTAAGTAAGAAACAAAACGTATACATTACATATCTAAAATTGTACAACATATTGATAGGGTAGGTGAATTGCAGGCATTTAGCAGGCCCGTGTTTCTAACTGCTGATCTATAGGCTAGAAAAATCATAAAAGTATTAGGCAATGTTCACTGAATAGACTACCTGTTACATTTCATACCTTATTTGTTTTAATAAATAGACATTAGTCAAACGATGGATATCCTCATGTCTTTACCTTCAATATATAATATATTTATTTATGATATCTAGTTAATGATATATGTTGTGATCTTGATTGACTGTAATCTTTTTCCTGTAAGATCCTATAAAAGCCGTAATTAATATTTCTTAATATATATAGTTAAGTTTAATCCGTGTATGTATTTTATTCTTGCATTTTTTATTTCACAATGTATAACTACATACAATTTATTTTAAATCCGTTTTTCTGAAATTTCTAGATTTTAATACAAACAAAATTGATTTGGCTTCAGGAAATATCCAAACAGATTTACTCAGAATTTACGGTTGTTATTAAATAATAATTAGCCGTCGGCAACTTTTAAAATATTTCGATTAAACCAATAGTCTTTCATGTTTGAATTTTAACTTTCTACACCCGCTAATTGGAAATTCATTAGCAATGGTGAAATCATCGTTACAGAAAATAAATTTTACAATCAAGACGTCATGTTTTTACCTTACCGATCTCATTTTTCATATAAGTTAATGTAGGATAATAATGGTACTACATACCCGACTATAAAGTAATCATGGAAAGTATAACAGCTGTTTGAAAGAATAGATAGTAAATATAACTATATCTAATTATTTTGTACTGATATAAAAAGCCGCGGATCGACTGATGTTACGGGCCTCATGTAGTAATAATATCTGTATATAGTTTTCAAATTGTTATATTTAAGATGTATCAAGAAAAATTTCTTGAGTTTCTTCACGATTGGCTCATATAAGGTTAATAATTGTCTCATCTCAATGACTCATGATAATAATCATAATTGGCTTATAATTTTTGAATCCTAAAGATTTAATATTATTAATGTACAATATTTATAAATATTTTCCGGGAATTATTTTTAAATAAATTGGATTTAATCAAATATACGTGAAAGCATTTTTATAAATAACTCGTATGTAGTAATTTAAAAGACAAGTCGGGGGTAGTGGGGAGGAGTGGGGGTAGAAGTGGGAAAAAAAGGAGTGGGGGTCATCTCAATGGGGGGAATACCTACTTTTAGAAATGTGTGAACGATGTTGAATATCGAATTTAAACAGGCTGCTTCTGCAACTGTCTAGTAGTGATTAATCATTATTGACCGCTTTCAGCCAATCATGTATTAACAGTAGGTAGTGGTAGCCAATCAGCGACTAACTAGTAGCGATTAATCATTATCCACTACTGGTAGCATAATGTAGATAATTATAATTGAACATAGACAACTACATATTATTATAACATAGTCGTGGACAAAAGGAGTTTATTCTCCTTCCCTGTTTTCAACCACTTTATCATCATTGCCTGTGTTTTTAAGCTCTTTTTTCCCTTTAATTTTATTTCCTATTTCAAGCTTATCCTTCTTCTTTTTTTCTTAAGTCCTGGTTGCTATTAAGAGATCGTTAAGAAAATTGTTAGCAATGTAGCACGAAAAAGTTTGCTATCGTTTTGAAAGGATAGCGAAACTTTTCCTGACGATCTCTTAATAAAAACCAGAGCTTTAGGCTCTAGTTTGCTACTCTGACAACCTGGTTTGATTGATCTATTTTTTAATATCTGTAACTTATACATTCTCAAAAAGCTGAAAAAAATCAACATCCATCAATTTTCCAACTATTTCGGAACGATTTAATCATAGCGGGAATGATTTTCTCATTCCGGGAACGTACAATTAATCTTGAGGCGTTCCCGGAATGACAAAACTAAGTTAATTTCGCGCCATATCTACATAACAAACCATGAGCAAGATATTACAGGTTAAGTTAAAGCGAGTACATTTCCGCGAAAGATGAAACAAACGAAAAATATGTAACTGAAGTTTTAAAAATACTAGCAGCGTTCACGAAATGACTATTATTAAACCTAACTATTTTTACTACATTAGATTTAAATATAAATTATTTCTCAAGAATATGAAATAGAAACATGCTTTCACCTTGATGCTGACATCAAGCTGGTACTATTTTATTCACTGTACTGCTCTTAGCGGCAAAAATGAAAATCTCACGTATCAAAACATGGAGCGTTCCCGGAATGATGCTAAATGTAAAGGACATTTTCATTAGGCATACACACGTGTATGCCTAATAAGTCACTTTTTAATTCCCTTTTAAATAGATTTTAAAGTGATCTCTTCATAGTTATAGAAGAAGAAAAACCCTGACCATAGCCTTTTGGACAAAATTACCAAGATAAACTTCAATGATATACTTCATTTCTGAACCGGGTACAGTTCACGAACAATGACGATTCACGGTTTTAAAATAAAAAAAATAAGAAAAATTCTCGATAATTACATTTTATTTTTAGTAAAAAGACAACAAAAACTAAAATAAATAACATTTTCATTGTTAAAAATGCGTTTCATTTTGTTGCTATCTCTCCGGGACAACCAATGGCCAATTATGAAAATTCTACCCATAAAGTCATGACGATTAAAAAATTACGTCTGGACTTATTTGACTGGCGATGCAATTATCGCCCTGTAAAATCCTACAAAATAGAAAACACGTATTTTAAAGACATGTGCTTGCACGGACGATTAATAATCGCTTGTCTTGTTCAATAAACAGTAGTGTTTTCTGATGTGTACCAGTAATTTGAGGTTCAATCAGAACTATTAGTTAATCAAAACTTTCGCAACTCATTCTGAAATAAATAAAACATTTCCGAGGATGATTCATAAAAGATTAAACTTTCTAAAAAATGTGTTATTTAATAGCCCTTCATCAACGTACGGATGCACCCACAATTGTTTGTAGCTTCTTTTTCTTCCTTTTCTTAACATTAGTGGAGCAACACAAGCTGTTCCATAAAAGTCATATTCATATGACGAAAATACCGACGATTTTTGGTCGCCTGTGCGCGAAATCAATTATTGTCTAGAGATTTTTAATCGTGCAATTTTCTAACTGCATGATATAAAATCGCCAGTTGACTATAAGCCTTATAGTAATAATCGTCCCTCCTTCCCGTATAAGCTTCATAGCTTCTGGGGCCTGGCTAGCCAGGTAATGGATAGCAGCGATTATCTAAACTCTAATATAACCAACAGTGAAACTCTTACTTAAAATAGTTGAATTTAAATTTTATTATGACACTTATGGAAGTCAATAGTGATATAATTGTGATATAATCAACAATGATCAAAATCAATATGATTCCTGATGAGCTGTAGTTAATCCGGCCCTGATGGTAAGTGATATTAAGTAAATGGAATACTGGCTGCAAACACTAACAAAAGACACTCCTGAGATGTAGCACCTTCCCGATTTTAATGTTTTAAATATATTAGGTAAGAAGGTTATTATTATACTTGTATTGAAAATGTATGAACATTTGTAGCAACTTTATTTTCGGTTACAAATTGTATAAACCCTATATATTATTAAATTGCATAAATTCTCTACGTTCTAGTCCCGAAAATTTTGTATTTACTAAATCGGCGTGAGAGTGATGACGTTATCGAACTTTTTTAAATTACATGATGGGTACTTTTTTACTGAAATCTATTAATAAAACATAATTATCTACCAAGCTTAGATAAAACAACACAACCTTAGTTATTCTGATGGTCTTTAATCTTCAGTTAGAGAAAATATACAACAAAACAGTTCTACTGTAGTTCTA
Source organism: Agrypnus murinus (assembly GCA_929113105.1). NCBI lineage: Eukaryota > Metazoa > Arthropoda > Insecta > Coleoptera > Elateridae > Agrypnus > Agrypnus murinus. The sequence goes on along the minus strand of OV816026.1, from coordinate 112,267,234 downwards.
CTGCTAGTACTAGTATTGAAAGAAATGGAGAGCATATTCTGGTGCCGGTAAATCTGGTTAAGGCTCTCTGCAGTTTTTCCTTAGCTGTAACACAAATGTGGGATTTGCGCTATAACATCTGAAGTTGGCTGCAGCCGCACGATGGTCCTGCATAATAATAATAATAACTTTTTTTTTCAAACGTCAGAATATTGACAATTTTGTGACTTGATGAAAAACAGAGAAGTGTCGTTTTATTGATTAAACAGATAAAACTATCACCTGCTGTCACTTTATCTGCTTAAGCAGAAAATGCTGTCACTTTATATGCTTAAGCAGATAAAGCTGTCACTTTATGTGCTTAAGCAGATAAAATCAAAACCAGTAATCTTTAGTTTTTATTAATATTGATTACAAATTTGATTTTTTTTATTGTGCCAGTTAATCTCACCTGCAACTGCAGCGTTTGAAAAAAAAATCGTATATGTTATTCGGCGCAAAAGTGCTTTGTGTGCTTCAGCTGGGAATGGCTGCCTCACTACCGTTCGGCAGTCAAACGCCCAGCTTCAGCACACAAAGTAACACTTTTGCGCCTAATAACATAATCTACTATTATCGGTAGTAGCCATTATTATTATTATATTGAACCTTATTTAATACAATACTTCAATTATTTAATTAGGGCTTAATGTGTATTTAATTTCTAACTCAATTAATGAACGAATGAGTTGAAATGAGTGAGAAAAATTACCTTTTATCTTCAATCTTAGGAATAATACTGTTTTTTAATTGTTCTGTTAATTTACCTAAGCTTGTTAGATAATTCTGTTTTATTAATTGCAGAACCAGAAATCAAAGCCTACCAGTCGTAAATCATTTTTCACGTTTTTCTCGAGAATTTTCTGATATAAGAGTATGAATATTTATTATGGTTGAAAAGAGAACACAATATTCTTTCGAATTCAATAGAAAAATGCCTATCATGTAATTTAAAAAGTTTAGTTATAAAATCTATTTATACAAAACTATAGAAAAAGTAGGCAAATGTAAGAGAATGCTAAGTCTATTTGAAAAATATTTATTTATTTATTAAATACCAAATACAAGTATTTACTAAAATATCAACAGATCACAAGTTTGATTTAATAGTAGAGAGTATTGGGTACTTATTACCACACACTCCTCGGAAATCATCTGTTTCGATAGACCAGATCATACATCCTCCAAGATTCTGTTGTTTGGCAAAATCGACCTATAAAGAATAGCGAAATGTTAAAAACATGAAAACAGAAATGCACTGCAAAATTATACCAACCTTAATAGCTACAGAAAGGGGGTTATCATAACCCACCCATTGATTTCCTGAGTAGGCGTATGGAACTTTCTGTTCTTCGTTCCAAACAACAGTCCATTGTCCTTGCATTTGCATTTCGCAGATCTATAGTATGGCAACAAAGAAATATAGCAGAGAAACAAAATATTGAATTGAACAACATACCTCATTGTAACCTAACATTCCACGTTCGGCAGTATAGGGACCAGCTAAACCGGGTTGAGATGCAGGCGCACCTACTCCATTATTTGCTGGATTATCAAGAGTAAAAGATCGTCCGTATACACCCATGCCCAAGACTAATTTTTGAGGTGCAGCACCATTTCTTATCCACGCTTGAATGCAAGCAGCCTAAAAAATACATAATGTATATAAATATAATGTTGCGTTACTTTAGGGCCTACGTAATAATAATAATCGCCCCCTCCCTCCCGCACAAGCTTATAGCTTCTGGGGCCTGGTTTCCAGGCTATGGGTTGTAGCAATTATTATTATTATATTATTTAAATAGCATTTAGAAAATATTTCTAACTTACAACATTCAGTTCCCTTGCTTGAGGAGTGACTTCATGGGAAGCTGGATACAATGGAGCATTTTCTCCTGTAACGCCGTCGTAGGCACCGTGCAAGTCGTATGTCATTACGTTAATGAAGTCTAGATACCTATAAACCAACATGATTTTTTAAATAGTTCCTTAAGATATTTTCTTATATTTAACTTACTGAGATAGGGTTGGCACATCGTAAGATATGCTTATGGCATTAGCAGATGCACCAACTGCTGCTGAAAGAATGTAACCGTGTTGATCAAAAACGGGTCTGAATTCTTTGACTAACTGTCCGAAGTTAACCTAAATTAAAGAAATTGTGTCATTACATTTTTTCATCAAGTAATTTAACAGTTTCTCACCTTATCAGTTGGAGAACCGCCTCTTTGACCAGGATATTCCCAATCTAAATCAAAACCATCAAATCCGTGAGTCCTTACAAAGCTAACTGCATTTTGAATAAATACACTGCGTAGATGTGGATTAGCTGCAACTTGAGAAAATGCCGTGGACCCTTCATTCCACCCTCCTATAGCAACCAAAGTCTTAACATTTGGATTTCTAGCTTTTAAAGCATTAAATCTCCTGAATCCACCTAAAGTAGAAATTCAAATAAATTATATGGAATATTACTATGGGTATTAATGAGTTAGTTAGTCATATTTACCGTTGGTAATTTCATTATTGGGATCTAATATTCTAATGGAACCATCAGGACTTATACCAACGAATGAATAAATCAGATGAGTACATAGAGTGGGATCTATGTCTTCAATATTGAATCGACCATTTCCAGCTCTGTAGACAGACCAACTACCCCAATAACAAACGATTTTGTCTAAAAGTATAAAATTAACTACATAAGCTAAAGATTCTTTAAAAGTTGTATAGAATAAATTACCTGTCGCAGCGAAACTGCACCCAAAAATTGCAAATAAAGCAAGAACACTGAGTTTAGTCCACATTTTTAACAACGTGGATGCAAACTTTGTATTAATAGGTTGCACGTTGCACTATAAGTGAAGGCGCTTTCAAAAGTGTCGCAATTTTGACTCAGAATCTTTTTTATACATAATTACTTGTGACGTCTGATAGTGTAGAGTCTTGACCTTGCTACCACCTTATTTCGTTCCAATTAAATAAACCATTATTAATAATGAATACAAAAAGATCTAAAATTTTGATAGCAATCAGAAGTACTTATTATAACTCGTACCTATCAGTTTGATCTTCGGGAATGTTATTTTTAAGATGACAGATTTGTGAAAATAATTCAATATACAACTACTTACGAATAATCAAAGGTCTATAAGTTTATTTGTAACTCATATGAGTAATTAGTTCAGGAAGCTCTTTCAACTGTGTGATAGTTTGTAAACTGAGTTCAAAACGCTATTTTTTTCTATACCTATATTAAAACTGTTTGAAAGCTCTGTTTTATAAAGAGATTATTTATTTATAGATTGTATTTGTATAGACTCCATATTCTCAGAGATTCCATTCAGTTAGACATAGAAATTTCGTGTACGTACATTTATTAAAAAAACATGAAGTTTGAAGCATTATATCTGTTTTTCTAGCAAAGCTGTTCGAGTCATGCATATTCACGAGTCAGCCAAAAACATAATTTTTTATTCTACCAGAAATATGAATTAGGAAGAAACTGTGAGATACAAGGTATAGAGAAGTCTGTTGTCTGTGTTAGTGAACTAAACTTTATATATTTCGAGGCACAATATTTTGAGATCAGTGAATACCTTCAATAAAGTAATTTATAATTATAATTTGTTTGCAATTACGACTGGAGCCAGTATTATGACCAAACAAATTGTCTCTGAGTATGCACTCTCAAGGAGATCATACAATTTCAAAATAGCCTATTAACAAGTTAACAAGTGTTCAAGTTTGAATGGTTAAATTAAGAAAAACCCCACTTAAAATCTAGATAATGTAATGCAAGAGTTTACCCTTTAGAAGATAGTTACGCTTCAACTATCGAGACGGACGCCTCGCGTTCCGCCATCCCTAAGCGGATTGGCTCTCGCGGGTCGGTACACGACGGATTTGCCCGGGTTCCGTCAACAAAGTTATAATGCGATTGCAGAGTAATAAGGTAGTTGTAGTTGTGTGTAATGTAGGTTTAATTAGAGAGCAGTTTTGGTACAAAGAGTCTATTTGCATTTCCTTGTTGTATTGTCGGTCTATGTAGAGACCAGTTTTTGGTGCAGATTCAGTAAGCTGATCTGTCCCGATGTTTTCTTGTTATGGAAATTAAAACGAAGGGAGTGAATTTTTTGTATGGTCATATTGTCTAAATAAAATATTTTTTAAAGAATTTATTTAAAATATTAAATATTGTAAATTCGTGCAAAATGATGCGTTTTACTACTAATAATTAAGATTAATAAAAGCAGTTGGTATTGGAAATTTTTGCAGCGTTCGAAGATTTCGTTGTTGTAAAATTGTTCAAAAATTTGGGCTTTTGTTTCAGTAAATTATGCATGTGAGGTTATTGCAAAATAAAAATTGCTATGGAGAGGTGTTATGAAAGGATTAGTGTTAGCACTTTGGGATATATCGAGCCCTTTTAACAGATATTTTGGTCATTAACAGGAACAAACATATGTTTTATGTAAGTGTTTACAAATGTTTTGTCGAAATCCCTTTGGTTGATAGCAAAATTTTAGATTGTTTCTAGATTAGAAATTTGATTAGAAAATGTATTTAGAATGGGATCCCAAAATTAAGCTTGAATGTATGGAATCCTAATGCAGGTAGGTTTTCTTATTTATCACTATTATGAGTGTTTATTTTGTGTAACAGATATTTCTTTATTTATTTCAATATACAGACTTTAAAATTAATCAATGCTATAGTTCAGCACAACCAATTGTTGGTGTTCCACTCATAAACTAAATTTTAATATTAAAAGAAACATTTGTTCAAATGAATTTAACATAAATTTTAAGGGCAATCCTTTCCCAAATTGTGGATTTCTCAATTTTGGCTAAGTAATTAATAACAATAAAATATTTGAGTGGCGCCCTCTGTCTTATTATTTGTTCCTGCATTTTGCTCTTAATCAGTAAGCATTTATTAACACCCATGATACCTGAGCATAATCCGAATTAGTGAGCCGTCCCTTTCGGAACTTAAGCTTTAAAGTAGGTGTTGTATGTTGCATTTGTTTAATAGACGCAGAAAAGAACAACATTCGATTAAGAATAGAGTACGGTTCATCATTTAAAGACAAATGCGACAACAATTTTGACAAAAAGAAATATTAAACAAGATACTAAAATTGAGCTCAAACATTACAGAAAAAATGATTGTAAAATCAGAGTTCTGCATCATATCAGTACATCAGTTTATTTCGAGAAATGTTCTACGTCATGACTATTATCTTTGGGAATTAATAACACAACAAAGCTTTTCAAGGTAAGTAATGAATTACCAAGATTTTGATAAAGTGTCCTAATATGCTTAATTTTATTAAAGTAATCAATCTCTAATATCTGATTTCCAGAACAATGCATGATGTGATGATGTAGATAATTCCGAAAGCGTGTTACTAAGTACAAACCTTCATCTTGCAAGAACCGGGGGCCCGAGCGCATATGGCGCGCGATAATTTATGAATTATTATAAAATAGGTTATCTAATAATCATTTTCGATTTACCATGTTTGTGATGCCAGATTAACGCAGTTGGTTGTGCGCCTGTCATTGACTCCAATATTCGAATCCCAGCCGCGACGATATTTTTTTGCACTATTAGAAATTCTGTATCTCAGAAACCATAAAAGTAGGAACCATAATTTTGGTGTTATTTTGCTTCTCTCGGTGCCCCTAGCTTATATCTAGGTCGCCGCGTAAATTTGATTTTTCGTTCCCGAGATCACAATAACCAACAGACATTGGCGTTTTAATATAGTAGGATAGTTATTACAATTGAGATAAATAAATATTTTGCAGATATATTGTGTAAGTGTTCTGTTATCATTTTTAAATCAAACTCCTAAAAATTACAATAATAGCTATTTATGTAACAAGTACATAATGTAGGACATTATAGACAAGCCCAGTTTATGGCCGAGCGAGCGAAGCGAGCGAGGCCTATAAAAAGGGCGAGTCTATAAGGTCCGATTATGTAAGAGTTGCATACAAAGCTTTATGTTCGATTCCTAAAATTAGGTAAATATAAAAAAAATCCGTTTATAAATTTGATATCTATTCTTGACAGAAGAAAATTTGACATGTAATATACAGTTGTCATACTTTATTTTACTACTATATACTTTATTTTACTACTATCACTTTATTTTACCAGTACAATAATAAGCCAGTTCACTGCCGCAAAACAATACAATAAACAGTACTTTATAATGCAATCGGACATAAAAGTATTTTTCTATGTAGTTGAATACATGGCATGAGCTATTTACCTGTAACATTATTCTAATCTATCCAAAAATACTTGGTCTAAAAATCAGAAAAAATGTTAGACCATGTATTTCGTTTCTGAAGGTATAAGATATGAGTGAAACTTTGTTTTTTTGCTATACCTCATTGATAAGTACTTGTGATTTGACACTTTTTAATGTCTAAAATATGTCATGAAAAAGTGTGAAATAAAATATATAACTATAAAATAAAAAAATAACTATGAAATAAAACAATCACTAGAAAAACATATTTTATTAATATTCAATCAACAAATCAATGAAAATGTAATTGGATGTTACTATTATTAATGTTATTAATATTTATGGTTGGAAGTACACGCTCTGTTCTTGATATATTTTCAATAATAACCTGCCCTTCACGTTCTGTAGAATTGTGAGAGAGGACCGATGAGATTGATGACTTCGGAATCTCTACGTTCATGTTTGTCCCACTGAAGATTTTTCTAGAAGTTCCTGCTTTCATCTCGATATTCTCTTCAATATAACTTTCTGCTACGGCGGATGATTTCCATCCACCGTGACGCTTGATACTCAAGATATCAGTTCCAGTACTGGGAAGGAGAGAAGCATGAGAGGGGGGTACGGTTCGGCGGTGCCCCTTACGTAGTGGCGCTAGTGTGCTTTCGGTGATCTCGGTATCGGCGGTAGTTCTCGGGCGCCAGTTATTTTTACGTGGTATGCTCCACAGCTCCCGGTACCTGCAAGTGGAGGAAAGATAATCCAGGGAACTGCTGGGGTTGCTGAGGCCGGCCCAGTCTGGATCACTCCAATCACTAAAGCTCATAGAAAACAAGAGGGTATTCATGCTAATAAATAAAACACAGAATCATCAAACCAAACAAAATTTATTATTACCAAAACTCTAACCCTCAGACCTAAACCTAAAAAAAAGCATACGGTTGCCAGCGTTAGCCACAGCAAGCGTGGTGCAATATCAAGCAAATGCAAAGCGTGCGGTATCAAGCAAACGTGCGGGTTGTGTAAGGTAAAATAACGGACAACAGGAGAGGCTCATAATTTAGGGCAACGGGTGGAAATTAAGATGGGACCCCCAGGCACACGCACAGTGAGGTCCCGGACAAGGTACAGTAAAGCGGGTGGAAATAGGATGAAACCCCCAGGCACACGCACAGTGAGGTCTCGGATAAGGTACGGTAAATAGGGTAGAAACAGGATGAGACACCCAGGCACAAGCACAGTGAGGTCTTGGTAAAGCGGGTGAAAATTAGGATGGGTCCCCAGGCACACGCACAGTGAGGTCCCGGACAAGGTACAGTAAAGTGGGTGGAAACAGGATGAGACCTCCAGGCACACACACAGTGAGGTCTCGGTAAAGCGGGTGGAAATAGGATGAAACCCCCAGCACACGCACAGTGAGGTCTCGGATAAGCTATGGTAAAGAGGGTGGAATACAACGGGCGGAAAGGGGATCGGTTTATCGGTCAGAGATCTTACTCTTATATTTCCCCAGGAACGGTCTGGTCGATCGGCTCTGGGTGGCTGGCTAGCTGGGCTGGCTGGCTGGTCCTGCTGGGAGTCCTGGATGTGGACTGAATAAATCGTCGCTCTGCGCCTGTTTATATAGGTTCTTTCGGAGCGTGGGAGAAATGGCAGGAGTGGAACGGAGCGGCGCACGCCAAATATCGGTTAGGGAAGGGACGCGTGCACTCGCTCGAGTCGGTCTCTTATCCGAACGGAATAAGATTGCACGCGAAGATATGGATTTTAATTCATATATACAAAATAAACCACCAAAATTAAGTAACTTCGTTACAAGCAGAAGATCTTCTAAATGCGTGTCCTGTATAACTTTTCGGATTAGGAAGCTGAAGATATGTAGCGATGACACTTGGTATTAATGAAAATTGATTAATGCCCACTCGCTGCACAGTGCACTTTCCTTTACGGTATTGAACAAAAAAAACTATCATGATTCGTATGAGCTGGACGAAGAGCAGCATATTTGTCATAAATTTCCAAAGGATTGATTCCTTTGATTCGGACATCCATAACTGTGGAAATTCTTTCAGTATGTGTCTTCGAATCAGGGATTTTGATGGTCAACATGGACTCTCTTCTCTCGATGTCTTTAATTTTCAAGTGATAAAGTTCTTCCCGGCGACAAGCGCCTGCTATCCCCAATATTAATGCAACTTTCATCATTAAGAAGTTATCATTTGGTGCTCCTTGTATGAAATTTTCGATTTGTGGTCTTTCAAAAACCTTTGATTTCTTAGGCCTGTATCCAGTGCTGTGTCTCTTAAGAAACGATTTCAATTTTAAAAACTTGTTTACATCTATATTTTCTTTCACAGAGAGAACAGCTTTTATCATTGAAAATTTTGACCACAAAATTGAATTTTTATATTTCTTTGATAATTCGTCCAAATAGGCTAGAGCCCCGTTTCATTAATGGTCCTTACTTGGTTTTTCCTACACCATCCCATGAAAAGTTCATATTCGGCTTTATACATTTTTCGTGATTTAGCCGGTAATAATCCCAAACTTGCAGCTTCAGCTTTCTCCTTAATCTCTAATGGAATATCCATGATTTCTTCATCATCACTGCTAATACACGGAATTGCATTCATTTTTGCAAATTTATAGCCACAGATTTTTTAAACACATTTGTTTGTATATGTTTTTTACAAGATTCTCATGACAACCATGCACAGCATTACCAACTATAGAAAGTCAAAACCGGCGCGAAATTTAAAATATATACAAAGTGGTGAATTTTATTAATTAACAAAGAGGTGTTGCAAACAATTATGTATGAAACTCGTTTATAAAGCGTCTTTTTTTACTCGTGGGTTTACAACACTCGCTTCGCTCGTGTGTGTAAATTTCCCACTCGTAAAAAAAGCTACGCTTTATAAACTTGTTGCATAAAATACTATTATACGACTACTAGTTTCTTGTTTCAGAGGAATACGTACCATTCATTGGCCAAGTACTTCGGAGCGGCAGATAGCAAGATTTTAAAAAAATAAATACAAAAACGATAATTGGAAATGTTTCCCTTAAAATTGATGACTGATGATCCACCAGTTTTTTGAACTTGCACGGACGCGGACGCCGAGAACAAGCTTTGGACTTTGTCTTAAGCTCACTCTTTGTTAGCTAACATGCCGAGTCTAAAATAACAGCTTGACAGAACATGAGCCAATCTCAGAAAGTTTATAAAGTATATATATATATATATATATATATATATATATATATATATATATATATATATATATATATATATATATATATATATATATATATATATATATATATATATATATATATATATATATATATATATATATATATATATATATATATATATATATATATATATATATATATATATATATATATATATATATATATATATATATATATATATATATATATATATATATATATATATATATATATATATATATATATATATATATATATATATATATATTGATGCCTGTTAAGCTGTCACCTCCGCCATACAGAGGAGACGACCTGACTTCCGGGTATTCCCGTTAATATATTGCTAAAAATTTGTTATATTTGTGATGAGGGGAACCTCTAGAATCCCAATCTCAAGAAAGGGGAAATTATTTCCCTTGTTTTATTTTGTCATATATAGAGTTTACAGAAGATACGAACCGACCTCCAAATTGTATATACAAGCAGAAACTGGTAGTTCGCTGTTACCTCCAGCAACGCTGCCAAGTGTTCGGAGGTCAGAAGGTACCATCGTTATGCGCAGTTATATATATAGAGCGTTGACACCACATTCCATAGATGTACATTTCATAAAAAGGGTCTCTTGTGGTCTCCAGATGTTGAAATCGGGCGGTTCAAATTGCTCGCCGAAGGCATTTTAGTGGCAAAATAACAAATGAAAACAAGCAAGCATTCTCGATTTACTTATTTTTTATTTTCTGTGTTATAGTAAATTGGCGTTTTTGTATTTCTTATGAATTATTATTAAAGACTTATTTAAAAGCCGTTTCAACATTTATTAAAGCGTCTTTCTGAGTAGCACTGACTAGTTTAATAAGGCTTCTCTAATTATAATCATTGCTTTCTCGTTTACTTCATAAAGTTAATATTTTATAAAGTTTCTTGTAATCTCGAGAATCACTGCTTAATTTGAATATACTTTTATCTAGATTCTATTTTGATTGAAATATACTCAGACACTCTTTTAATTTTTACTAAACTCGAAGAGAGTGTAATACAAAGAAATTAAATAATGTGTTTTTTACTACAAATGTTTAATATTTCCGAAGTCACACACTTATCATGTTGGACCATTGGATTTCCTGTGATTTAATTAACAAAGGGAGTTATCAACTTTATTAACATTAAACCAATCGAAACACAACAAATTAATCGACATTTTTAATAATTTTCTTTTAAGGCATTTTTTCCAACAGCTTCCGTTGGCTATGATATACACCTCTTTATTATTTGATCTAACGAATTATAGAATATGTATTAGGATGGAACGAAATAGAGGTCAAAAAATATTTTTTCCATTTTTTTTATCATGGAAGAGTGATTAAAAGTTGTCTTGTTTGGTGCCTATTAACATGTAGAACCCCCAGCTCAGTAAAACAATTTCTTGAGGGTCCGCAAGCACTTTGAATTTGATCATTTTTCTCAATTATTAATCAGTTTTTCCCTACTAACTTCAGATTTTCTTTTCCATTTTTTATCATGGCCGAGTGATTAAAACTTGCATTTTGTAGTGCTTAATATCGTGTAAAAACTCCAGATCAGTAAAAAAATTTCTTGTGGGTCCGAAAGAACTATGAATTTTATAAATTTTTTCAATTATAATTCAGTTTTATGTACCCTATATGTACCAACCTGCAGAAGGTATATTTTACACTTATTAATAGGAGCTTTGAGCACTTATACAGGTGGTAAAAACAAACAATAAAGATCTTAATTGAAAAGAAATGCAGTTCTATAAAACAAAAAGAAAACATTGTTATATTGGGATAGGTAATTTATATATATTATTACTTATGAGTCTTATGACTATAAGGTTGTCATACATTAAAATATTTTCTTGACTCAAACAACGGCATGGACTTGCGAGATTCTATTTTAGTCATAATATAACCATCTCTGTTGCTGCTGCCACAAACTGCAGACGATGCCTCTTGACAATCTTAACCGTTCTTTCAACCGCTTGAGTGTGGCAGTGGAAATCGTGGAAAATCAACGGAAAGTTCATTTGAAGAGATCCAGCCTTTACTATGAGACCTTTTAGTTCATCTTCCTTTATATGTTTAGTAAATGGAGGCTCTGTGACTTTTTGAGCTTGCCATGAAATGAAATCAATGTAATTCTCAGCATAGAAATTGATTTTAGGAATTTGGGATTTCTTGACGCCACCACCATTGTGGACTAATGTTCTTGCCTTTAGGACTAGTCGTAAACCCAACTCACGAATATGTCTCCTCTCATCGATTAGAAGCCCGAGAAGTAGATTTTGTGGGGAGGCAAAGCAGACATTTGTTTGGAATTCAGGATCGACACCATTATAGATCTAATTTTGTCCTCCAAAGCCGCGAATGTAATTAACTCTGGAATTTTTGTCGATGCTAAACTGTCTGATCACGAGACAGTAGACTGCACCCTGCTCATGGATGGTCGAAGGCCGGCACAATTCACAAAACATACCGCTGTTTCAAAAACTTGAATTATAATCTATTTCATGATGATCTTATGTCAATCAATTGGGATGAAATTTATACTTATACGGATATTGATAGTAAAGTCGACTTTCTTGCCAATAAGCTAGCCCCGCTCTTTGCTGTCCATCCACCCATTAAACACTCACGAATATCTAAACCACCAGCACCCTGGCTTAATGATAATATACGGTTCTTAATGGAAATGCGCGATTATGCACACAAAATTTATAAGCAAACCAAATCACAGACAGATCGTCAGCAATATGCACAACTAAGAAACCTTGTTACAAATACATGTCGTAGGGCTAAAAAGACGTACTTTACTAACCTATCGGAAACCAATCAAGCTAACCTTATCTGGAAAAGTATCAAACACAATATTATAGAAAATAAAAAGAAATCTTCAAATTTACCGGAATATTTGACAAACGTAAATGACATAAATACTTTCTTTCTTAACTCCTAAGCTATTACAATAGTAATATGAAAACAAACCATGTACTGTTCTTTCGCCCTGTGCCCGAAGAAGAGATTTGGAGTAGTAGCAAAAGAATAAAATCAAATGCCGCGGGTCACGACGGAATAACTCTTTTTATGATAAACCTGTGCCTACCCTTTCTTTTCCCTGTTGTGACTCATGTAATTAATTATTGTATTATCCATTCAGTATATCCCACTACCTGGAAGAAAGCAAATGTTATCCCTTTAAATAAGATTCCTAATCCCTTAGAATTCAAAGATCTCCGGTCCATCTCCATCCTCCCGGTTCTTTCCAAAGTTTTAGAAATGATCATTGATAAGCAACTAAAAGAATTCTTAGAACGAAATGATATACTGCCTGAGACACAATCAGGGTTTAGGCGGGGCTACAGCTGCACGAGCGCATTACTTAAAGTAACCGATGATATAATAACTGCTCTTGACAAAAAACTTGCCACTGTTCTAGTACTGTTAGACTTCTCAAAGGCTTTTGACACTGTAGACCATCAGTTACTTTTATCTATTTTATATTTTTGTGGACTCTCAATTGAGGCGGTAAATTTTTTTAAAAACTTTCTAACAAACCGACAGCAAGCTCTAGTATATAAGAATAATACTTCAGAATATCTAACCTTAAAATCTGGTGTACCCCAAGGCTCCATTGTCAGCCCTACCTTATTTGCTATCTATATATCGAATTTCCGTGAACAGCTCCAGTTCGTAGACTCCCACTTTTACGCTGATGACACACAACTGTATTCATCATTTCCCAGGACTTCGGTAACTCAAGCTTGTCAAAAAATTAATGCTGATTTACAAGCAATTTCTAATTTATCTAGAGCACATAAACTGAAACTTAATCCTACTAAATCTCAAGCAATACTAATAAGTAGTTCTTATGTGTACGACTCTTTAGTGGCAGAGGTCAATATTGAGATCGGAGGCGTAAAAGTGGAAGTCTACAAAAAGGTAAGGAACCTAGATCTAACTATAGATAAAGATTTACGATTTAAATCGCATGTCTGTAATGTTCTTAAAAAAGGATACTTAAATCTTCGTATCATATATCAGAATCGAGAGTATCTCGACACGCATATCAAAAAAATGCTTTGTGAGGCGCTGGTTCTTTCTGATCTTAACTACTGTGATGTAGTTTATGGGCCATGTATAGAGCAAGAGGTTGCAAATAAAATACAGCGACTACACAATGCCTGCCTCCGACTAATTTATGGCATACCTAGGGCAGTTCATCGTATAACAGACAAATTAGCACCATCAAAATGGCTTAACATGTCAAACAGACGTCACCTACACGCGACAACTTTCTTTCATAAAATATTACAACACAGCAAACCTGAATACCTGACTAATAAAATAAGCTTTCGTACAGACGTACATCACATAAACTTAAGATACAGAGGTTTACTTACGATTCCACCACATAAAACACACACGTTTAAGAGATCTTTCTCATATACCTGCGCTTCATATCTTAATCAAATTCCAAGCTCATTTAAAGCTCTTCCTATCTCAAAGTTCAAAAAAACATTGTCATCAGATTTGTTTAGAAAACAACAAACTTAAATTAATCATGTTCCTGTGTATGTTCTACGAAGCTCCTGCTGCCAGCTCCACCAAGGATAATGTTAACATAACTCTACCTATATTATCCTGTTTAAATATGTTTTATTATACGTTGCCTAATTATTTTGCCGCATATTATATTAAATCATTGTTTTTATTTAAATTAAGGGTTAAGTGGCAGAGCAGCATCACCCAGTTAGGTGATGCTGAACTTCGCCTTAATTTAATGTAATGAATGTAATTTTGTTTCTCTGCTTATTAAAATAAAGGCATTTATTATTATTATTATTATTTAGGAGCCCATGCGGAAAGTAGCGGGAAAACTTTACAAGTCTCCAAGTACTGAGCGCCGTAAGTGCAAGATGGATGAAGTTTCACATGGGACCAAACTGGAGCGTAGACTTTCATTACGTATTCAGATAGTATTTTTAAGTTATCAGAAGGGTTCTCGCTGCTGACGTACAGGCGTAAAATGCGATTAGCTGCCATCTTGCATGTGATGGCTTCCCTGGGTTTTTCTTCGCTAGATCTTCTGAATACTCCCCTCGTGGCGTGGCAAACTTCTAGCAAATATTTTTGGTCAGTACTCAAATCTTGACTGACTTCTAAATAGGGAAGGTTACCTTCGATTGGTGAAAAACTTGCAATGTCAAGCTTTTCGCACCCATCTAGTTTCTTGCCAATTTCGCCTGAGTAGGTTCTAGGCCCAGTAGTCTTTCTATCTAGAAACTGGTACAGACGGCGTAAGGGAAGTCCATTGAAATGAAAAATACAAAACATCCATTGCAATCACCTTTTCAGTCCTTTTTCAAGTAGAGAAATCACACCTCCCTTGGTCCTAGTGCTGGTAACAGTCCTTTCTGCTAGCATAATAAAGTGCACGGATCGCTCTGTGACCTGCTGTCGAAACAACTTGATCTCTGTGTCCTGTTCTCTCTCTTCCAATCTTCATCCTGTCGATAACCTTTTCTCTGTCTGTCTGGGAGATTACACCAACGTCTTGCAGCTCTGTCTGATCTGTTCGATCACAGATGGATGCCAATGTTGGAAGTTTTACCCTCTGTGAGATTGATGGCCTTCCTCAAAATCCGATTAAGATTCACTGCCGGATCTTTCCATGATATTTTCGTTTACCCCTTGATATCCATCTCTATTTGATTTCGCATCTTAAAACAACACTTTTCGTTACGTCAACTCCTTCCTCCCACTCCTCCCAACTCTCTTTGTACTCAGAAACACAAATTAAGGTTTTAACACAAAAGTAAATTATGAGAAAATTACAGGAAATAGTTCGTGAAGGTGAGTTACGGAAAAAATGGATTTTTAATAAGAAAGAAAAAATTCGGCAAAATCGTAAAAATTAGGGCTTTTGCGGACCCTCCAAAACTATTCTGACTACAGCCAGCAATGTCACCAATATCGCAATAAAACCAAGGTTAGTCTTGGACCAATCTTGAATGTTAATGTAGTACCAAGGCTGGTAATTGAGAAACAAAACAACTAGTACACAATCCTTTACCTCTAATGAATGCTAGTTCAAACAAGCAAAGAAGTCAACCATTATTGTTTCGCTTAGCAACCACTAATCCATTTTTATAATAAACTACATTTACAAAAATTAACAACATAAGTGCCTAGATTTATAAAAATGTAACCTATTTATTAACTCCTCAACTGTACGTACACTCAAATAAAAAGATCGGTAAAATCAACGTAAACAATATATATCAGGATATATATGTATGTTAAGAAATCATGTAATTTGACTTTTAATATCCATATTTCATGTGCTAGATGAAGCCATGCAACTAGATGGCGAAAATTCCACAAATGAAAATAAGGATAATTAATAAATTCACTTGTTTCTTTCTTACCACATACCCAAAAGTGAAAGCTATTTCATCGATTTTCTTTTCAAACAATTAACTTATATTGGTCAAGATACCCCACTTCCTTCACAGAAACCAACCTTTTTGTTTTTAAAATTATTATTAAAACATTTACATTATGTTTGTGGAATTGATTATTTCAACTTTATCTGTTGATAATTATTATAAAAATGCATTTTGTTATGAGTTTTGGTAACCAAATTATATTTGAAGCATATTTTAGGATTAATTTTGTGTATATAAAGGGAGATTCGCGTGTATTTGATTAAATAAATAAATAAAAATGTAAACATAGTTACAATGTCAGCTAAAACTTCATGAACCGGATTTGGTGAAATTTGTACACTACATACCAAATGTTACATTATTCTGTTTATAAAATTATTTTTCTTTAAAAATTTATTAATTGTTGTACTGTAAGAAAATCTTAAAGTTAAATCTTTCTTTGTAGGTGCGAGAATGAATATTTCATATGCCATATGACAATTCTGAAAATTATCAAATAGTAATAACCCAAAAAATCCGAAATGATCATATTGTCAAAAAATAAACTCTTTTTTATACATAATTACGGCTAAAAAGTATTTTCTATTTAATCTCTTCGTATTTCAAAGAAAGTCATTTTCAACTCAAAATCTTTTAAATGGAATAGAAATTATTACTTTATTGTTTTAAACCATCATCAACTATTTGAAAATGACGTACAATTCAAGCGATCCCTTAAAAATATTAGTTTAAATGCAGCTACTATTCCCAAAAAAGTATGTTTAAATTTATGTAGCGTGAAATGGTCCAAACCACGCCAGATGTATGAGTTTCGATGGAATTCTATATACCTGAATGGTTAAGGTCTTGTATACGACGTTGCCAAACTGTGGAGCCTGCAACGTACCGTACATGGTACAAAAAACTACATATACAGGCGGAGGTGACATCGTATTGGCAATTATACAACTAAGAGCGACGGCAACGCCAGCGATCTACAGCTGAACTAAAAATTAATCTTGTGAGTATAAGTATGACGTTATCACCTCCAGGCAAAAATTTGAATTTAGGCTTCTAACACCATCTATATGCTTATACAGTAGAAAAAAGGGCAAAACGTTGTCACCTCCGAAAACGGAGGTCACAACGTTATATATGAGGTGACAACGTACGCTGGGTATCTACTTTGGATGTGACAAGGTACCCTTTATCAATATATATATATATATATATATATATATATATATATATATATATATATATATATATATATATATATATATATAACAGAAATAGTATCCAATATACTAAATTCAAGCGTTTGCGCCGATACCGGCCTCCCTTAATATTGTATTTCTGAGCGATGACCTTATCCTCTTCCTTGCTCATTCGGAAGCGTTTGGAAAGCTTTAACAGCTATCAAAATGGCATCACTTTCTTTTGCGCACAGCCTGCGATAAAATGTGGTGGGATCGGCGCGGGCACTGAACTTGACTATATTAGGAGCAATTTGGTCAGCTAATCAAAACCTTTCTTGCCAGTAGCATGCAAAATGTTTTGTAACGCTATTATTTTAGATTGGACATGTTCGGTGACAATATTGCGCCCAAGACTTAGCAACATCTACAGATCCTCTCTAATGATATGAAAACTTCAAAAGGTTACTTCCTTCAAATCCACTACATTCCAGAGAATGTGGCCACTTTAATATTTTCCATGTAATTATTGTTTATCAAAAAACTTATTTTACCGCATAACAAAAGAAAAAAAAAATTCTAAAGCAGCACTTCTAAGAATTGCATATCCCGTGATTGTTATATTTAGGCACATGTAACATATTAGGTACCATGTGAGTATGGCAACTACAACAGTTAACAGGTTGGCAACAACAATAGTTTCATACACTGAAAACCGTACATGTGAGATGTTTGTGCAATATATGGTGTATACTTTCAAAAGATACTCTAGGTGTAACATTTGTTAGGGTTTTTCCAGGGTTGACAAACATAGTTTATACTAAAATATACCAAATAGTTATGAGCACGATTTTAATGCGTTTAATTATTATTAGGTAGACATTCGTAATTACTAATTTTACCGTTATTTGGATTAATCTTATCTGTATTGTGCATGTTTGCCATAAATAGCATTTAAATAAAATGTTTTTGTGCACGTGTTGTTCTAATTTGGTAGTATCAGACAATAACCCTAATAAAATAACAGACTTTTGAAGCTCAATGATAAAAATTTTATATAATTATTTTAAGTGTACAAATAAAAATAGATTTGGTTGAAAATTTTCCGTTTACTGCGGAAAATGGAATGAAATTTCTAAAAAACTCCCTAAAAGTAAAAATATAACAAGCATTAATATTTTTCTATTGATGTGGTATTGAACTTAAATGAATTGCATATTATCGGATACGACATAGTTATAATTTTTCCATTTTTCTTTGGACTGATCCCTTTTCTTTGAGGGTCATTCTCCACAATGGCACGTTGTTTTCTTTGAACGTCTTCCATTGTACGCAGGACGATATTTGCGTGTACTTATCTAATCTTTTAAAATATTTATTCACTGGGGGCAACTAATCACCATTATTATCACTCAGTTATGCTCAAAAACCTTCGATATCACGAGCATCAGTCGGATTTGTGGGATTTGCCTATCCCTAGGCACAAAATTTCCGTCGTGTTCCGTTAGCTATTCTCGTGTTACATTGACGCAATAGCTTGAAGCTAAATTAGATCAAAACATGATTTTCATGATGTTCGATAAACTGTAGCAGGGTTCGTTTAATTTTAAATATACTTAGTTGTTGGCATTCACTGCTTTACCCCAAACACCTCCAATATCTAAGGCCGTTCACTTAACGGGGCGACGCGACTACGACGAAACTGCGATTCGATCTCAGAAAAATCACTTTTAAACCGCTTATTAGCGATTTTCTAGACGAACCCGTGTTTTCGGTTAGCACACCAAGGCGACGGCGACCCCCAAACGACACAAGCGCGACCGATTGCCTTGCAACTAGGAATTTAATTGCTTAGCGATTATCGCGTCGGTATGCAGTATTTGTTGTAGTAGATTAGTTTATATTTCGGTTTTTTGTTTGTATCTTTTTTCTCTATTTATATATGCTCTTACTTTCTTAGTTAATTCATAGAAAAGTTCTTTTGACATTCTATAGAAAGTCTGAAATCTTGATTATCTTTTAGCACGCCCTCGTTTAATATTTTTAACAAATGGATATATTAACAATTTCGTTCTGAATCTTCGCTTACGCGTATGCCAGTATATGACTACAACATCATCATCATCATCATCCGAACTGCTAGACATTCTTGAAAGCAATTGATATAAAATCATCTTGGTGTGCGAAGAACATATCGTTAATGGTATATTGCACTTATGTTTTCATTACAAAATAAGGCATCCATTGAATACCGATGAAACCTAATTTTCAAAAAACTATATATTAACTTAATTACTTACAAATATCTTTTTACACCTTCCTATCTTCACAAATTTAAACATTATATCCTAACAAACACTATTTGCATAACTTTAGGTATCAACAACATGAAAACTCAAGTTAATCACAGTATTTCAATGTACGACCCAAAAGCGCAACATAATTGTTTATTGTTTATCTGATATCATTAATAAAAATCATTTAAGATAGTAACAATTATAGGGTAATAAAGCAGCTTTACAATCCCCACCAAAATCATTTAACCAAGAGTTGTATAACTTTATAATACAAAAAACTTATTAGAACTGAGGAATCTCATTAACATGAAAACCACTTTTTTTACTATTAATTGCTAAGGTAAGGTAGTAAATACTTGTATGCCTCCCCATTACAATACACCTTGTCTGTTTTAAGTTAAATCTCATTTTATATTTGGCCTAAACTTTATTTAAATTGAAAAATTAGATAATCGTCTCCCATATGGACAAGGAAAATTAATTAAATTCTATGGAAAAATCAGTTTTAACTGATTACAGTGTACTAGTGTGCATGCTAATTATAATTAACTATATTTAACTTCATAAAATACAAATCATTCAAAATTATAATTATGAAATTGAGGTTATGCAACCAATCTAACGTGTCGCTTTAAAATTTCATAAATATGCTTATTTAAAATTATAGAGTGGGCGAATTCCTTTTTTGTATGTCAAAAATCATCACAATATGTTAATAAAAATATACAACTTTTCGAACAAGCGACATTGTTGAAGCGCCGTCTTCGCAGATGGGTGTGCAACTAATGTTTTTTTCGGCGAGAAACCTGCAGCTAATTAAAAAATAACATTATGTTGATGGACAGTGGCTTATTATTTGTATGCTAGCCTACATCAACTTTTACAACTTATCTAAACTATTCAATCTTTCATTACAATGACTATTTTTAAATAACGGTGTGTCAGTTTGACAATAACACAATTTTTACATTTCAGTAACGTCGATCATTTTGTTCGGTATTTCGCCCTAAACACAAATCTACAAACCGTTTGTTGCGCCGACGCATATTGAGGTAGATCGAGGTCATAAGACCAAAAATAGTCTTCCAGCAAATTGCGTACATATGGCAGCGCCTCTGATAAGTATCTTATTCAGAATTGCGTATTAAGTTCACATAAGGTCAAAAGATCAAAAAAGTGGTTTTTATTCAATTTTAGATTTTGTTCATTCTAAAAAGGTTAGGTTATGGCCAATGTTGGATATATTTAATTTTTAAAAGTTTTTGACTTTTTCTGACAAAAATGCTTATGATATTCTTGTGTTGGTTGAAAAACCCATAAGAATGGTGTATCACACGGCACGATCAAAAATAGTAAAATTGTCGACCTTTTGGCCTCGATTATAAGCTTATTATGCCATGTTTATAGACTCATGTTCAGGGCGAAAAACTAAGTAAAATTAAGTATTGCGAAGAGCCAGAATAACAAATCCAACGCCCCCATGAACTCAATAAATTGTTTATCACGATGATGGAAAGCATCTTCCAAATGAGGGATTGCTGAAGAAAACGAACAACAAGGATAGACAGATTCCACCTAAGATTATCGAACAATGTGGCATTACTTAGCGGCGACTCCCATGAACTATGACATAAGAAAGACAGTAGTCCTCTGGATGAGAACAGCCGGAAACATGGACAGATGTAAAATCAAATAATGGGGAAGGTCTGTAGCAGTGGATTGACATAGGTAGATCGTGATCATGATATCCTTGTGATGTAAATTCTTGAAAAGAGAATTATTTTGTTTTTTTACTTATTATCCCTGAGTACAATGGCGTGCGGTGAGAATTTAGGCTAGGGAAGCAACCACGATTTTAATTTTAATATACTTAGGTACAGGCGCGGATTCATGGGGGAGGGGAAATTCCCCCACCCACATTTAGAAATAAGTATACATAGAATAGAAATAAATAATGTTTGTTTAATTATTATTTATTAAAACAATTATTTTTCCAAAAATTTCCCCTCAAAATAATTCTCTGGATCCGCCCCTGCTAGGTACAATAAAAAACAGTGTTATAATTATTAAGCTTAAAAGTTTTTCAAATAAGCACTTTTACACTTTATTATTCTTTTTTAAAAAAACTATTACTATGTATTTATACTGCAACTCAATTTTCCGGTCGTTCTTAGCAAAATATCGATGCAGGTTTTATTCTTTGTTGTTAAATTTGAAAGTTCTGGTTTTGATCTGCCTTTCTCAATTAATTAGTAATATCCACCAAAACTGTATGCAGAAAATTCTTTATTATTAATTTACAAACTGAACAAAAAAATCGTCCCAATTCGGATGTATCGGAAGTACTCGAACCTTTCACCGAAGCAGCTGAATTTGCAGTTGTGACGATAATGCAATTTTAAATTTGCATTTATTTGTCTTAAAAAAAATCCAACAATAAATACAGTCTCATTCGCAGATTTACATTACTTAAGTAACATTAAATTCAACAAACACTAAATCGAACAAATAACCAAATTATAATAAATAAATATTTGGGCATGAAGCACACTAAAAATAACGCCCAAACAATGCTAACAGCATCGTTTGTATCACCACGCTAGCTGATTCACGCCAAGGCTAGGAGAAGAGCAGTTATAAGCAACGAAACCAGTGCTTAAGTATATGCAGTGTATGTAACACATTTGAATCGGTATTACCTTTCCGTGCAAGTTTAATGAGCCTAATTTAAAATAGTACTCTAAATAATTATACTTTTTGCTGTACAGAATTGATATTGAGCTTTAAGTTGATTAAATATTACAAATTTATATAAACGATAACCATAATTTTATAAAAGAATTTTTGTTATCATTGGTTTTTATTTTTAATAAATTCTTGCTTCCATGGACCGCACGCCCACTGCCTGAGTAGACAAACTTCAATAACATTTTGTACATTAACGACAGATTATTGTTTGGCTGTTACTAGGAGAAACTCCCTGTATTGTGCCTATCCAAAACATGTCGCTGAAGTATTTAGAAAAATCGTATAACCTGCAGATTTCAATATTCCCACACAAAACATATTTTGCACACTAGATATTATTTATTAAAAATAAATTTTCTAAAATTTCATAGAGTTTTTTTTAAGTTTTTTTAATAAAGTATTAAGTACTTACTATTACTGGTTATTTATTTATAACTATTTTAAAGTATGTTTTGGCAGTATAACTTCTCTATTGAAATCCAGTACTACTTATTTAAAATATACACTTAAGATAATTAATTATTACAGGTATTATTTCATTATTGCTCTTCAGAAAAAAACAATTTATTTAGGTTGTTGTTTTTCCTATCAAATTAGAACAGCACGTGTATAAAAAATTTTTATTTTGGAAACACAATACAGCAGAGAGGAAATTAGAATGATAAAAAAGATGACATTTTAAGAAAATCTCAAGCTTCCTTAATCTTGAGTATCAGATGTTGATAACAATTATGCTTTTTCATTCTAGTTATCAAGATCATTAAGATTTATTACCACATAATTATGTAATATTATTAAAACCAATATTGTAAGTAAAAATACATCATAATTTTAAAAATACCATAATTACTATAATAATATATTAGTTCATAAGGAGATAAAGTGAAACACAAAAAACCACTTTAGCTCCACATAAAATATGTTAGTTTTTCTTCAAACATCGCAAAAACGCGAGCGACGAAGGGCGAGCCTCCATAATCCAGCGAGCCCAGTAAAGATTAGTTGCAAAAAATGCCACGTACAAAGTTTTAGTTCCACCTTCACCAGCGTGTTCTTATTAATTGATTGTATATTTTGTATAAAGAGTCATTTTGTAATCAAAGGTGGTACAACAATTTATAGCAAAACGTTGTCATAATATTGTGATTAAGCAACAAATTAGTTTCCACTAACTTTTTGATGATGAGCATTGTAGTAGTATATTACATGTTGAGTTAGTAAAGGACATCTTTACAAGCCACGCCAATATCGCGAGGCTTGGAAACTTTACCAACGAAGCATGTAAATTATTTTATTCACAATCATTAGACTTAATTAACCGAAATAAAAGAATATTAAAAATTTTTAAATAAATCTTCTATAAACTGTCAATAAATTCCAACCAGCTAACTATCGACCAAAAGAAAAAAGAAATTTTAAGTAAAATTTCATTGGTCTCCGTTAGATAACAATCTATGTTCTCAATATTTTAAAAATTGGAACTTAATTAATTCCATTGTATTTATTGAATACAAAATACGGACAAATAAAAATAAAACTAATATTGAATAAAAAAGATATTTTTAGCATTAAATACATTTATAAAAACCTAAATTTAAATCGGGTAAAACGCCTTGTTTTAAATTATTTACAAATAAAAGTTGGCCAAGACTTACTGGTAACTTTTACAGACATGTAAAGGAAATTGTTATTCACTTTGATGTTGCTATAGCAGTAGCTTACTTTCCAAGGATTTTACCATGATAGAAATGTACATATTACAATATGATTGTAAATAAAATTTTATTTCCACTTTCTATGTAAATGACACTTTACAGGCATTTATGGTAACTAAGTAAATGAGTAGTTACAACTACAGCTCTGTAAAATCTTACGGGTTTCTAAAAGAGACCTGTAAAATTTTACAATGCTCGTCAACAAAAAGCTATGGAATATATATATATATATATATATATATATATATATATATATATATATATATATATATATATATATATATATATTTACATCAGTCTAACAAATGGACGTCCTTTCATATCTAAGTAATTGGACGTCCATAACGGGGAGTCTATAACGTGTAGACTTAAACGAAGCTCTGTCGAGGGCCCACCAAGCCTAAAATTGGTAGATCGGGGTGGCAAAACCATTAAAAAACCAAGTCCCGCCACAATTGAGGTTGGATTTGATCGGGCAGTGGTCCGACTTTGCAATAGCGCATAGCTGGGGAATAGTCCTATTGCTGGACGAGGTACTTCGGTACCGGCGGGTGAGCAACGTGTTAAGTCAATTGCTCCTGCACTAGTCCTGAGTTAGCTAGTAGAGGGTGGATAGGCAACCTCGCTCCGACCAGTGAGCTGATCTGGTAGCAATTGCTATACTGCCGGTTATGCAACTTGCGCGCTGATTGGGCGTATCGCAATCACTTCCTTCTGGAAGGGAACGTGACGGTAAGTTCACACAGGTACCCCACGTAAAACAATCATGACATTCGATTACCCTCCCTTAAGGGCTAACTCCACCTCAGAATCCTCCTCCGATCTACCTACCCAACCTTAACATAGAATTCTACATTGAATTCATGCATTGAGCATATCATACGTATATGCTTATATATATATATATATATATATATATATATATATATATATATATATATATGTTACATTTTAAATTTCCGCGGATATTATATGATACTTCACTATTTTTCCGGGTTTCACTCCGCGTATTCACTATTCGGCTCCTAGAGGAACCAGACAATGGTTGACGACGTTTCGGCAAGATCACACTTGCCATCTTCAGGTCACTTCTAACTTCCTTCTGCTTCGCGTGGTTACACGATGTAGACTGGTCGTGTACATGGTCGTAGACATGTACTGGTCGTAGACATTAAGTCTACATCGTGTAACCACGCGAAGCAGAAGGAAGTTAGAAGTGACCTGAAGATGGCAAGTGTGATCTTACCGAAACGTCGTCAACCATTGTCTGGTTCCTCTAGGAGCCGAATAGTGAATACGCGGAGTGAAACCCGGAAAAATAGTGAAGTATCATATATATATATATATATATATATATATATATATATATATATATATATATATATATACATACATATATATATATATATATATATATATATATATATATATATATATATATATATATATATATATAACTACTTTGTTGTTAACCACAACACTAGGACAACGCCTAGCTATAAATTGTGCTACCGCCTGCGATTACAAAATGTCTTTTTATAACAAATATACAATTTATAAAAAACGCTGGTGAAGGTGTAAACAAAACTTTGTACGCGACACGCTTCGTAATTAATCTTTACTGGGCTCACTGGATTCTGGAGGCTCGCTCCTTCGTTGCTCGGCCCACAAACTTTCTAGCTCACCCATGAAGATTAATTTACAAAGCTTGGCACGTAAATAACTATTATAGGTCTCTTTCAGGACCCCGTAAAATTTTATAGGGCTATAACTGTAAATACGCATTTACTTAGTTACCATAAATACCTATACACTGTAGGGTAATAAGATAACTATGTTCAAAGAGTAATTATAACCTTTTCAAAATGTCTTTCTACTCAGGAGGAAACCTTTTGTACCGGGACCTCATTTTTGTTGAATTTTTCCCTCTGAAAGTATAGCCCCTGATACTAACCTGAGTAAAAACTTACAAGTTGCATCTCTGGCCCTTAAGGGAATAAAATCCTTTAAAGTTCCGGGATTTAGCTATATTTTTCTGTTGTACACTTAAAGTAAACTCTAAAACTTTGATATTGATATTTTTATATAGAATGCGATATTACTATACTTATACTAGCATCCAGAGTCACTCTAATTGTTCAGAGTCGTTCATCCTCTTCAATTTACAGCATTTATGGATTATCGATCACGATCTGCCTATATCAATCCACTGCTTATGGTAATGACAACGCTTTTGCTGTGAACTTTAATTAAGCTAATTTGATAATCCATAACTATTTATGGATTATGAAATTAGCTTAATTAAAATTCACAGCAAAAGTGTTGTCATTACCTTTAAAATATTATTATCAGACAATTCTGTCAAGAGATGAACAACTACAATTCTATTGATTTTGGGTCCTAGTAACACATTCCTTATATAATTTTTTATAGATTTCTATATATCAGAAATCTAACCTTTGAAAATATACGTAACTGCAGAATTAACGGCCATTGTTACATTACACAGGTACAAAGTTAATTTCACTGCCGTAGACTACAGAAAACTTTATACACTTTATATGACCATTTCTTCCAAATTATTTACTAACAATAATTTTCAAGATATTTCATCTAGAATTTAAAATTATTTCCTTTGTTAACGGCAGAATATGCATGACTCGAGTAGCACTATTACAAAAATAAACAACACATAAAACTTTAATTATTTTCTATAAATGTACAAACATAAAATCTTTATCTACATACAACTGAAAGAAAGTTCTGATAATGTTCAATCTAGAAAGAAATCCGTATTGTATGTGGTGCTATGTCTTGAACTACCAGAACTACAGAATAAATATATCATACACAATACAAGAACGCAAAAAACCTTTCAAATAGCCATCCATTATTATACAGAGAAAAGCAAAAATAGTTTTTTGAACTCGGATAAAGTATCGCACTTAAAATTCAAAGAGCTTCCTGAACTACTTATATGAGTTACAAATAAAACTATAGACCTTTGATTATCCGAAAGTAGTAGTATATCAAATTATTTTCACAAATTTGTTATCTTAAAAACAACATTCCCAAAGATCAGACTGATAGGTACGCGTTATAATAAGTACTTCTGATTGTTATCGAAACTTTAAATCTTTTTGTGTTCATTATTAATAATGGTCTGATTGATATGTCAAGGTCAAAATCTTACACAATGCTACGTCACAGATAATCTTGTATAAAAGACGTTTTCACTCAAAACTGAGACACTTTTTAAAGCATCTTCAATTGCGGTGCAAGTGTAAAAAAAAGATCAGTGTTGATCGTTTTTGTCGATTATCAGAATATTTAATTATAATACATTTATTATACACGATTTTTATTCATCATCAAAAATGTTCATCACTAAACTCAGTGTTCTTGCTTTATTTGCAGTTTTTGGATGTAGTTTCGCTGCGACAGGTAATTTTTCTATACAACTTTTAAAGAATCTTTAGCTCATGTAGTTCATTTTAAACTTTTAGACAAAATCGTTTGTTATTGGGGTAGTTGGTCTGTATACAGAACTGGTAATGGTCGATTCAATATTGAAGACATAGATCCCACTCTATGTACCCATTTGATTTATTCATTCGTTGGTATAAGTCCTGATGGTTCCATTAGAATATTAGATCCCAATAATGAAATTACCAACGGTAAATATAACTAACTCATTAATACCCATAATTATAATCCATATAATTTATTTGAGTTTGTACTTTAGGTGGATTCAGAAGATTCAATGCTTTAAAAGCTCGAAACCCAAATGTTAAGACTTTGGTTGCTATAGGAGGGTGGAACGAAGGGTCCACGACATTTTCTCAAGTTGCAGCAAATCCACATCTTCGCGGTGTATTTATTCAAAATGCAGTTAACTTTGTAAGGACTCACGGATTTGATGGTTTCGATTTAGATTGGGAATATCCTGGTCAAAGAGGCGGTTCTCCAGCTGATAAGGTGAGAAACTGTTAAATTACTTGATGAAAAAATGTAATGACACAATTTCTTTAATTTAGGTTAACTTCGGACAGTTAGTCAAGGAATTCAGACCCGTTTTTGATCAACACGGTTACATTCTTTCAGCAGCAGTTGGTGCATCTGCTAATGCCATAAGCATATCTTACGATGTGCCAACCCTGTCTCAGTAAGTTAAATATAAGAAAATATCCTAAGGATATTTTAAAAAATCATGTTGGTTTATAGGTACCTCGACTTCATTAACGTAATGACATACGACTTGCACGGTGCCTACGACGGTGTTACAGGCGAAAATGCTCCATTGTATCCAGCTTCCCATGAAGTTACTCCTGAAACAAGGGAACTGAATGTTGTAAGTTAGAAACATTTTCTAAATGATATTTAAAGTAACTCAACATTATATTTATATACATTATGTATTTTTTAGGCTGCTTGCATTCAAGCGTGGATAACAAATGGTGCTGCACCTCAAAAATTAGTCTTGGGCATGGGTGTATACGGACGATCTTTCACTCTCGATAATCCTGCAAATAATGGAATAGGCGCTCCTGCATCTCAACCCGGTCTAGCGGGTCCCTATACTGCCGAACGTGGAATGTTAGGTTACAATGAGGTATGTTGTTCAATTTAATATTTTATTTTTTTGCTATAATTATTTGTTGCAATACTGTAGATCTGCGAAATGCAAATGCAAGGACAATGGACTGTTGTTTGGAACGAAGAACAGAAAGTTCCATACGCCTACTCAGGAAATCAATGGGTGGGTTATGACAACCCCCTTTCTGTAGCTATTAAGGTTAGTTTAATTTAATTTAATTAATGTAATGCATTTCTGTTTTGATATTTTTAACATTTCGTTTCTCTTTACAGGTCGATTTTGCCAAACAACAGAATCTTGGAGGATGTATGATCTGGTCTATCGAAACGGATGATTTCCGAGGAGTGTGTGGTAACAAGTACCCAATACTCTCCACCATTAAATCAAACTTGTGATCTGTTGATATTTTAGTAAATATTTATATTTGAAATTTACTAGATATATTTTTTTCTAAATAAACTTTAATAATTTAATGAAAGTATTTTTTACTTAATATATAACTTGCTTATTCTGTCCGTCTGTAGAATGTTCGTTTCAAGCGTTTCTATTGGTCCGCGAGGAGGAGGGTAGGCATCCCATATGGTATACAGGGTGATTCAGATAAAACTAATATCCTTTAAATGGTAGGTAGAGATGAGGCAGTAGAGCTAATTTACCTTGACAAGTATATGTCAAAAACGAATAGTTTTCCAGAAAATAAATTTTAAAGTTTCATTGAATTTTGGATTCGGTCCTGACATTCGTAACTGACCTAGTTACGGAAGCCAGTCTTGTTTTTAAAACCAGAAATATGACCTGTTTTACCTGCAACTTAAAAAATGGGAGTTTGTTATTGTTATGTTAAGGTTGAATGACACTACAAGCAAATTGATGTGTTTGTACTTTTTGTTCTATAAGTTCACGGTCACAATTTTATAACGGAATATTATGGAGAATTTCTGTTAAAGAATTTCTATTTTCATATTGTTTTAAAGAATTTGAATATTAGCAAATGTGTTCTTTGAATCGAAACGAAAGTACTTATACTACAAATACTGTTTAAAATAAAGTCAATTCAAATAACAAATCAACAACAATCTGATTTATTATCTCTAACACACAGCAATAATTAAGTAGTATTCATAACAATGCAATTAACTATGTAACTCTTCTCTTCTCTTCGTAACATCCAACCGACTGACCCGTTCCCCTTCGAGCATGTTTTAGGCGCAAGCTATCGGATGCTCTTAGCCCCGCATGTCCGCGTCTCTCGTATTGAGTCACCTCCTGGCATATCGGGATACCGCTAACACATGTAACAAGGAATTTACGATTACGATAATATTATTAGAATAGCGGGATGGCGAATAATAAAAAATAAAATACATCATGATGGATACGGGTACATTTTGAAACTTAATTAAATATTTATTAACGAGTAATAATAGAATCAAAACTAATGATAATGAACATATTGTGCAATATTCTTGTAAGGTCGTATGTATTCTATTACCACCTTGCTCAATCTGGCAAGGAATTTGCATGATTTCATTCCTGACACATTGCTTTCTGCAAAATAAAGGGGAACGCCCCTTTGAAGTCTTTTGTTATTTTATGGTTTAATGAAACTACTAGAAAATTTGTGTTTCTACTTTTGTCGAGTTCACGGTCAAAATTTTATAACGGTTTAATAACAGAATCTTTGTTATTTTTAACCACTGTTTGTTTTAAAGAACTTGAATATTAACAGAATGTTTTTATTGGAATTGAAAGTCATGCTTGAAAGTCATTAATTAATAATTTACTTTCACCTTTAACTCGGTGAAAACTAAAAAAGAGAATTCCTAATTTTAAATTGTATAGTATGTCGTATTAACACATATAATGTCATCAATAAGAGTACCTTTTAGCTTAATTAAGTGTTTTACGCCTTTACATGTTAATAATGTTTATTATTAATAAATGTTTTTAGATAATCTGCAACTCTGTTTTGCAAATTTACAAACATTCTTATAGTTACGAATGGCTGGACCATTCATTATTGTAATAAAGATTATTATTTTACGAAAAATTTTCGAAAACACGGCAAATATTTACGTAGGTAATGATAATAAATCTCTTAAACAGATGTTTTATAACAGAATTTAAATGCGTTTATTTATCTCATACTTCATTACTATTGTAACAAGAGAGAAAAAGAAAGAACCTCTTTTCGAACAACAAATGGTGTGTTTTACCGCATTCGAGAGAATGACGCATCGCACAAGCATGTAAACCAGACGCGGTTTATTCTAGCGCTTTCTAGAATACATAGAAGGTTCCAGCGACTTCTGGTGCGATTATATGAGGGTATAAAAGCGGATTCGCGGATAAAAGAGGAGTAGTCAACAGCAAGTCATTAACTGTGTATTACAAAATAAATAGTGAATATAAATGTTGTATTAGAAATTCATAGTCTGTAAATAATAGTTTTTAATGGTTTATAATCATAGCGTTAATTTATAGTGTATTCATTAGTGTATAGAAATAAATATTTGTTTGTGAATAGACGATTTAAACAGCACTTGTGTTATTATTTGAAAAAGAACGTTACAGTGTTGTCAGGTGTGGTGTTTTAAAATAAATAAAATCGTGTAATAATTAAATAAAGTGCTGTGAGAATAAATTTTTAGTGTTAAAATTAATTTCAACAAACAATTAAAATGGTGATGAAACTATTAAGAGATCTCTTAGTAATAGATTTAAAACGGGAATTGGACGAGAGGGACTTGGATAGTAATGGAAAGAAAGAAGTTTTGATAAATCGGCTAAGAGAATGGCTTTTAGAAAAGAAGGAAGATCCTGAAAATTACCGCTTCGAAATATCTGGACCCGCAATTGATACTAGTTTGTTGTTAAGTAAAATGGAAGAAAATTCTAGAAAGTCCGAAGAGAATTCCAGAAGTTTAAAAGAAGAATTACTGCAAAAGTCCGAAGAGAATTCTAGAATTTTAAAAGAAGAATTACTGCAAAAGTCCGAAGAGAATTCTAGAATGTTAAAAGAGGAATTACTGGAAAAGTCCGAAGAGAATTCTAGAAAGTCCGAAGAAAATGTTAGAATGCTTAAACAAGAATTACTTGAAAATACTAAAGCACTGGAAGAAAATGTTAAAATGCTTAAAGAAGATTTACTGGAAAGTTCTAGAAGGCTTAAAGGAGAATTGTTGGAAAATGTCAAAGCGTTGGAAGATAAAGTTTTCGAAGAATTTTTGGAGAATGCCAGTGCGTTAGGACTATTGGAAGGTAGATTGGCGGAACAAGATAGGGTAATAAAGATGGTAGAAGAGAAAATAGCCCAAATGCAATTACCACCAACAACTAAGAAAGACGATATGGCCGAAATGCTGGAAGATAGAATGAGGCAACTACGGTTTCTCTCAACTTCTGAGAGGCCGTTTAATGAAGTAAAGAAACAGTTTAAAGAAGAAAAGGGTCCTGTCGTAGGGATAAAAGTAAAACCACCCACGTTCGATGGGAAGATACCTTGGTCCACTTACTACAAACAGTTTGAGGCGGCTTCTGGGGCCAACGGATGGACAGGCAAGGAAAAGGCCGTTTCTTTAACTGTGGCTTTGCGTGGAGACGCGTTGAACGTCCTGCAAACAATTCCAGCAGGACAGGAAAATGATTACCAATTGTTAGTGTCTAGATTGGAAATGAGATATGGAGACGCGCATCTTCAACAAGTGTATCACGCGCAAGTGAAGAATCGTATCCAGAAGAATGGAGAAAGCCTGCAGGAGTTTGAAGCCGATGTTGCGCGGCTTGTCCGATTGGCGTACCCTACGGCACCCGATTCATTTCTGGGACAACTGGCTGTGCAGACCTTCATTGATGGGTTAAGAGACGGAGAAACACAACAATCATTGAGGCTAGCACGACCAAGAACAACTGATGATGCGCTTGCTCACGCCTTAGAATTTGAAGCTGCAAAACAAGCGTCCCGAGGTCACGGGCGTGTTCGGACCGTTGTGGAAGAAGATGAAGGTTCTAAAGATCGCCTAGAAGAATTATTAATGAGAGTTCTTCAGAAGGAAGAGAACCGTAAGAAGAATCATCAAGAAGTTCGAGGGCCTCGTTGTTGGAACTGCGGCGAACTAGGACATGTAGAACGCCGTTGTCCCAAAATAAGAAAAGTACAACCGTCGGA
This sequence comes from Agrypnus murinus, assembly GCA_929113105.1. NCBI lineage: Eukaryota > Metazoa > Arthropoda > Insecta > Coleoptera > Elateridae > Agrypnus > Agrypnus murinus. Next base: position 112,234,548 of record OV816026.1, on the reverse strand, counting down.
AAAGTTAAAAGGGGTTGGCAAGAGGGGGCGAACGTTGACTGCGAGTGAAGATGCCCCGGAGATCACGATCCATGCCGTAACATCAAAGAATAGTAACGGCAGTTTGTTTGTAGATGGAAAGATTGCTAACCGAACTGTTCCACTACTTATTGATACGGGGGCGACAAAATCCATCGTACGCCCTGATGTTCTACAATCAAGTATTAAATTGTTACCGACAACTACTCAACTCCGTACAGCAACAGGTGAAGTGATACCAACACGCGGAGTGGTGAAGATGAAGATTGGCATTGGAAGTGAAGAACGTAATCATGAGGTGCTGGTAGCCGATATCACTGATGACTACATCTTGGGAATGGACCTCCTGAGAAAATTTGGTTTTACGTTGGATTTGAAAGAGGGTGTTTTGAAGGTCGGTAACGAAGAACTTCCTTTGCACCCACGAGAAGATCCGATTGTAAGGGTTTTGCTGACTGAAGATGTGATATTGCCGGGTCAAAGCGAGATGGTTGTCGAGGCGGGTTTGGATGGAGATCTTCGGGTAGGATGTGTGCGAATGATGGAGCCTGTTTGTGATAAGAAGATCCATAGTGGCATACTGGTGGGAAAAGCTCTGATCAAGGTTGGAAAGAGAGTACCGGTGAGAATTATGAATGTTAATGTGGATCCGGTGACATTGAAGAAGAGTACCCTTGTGGGACAGTGTGTGCCAGTATTTCGAGTAGCCTGGTGTATGGCTGATGTTCCAAAACCAGTGCCCAAAGACCAGGGTGGAAAATTAGTGGGTATGGTTACTAGTTCGTGCGAAGACCTTAACAGAACGGAAGTGAAAGAGGTACAGGGTTTGGTTCACCGATACCAAGATATCTTCGCTCTTGACGATAGCCAGAAGGGACGAACAAATATAGTAAAACATAAAATCAATACAGGCAACTCTATGCCTGTCCGTCAGCAGCCGAGGCGTCTACCTCTAGCAAGGCGAGCAGAAGCCGAAAAGATTATTACTGATATGGAAGAACAAGGGGTCATCGAGCCATCCAGCAGTCCATGGGCATCACCGGTGGTCCTGGTCAGTAAGAAGGACGGGTCAACGAGATTTTGTGTGGACTATCGGCAGCTTAATGACGTGACCAAGAAAGACAGCTATCCCTTACCACGCATCGACGACACGTTAGATACCCTGTCTGGTTCACGATGGTTTTCGACTTTGGACTTGAAGAGTGGTTATTGGCAAGTTGAAATGGAACCTGAAGACCGGGAGAAGACCGCGTTCACTATTGGTTCCGGACTATGGCAGTTTACGGTTATGCCTTTTGGTCTATGTAACGCTCCGGCCACCTTTGAGCGTCTAATGGAGACCATCCTGAGAGGGCTGTCGTGGAAGACCTGCCTGGTATACCTAGATGATGTGATTGTAGTCGGAAAATCATTCAACGAACATTTGAAAAACCTAGAGGAAGTGTTCCGAAGACTACGTGGAGCCAATCTGAAACTGAGTCCGAAAAAGTGCCACATATTCAGAAAGGAAGTGAAATATCTCGGGCACGTCGTATCACAAAATGGAGTGGCAGCCGACCCCGATAAGATTCGTGCAGTTCAAGAGTGGCCAACACCGAAAGATAAACACCAAGTTCGTAGTTTTCTTGGGTTATGTACCTACTACAGGCGTTTCTTTCCTGGGTTTGCCAATATAGCGAAACCTCTGACAAGGTTAACTGAAGATGGGCGCGAGTATGTTTGGAGCGGAGAGTGTGAAACAGCTTTCCAACAGCTGAAGCGTGCCCTGACAACAGCACCAATATTGAGCTATCCACGGACAGAAGGGAAATTCATACTTGACACAGATGCAAGTAATTTGGCCATTGGGGGGGTACTTTCTCAGATACAGGATGGACAAGAAAAGGTCATCGGCTATTTTAGTAAGGTTTTGTCGAAAGCCGAAAGGAATTATTGTGTGACCAGAAAAGAACTATTGGCCGTCGTGAAGTCCGTTGAGCACTTCTACAAATACTTGTACGGACGGAAGTTTTTATTGAGGACGGACCATGCAGCGTTGAAATGGCTTCTACAATTCCGTAATCCTGAAGGCCAGGTCGCAAGGTGGATCGAACGATTACAAGGATACGACTTTGACACCGAACATCGAGCGGGCACTAGTCATCGAAATGCCGATGCTCTTTCAAGAAGACCCTGTCCAACGGATTGCCGTCATTGCTCTCGTTTGGAAGAGAGGGTTTGCCAAGTATTAAGGACTACCATCGTCAACGACAATTGGTTGCAGGAAGAATTGCAACGACAGCAGGAGGCTGATCCCGAACTAAAAATGGTACTGGAATGGAAGCGCGTGGGAGAAAGACCTGCCTGGGAGGCCGTCAGCCCTTTCAACAGAACGCTCAAAGCATATTGGGCCCAATGGGAGTCCTTGAAGGTGGAAGACGATCTCCTGAAGCGAGTACTGGAGAGTGAAGATGGCACCACCATTAGGTCTCAGTTCGTGGTTCCAAGAAGCCGAGTGGCTACAGTATTGCGACATCTCCATGACGGTGCCTCAGGAGGACACTTCGGTGTGAAAAAGACTTTGGAGAAAGTTAGGGAGCGTTTTTATTGGGTCAACTGTAAAGAAGACGTGAAGGAGTGGTGCCGGAAATGTGAACTATGTGCCACTGGTAACGGACCCTTGGGGAAACGAAGAGCACCTATGAGGCAGTACAATGTGGGTAGTCCTCTGGAAAGAATAGCCATAGATATTGCCGGACCATTTCCCGAAACCGACGATGGGAATAAATACATATTAGTGGCAATGGACTATTTTACCAAATGGCCAGAAGCATATGCCCTACCAAACCAGGAAGCTGCGACTGTTGCTGACGTACTAGTCAAAGAGTTCTTCAGTCGCTTCGGAGTGCCCATGGAGCTGCATTCGGATCAAGGCCGCAATTTCGAGTCTGTACTCTTTGGAGAAGTCTGTCGATTGTTGGGCATTCGTAAGACTCGGACCACACCGTTACATCCGCAGTCCGATGGAATGGTAGAACGCATGAATCGTACAATGGGCAAATATTTGGCCAAGGTCGTCTCCGATCATCAACGAGACTGGGACCAATACCTGCATCTGTTCCTGATGGCTTATCGTGCATCGGTCCACGAAACAACCGGTCAGTCACCAGCGTCTGTGATGTTTGGACGCGAGTTACGGTTACCGTGTAATCTGGAATTTGGGTCTCCACCTATAGAGCAGGAGGTAGCCGGGAATGATTATGTCATCAACTTAAAGAAGAAGTTGGAGGATATTCACGACCGAACCCGAAATAATAGTCGAATCGCGAGTGACCGGATGAAGGCTACGTACGATGTGAGAGCCCAAGAAGGAGGGTTTCAACCTGGAGAGCTTGTCTGGTTATACAACTCGCAAAGGCGTCGTGGCTATTCTCCAAAGTTACAGCGAAATTGGGAGGGTCCATACCAGGTGAAGAAACGAATAAATGACTTGATTTATCGCATCCAGAAATTGCCAAGGGGGAAACCAAAGGTGGTACACTCCAATCGTCTGGCGCACTATGAGGGAAATAATGACGCAGTCCCGGATCGGAAAGATGAGGCTGAGGTGGCTATCAATACCGTAAGGCCTGAAGATGATCAGCCAACCTTTAGAGAATTTATGGCTGCGTTCTCTGGAACTAGAAAAGCGCGATTCGGAGTCACGACTGAGATGCAACAAGATCTCTTCCGGGTCCCTGGTAATTATTCCATTGCCCACTGTGTCTCCGCGGATCTCCGTATGTCCAGGGGGATCGCAGTAGTGTTTAGAAATAAATTTGGACGGCTGAATGAACTTCGAGAACAAAATCCCTCTGTTGGTAAATCCTTACGCTTGCCTGATCATGACCGATCCATTTACTACTTGGTAACCAAGCAGTTTTACTACCAGAAACCGAGTTACGCCGACTTGTGGAGGGCACTATGGAATTTGAGGATCGAGTTGCTTACCAGGGGAATTAACAAATTGGCAGTTCCCAAACTCGGCTGTGGGCGGGACCAGCTGGATTGGAGAATCGTTAGAAACATGCTGGAAGTTGTCTTTAGAGGTACGGACGTCAAGATCTTCGTCTGCAGTTTTGACCCACAGCCCGCATTAAGGCCAACGAAGAGTGTAGACTGTTATTTCTACCGTAATGGAACGTGTAGTCGAGGTGAAGACTGTCGATATCGTCATGACCCGTTCTACAGGAACCAGAGCATAAAACCTGTTCTGGGACAGAACAGACTTGAAGAGGGGGGCAGTGTAACAAGAGAGAAAAAGAAAGAACCTCTTTTCGAGCAACAAATGGTGTGTTCTACTGCATTCGAGAGAATGACGCATCGCACAAGCATGTAAACCAGACCCGGTTTATTCTAGCGCTTTCTAGAATACATAGAAGGTTCCAGCGACTTCTGGTGCGATTATATGAGGGTATAAAAGCGGATTCGCGGATAAAAGAGGAGTAGTCAACAGCAAGTCATTAACTGTGTATTACAAAATAAATAGTGAATATAAATGTTGTATTAGAAATTCATAGTCTGTAAATAATAGTTTTTAATGGTTTATAATCATAGCGTTAATTTATAGTGTATTCATTAGTGTATAGAAATAAATATTTGTTTGTGAATAGACGATTTAAACAGCACTTGTGTTATTATTTGAAAAAGAACGTTACACTATGATTATTATTTCTTTTTTTATCCGTATCGTTATTATCGAGTTCAAAGAGTACTAATACCCTGAAAATTGTAAAGAGATTAGATTTAGACCCTTATTTTTTAAAGAAAAATGATTTAAATGACTACGACCTTTAACAACTTTTAAAATAAGTGTGGCAAGAGCTAATGTTTTTTCGTAGCTCAGTTAGTTGAAGCGGTGTGATAATAAACCAAAGTTGCTGCCGCTCCATGTTTGATTCCAGCTGGCAGGTAACAATATATTTTTGTTTCAAAATACAAATTTAAAGCAATTTTTCTTTCTGAAAATATTTTCCGCATAATCTTTAAATTACAATTCTAATCCGCAATATTACACACGACTTAAAACCAGAATGCCATTTGAAATATTGAGAGATTAAGTAAAAATGATGATCTAGTTGTATTGATAACCCTCCTAGGTTGTTAAGTATTTAATTACAAGATGAATGAAAATTTAATTACATAATTAGTGAAAATCATTAAATTTGTGAAATATTGTTTTTAGGAAAATGGCTGAAAAAATTACTTTTAACCGTTAGAAAATAACTAATACGTACTATTTAATTTTAAAATACGTGCAGTAGATTTCTCAAAAAGAAAAAGTGTCAATTTCAATTTTGTGTGTTGTAACAAAATTAAAAAGCTACCTGTCAATGGAATCGAAGCTGGGACGACAGCGACTTTTGGTTTATTACCGCCCCGCTTTTAACTAACTGAGCTACGAAAAAATATTAGTCCCGGCGCGTACCACATTTATCTCAAAAGTAGGTTATACTTTTTTAAATGATTTTGCTTTAAAAAAATCGAAATGTAACGTTTTTCGCGCTATTTTATGGATATAAGTACTGTTTAAGCTTATGATCAGAATGGTAGTACTAACTTAATTACTTGGGGGGGACTTTAGAAACCATTTTTTAAAAGTACGCCTTAATTCGTATACTTATTCAATTTCCTAATAAGACATTTTCATTGCATTTTCAAAATTTGGTGATTTTCCAAATTCTTTAAAATTTTGTTTTTGTAATTGGTAATGTTTCTTTTAAAGTCAATTTCTAGGCACTTTTAAAGGTAAATATAGTTATATAACTCTACATCATACTTTTATGAACCTTAAATAAGCTGCTCTTGTAGACATTACAGTAAGTTATAAAACCTTAGAAATACCTAATAATAATTGTAAATTTATTTTTGCAAAATAATTCTTTTGAACTTTAGTGAGATAGACCTTTTAATTTTAACAACGATTTGGTGATGTAACGAATGCAGAGGTTTTTGTTTTCAAGGTTTTTCAGTCATCGTATTACGTATTGTTAAAGTTTATATCAGAACATTTATTTCTGATAATAATCTAAAATATGAAGTTTACTTTTTAAGCTTTTTCTTTAAGACGTCGAGCAAACTAATTATAAAAAAATTTTAAAAAGCTACTCTATCTTATGTTAATAATTCATTGCTTATGCACAGCATCTGTTCATTTATTAATTTGATTTCTCCCATAGTGGGGGATTCCATTGCGTATTTATTGGGCTTGTTTCAACATGGAGCATTTACTGTAATGCAAACTAAAGTCAATGTAGACAAAATCATACTTATCTTTCATTATTAGTTTCTTATTGTTTCTTCATCATCTAATTTCGTTAAATCAAGAAACAAAAGCTATTTGCTGATTTTATTTTAATATACGGCTTTTATGGTTATGTATATTTGCTATTTTATTACAAAATTAACTATAAAAAATTTCTAACTCGATATAGTTACGTCTATGGTGGTCAATTTTGTTATTACCGCTAAATGAATAGCTCGAGTACTAAAACAAATAAATAAAGAAACTTAACATTTAAGTAATATTTAACTTCTGCCTGGTTGTCTTTTATATAAAACGAACCTGCATAGTCTACACATGTAGTGTGGAATGGTGGTATAGGTCTAACCCTCATTTAGGCAAGATTCCAATTATTTGACTTTCAAGCTTTGGTGCAACAGGAAAACATCGTATACATGAAAACACTACCTTCCTTGCTAATTGCGCCCGCCAATAAGCCAATAGTTTTTACTTATTGAACTTAAAAGAAGTTGCGGACCTCCATGTAGCAACCTTTATGCTTATAACTAAATAACATTTTGGCAAACCAATGCTTTGCCGTAAGTAAGTAAGGGTGTTCTTTTGTATAATGACATTTAGACAACTGAAGGCGGCCTCATACCCTAATGGAATCCTAAGAGCATACAAATGGAGTTAATGAACTAATAGTTTTAAATTTTGGTTTTTGATTAGCTCGAAGAGCATCAAAAACATTTGAAAATAATTCTCTTTGTGATAGTTTAATTAAATTTTTTAGAGAAGCATCTAGTTCTATGCTAGACAAATGACCAACTAGTTTTGTGTTTTCCTTTTTAAAATTATTTATATCTCAAATAGTAGGCTATTACACGCTTAAGTTTACCTATACCTAAACCATAAATACAACAAATGAGTCATCATAAATCACCTGGGCAACAGCGAAGGACTCCCAACACTTTAGTGCATTCCATCTCTCTCTCTATTGTTTACTTTTTTTCCTTTCATATATATTCGTCGCACAATAGAGAGAGAGATGGAATACAATAATGCGTTGGAATCAACCCACTGTCGCCTAGGTGATTTGTGATGACTCATTTCTTGTATTTATGGTTTAGGTATAGTGTAGAGCAACGAACAAATGGGAAAGTAAAAACTTCTCTTACTATCAAATGAGATTGAAATTGATCTTTCATTTCTGGTACCTCAACATCTTCACAAATCTGAAAACTAGATTGTGGCCAAAATTGTTCATGTAAGGAAAGCCAATTTGACCCTTTCCACCAAATATCACAATCTATTAGTTTGTGGAGGTGCTAAATTTCGGGATAAGACACCAGCAGGATTATCTGCTGAATTTACATCAAACCACATATCTAAAGAGCTCAACCTTTGTATTTGGGCTACTCTATTCCCAACAAAAGTTTGTAAAAGAGACGGCATAGTTTTTATACAGCAAATGACAACTGTGGAATCTGACAAATATTTGTTTTTCGAAAATTTAATACCATTGCGAGAATTTAGTACGTAAGCTAAATTCGCTTCGTTTCTTGCTAAGAGACTTACGTTTAGTTTTAATGAACGAGCAACTACTAAATTTTTATTATGCGCATGTAGAATCGTATTTATAAGTCAAAATTGTGAGATGTATAGCTGACGTTAATTGTAGAGAATCTCGCAAATTGTGGTTTAAAAAACTTTGAATTTTGACATTGCCAAACCTACTTATACAGGAGTTAACTGCTTATGCCATAATAAAAAATGTACGTTAACTAGAAATTGCGATATTCATCATCTGAACACTAGAAATCGGCAACAACTTAGAGTTCCCTTTGTCTCTTTGAATATTGAAAGAAAACTTCCAGACATACTGGGTTGTAATAGTTATTTACGTGCCAAGCTTTGTAAATTTTACGGGCGGGCTGGAAAGTTGTGGGGCGAGCGACGAAGGAACGAGCCTCCATAATCCATTGAATCCAGTAAAGATTAATTGCAAAGCGTGTCGCGTACATAGTTTATTTGTATATTTTATATAAAAAGACATTTTGTAATCAAAGGCGGTAGGAAGACGTTGTCATGGTGTTGTGACTAAGCAACAAAGTAGTTTCTATTACAGGTCTCGTTTAAGAGCCCGTAAAGTTTTACAGTTTAGAGTGGCTTTGTATAACAACAATAGAGTAATAAAAACTTCTATTTTCAAATGAGAGTTTAATAATTTAAAGAACCTATATTTAACTGTTTTTACCATATTTGCTTGTGTGGATTTTGTAGCTGTTAATATTTATATTTCTTGACTTTTACCATACATTTTGATTGTGTCTTAAGGTGATAAAGTATTATTATTATTATTACTACTATTATACTCGTGTGATTTCACGACGGTATTATATAGGTTCGGACGTATTGTAGGAGAAACGCTATATAGTAACTTTGATTGAAGGTTTAACGAGTCGCAATTTGCCGAACAAAATCAACATAAAGGAGAGGTATTTAATTAGTCGTCATACATAGTTATACACATTAATTCCCACTTATGTAGAAAGATTATCATTCCCGTAAGGGAACACCTTTGACAGCTCAGCGGTTAGAGCATCTACCCGGCAGCAGAAAGTCCTGGGCTCGCTTCCCAGTCGGGGTGATAATTCTTTCACATATTCATAACATCTTACACTTAGGTTAATGATTTTGTTTATTAAAAACTTATATTAGGTTGTAAAAAAAATTAAATTTCTCAATTTTTGCCAAAATTTACACAACACATAATCACTTGATTAATATTTATTAATTATAACTCTTAAATTGTATATTGTTTAATCTTTTAATAGAATGAATATTTAAATTATATAAAATATTAATGAGTTTAGTTAAAAAGTTAATTCATCGAAATTTGATATATAGTTAAAAAACTATAACAGTAAAAAAACCAAAGATTTTACTCTGAATTTCATAATAAAGAAACAGACATGGTATGTCTATATTAAGTAAAAAATGCTATCAATAAATTATTAAAGTTTATTTACAAAAAAATATATTATTAAATTTCAAATATAAATATTTACTAAAATATCAACAGATCACAAGTTTGATTTAATGGTAGAGAGTATTGGGTACTTATTACCACACACTCCTCGGAAATCATCCGTTTCGATAGACCAGATCATACATCCTCCAAGATTCTGTTGTTTGGCAAAATCGACCTATAAAGAGAAGAGGAAATTAAAAAAATGAAAACAGAAATACATTACCAAATTAAACGAACCTTAATAGCTACAGAAAGGGGGTTGTCATAACCCACCCATTGATTTCCTGAGTAGGCGTATGGAACTTTCTGTTCATCGTTCCAAACAACAGTCCATTGTCCATGCATTTGCATTTCGCAGATCTACAGTATTGCGACATAAAAATATAGTAACAAACAAGGTATCGAATTGATAAAATGTACCTCATTGTAACCTAACATTCCACGTTCGGCAGTATAGGGACCTGCTAGACCGGGTTGAGATGCAGGAGCGCCTAGTCCATTATTTGCTGGATTATCGAGAGTGAAAGATCGTCCGTATACACCCATACCCAAGACTAATTTTTGAGGTGCAGCACCATTTCTTATCCACGCTTGAATGCAAGCAGCCTAAATAATACATAAATAAAATTAATAATATAGTATAAATATAATCTTGCTTTACAAAAGCATTTCTATCATGTTAACTTACCACATTAAGTTCCCTTGCTTGAGGGGTGACTTCATGGGAAGCTGGATACAATGGAGCATTTTCTCCTGTAACACCGTCGTAGGCACCGTGCAAGTCGTATGTCATTACGTTAATGAAGTCGAGGTACCTATAAACCAACATGATTTTTTAAAATATCCTTAAGATATTTTCTTATATTTAACTTACTGAGACAGGGTTGACACATCGTAAGATATGCTTATGGCATTAGCAGATGCACCAACTGCTGCTGAAAGAATGTAACCGTGTTGATCAAAAACGGGTCTGAATTCTTTGACTAACTGTCCGAAGTTAACCTAAATTAAAGAAATTGTGTCATTACGTTTTTCTCATCAAGTAATTTAACAGTTTCTCACCTTATCAGCTGGAGAACCGCCTCTTTGACCAGGGTATTCCCAATCTAAATCGAAACCATCAAATCCGTGAGTTCTTACAAAGTTGACTGCGTTTTGAATAAATACACTGCGTAGATGTGGATTTGCTGCAACTTGAGAAAATGTCGTGGACCCTTCGTTCCACCCTCCTATAGCAACCAAAGTCTTAACATTTGGGTTTCGAGCTTTTAAAGCATTAAATCTTCTGAATCCACCTAAAGTACAAATTCAAATAGATTATATGGATTATAACTATGGGTATTAATGAGTTAGTTAGTTATATTTACCGTTGGTAATTTCATTATTGGGATCTAATATTCTAATGGAACCATCAGGACTTATACCAACGAATGAATAAATCAGATGGGTACATAGAGTGGGATCTATGTCTTCAATATTGAATCGACCATTTCCAGCTCTGTAGACAGACCAACTACCCCAATAACAAACGATTTTGTCTAAAAGTTTAAAATTAACTACATAAGCTAAAGATTCTAAAGAAGTTGTATAGAATAAATTACCTGTCGCAGCGAAACTACATCCAAAAATTGCAAATAAAGCAAGAACACTGAATTTAGACCACATTTTTGATGATGAATCAAAATTATGTATTATAAGTGCTTTATACCTGCACTGCAAGTGAAGACGTTTAAAAAAGTGTCTCAGCTTTGAGATGGAATGTCTTTTATACAAAGTTATCTGTGACGTAGCATTGTGTAGGCAGACCGTTAATAATAATGATTACAAAAAGATCTAAAATTTGATAACAGTCAGAAGTATTTGTTGTAAGACGTAGTTTGACTTTTGGGAATGTTGTTGTTAAGATAACAAATTTGTGAAAATAATTTGATACACTACTACTTTTGAATAATCAAAGGTCTATAGCTTTATTTGTAACTCATGTAAGTAGTTCAGGAAGCTCTTTGAACTGTAAGTGCGATATACTTTATCCAAGTTTAATGTTAATCCAATAAAAACTGTTTTCCTTTTTTCTGTATGATAACACAGCCGCACAAAAAAGTTTCAACCTGGGAATGTGACTATGGTAATCCGATGTATTTTTCGAAGAAAAGGCAGATACTAGACCCAACAGAAAATGGAGTGAAACCACTCCTGACATATGATGACAGTAAATACATAAAAAAAGGTTGAAAATCCCCTTAGGGAGTTAAACCACCCCAAAATGGATCAAACCCACCCCTTGAAAGGGTAAAACCACCCCAAAACGGGATATAACCACTCTTTTAATGAGAGTTACAATAAATAAACACACACAACATAAAATACATGCAAAAAAATTAATTGAATAAAACCCGGTTAATCCTCTAGTCTCTCGATTTATGGTATCTTTTTATTTTTATTTTATTTTTAAACGATCAAGTACTGGCTGCCTTTTATGTACTTTATTAGTCTCCCTTTTCATAGATAGACCAACAGTCATCCGCCATCATATGTTCATCCCATATCCCTTTGTAACGCCGTTACATTTCTTTCATATCCTTGTGGAACCGGTTCCCCTTCTTCTTAAAGTAAAGTAGCTAAGGTGAGAATGGAGGAAATCAAAACTCAACCGAGCTCCTTTCTCGAGTGCAGTCGTTTTGGATAAGAGGATTACATGCACTGTTGAAAGATGCAATCCTTGTCTCCAATGCAATGATTTTTAGGGTATACATGCTATTCTGAGGTCGGATTCGGTTTCAGCGTCGAAAAATACATCGGAATACCATAATCACGTTCTCAGGTCAGAACATCTTTTTTGCGGGGCTGTGCAGTAATGAATGGCTATTTGGAAGGTTTGTTTTATTAAGCACAAGATACCAGTATTTGTATCCTTGATCTAATGATCAGAAGGTAAAACTACCGTCTTCTTTATACTCTTGTGTTGTATGATATATTTATACTGTAGTTATGGTTCAAGACGAACACAACGAATACCAAGGTTTTTTCTGTATTGGACATTCTGAAAACTTTCTTTCAGTTGCAGATAGAGATTTCAAGTTTGTACATTTGAATCGTTTATTGTAGAAAGGGACATATAAGTAACATTTATAGATTTTGAAGTAAGCAAGAAAAACCTTTTTCTTCTTCAATCACATTTTGTATGATAATAATAATTAATAATTAATTAATTATTTAATTAATTTATTAATTTTTAATTTTAATATTTTTGGTTGAACTAAAAATTAAAAATGAAAAAACGATGTACAACGTTTAGAAATGAGGTTGTAAACTTAAAAAATTTAAACACGTTCATTAATTCTAGGTTAAGGCGGAAATTTATTGGATCGGAAATTTATCAATGTTTCCTTTTTGAAATATTTCCAAAACGAAAATATTTCCTCTTGGAAATATTTGAAATATTCGCCAACACTACATAAAAACGATAAAAACTCAAACTTTGGTGTCTTAATACAGAAATAACTACATATATTTCCTTTTTTTAAATTGATTGATGTCCGATTTCATGCGTCTTGAATTAGTCATTTTACATTTATTTAATTTAAAAATATAAAAATGAAGTAGTGTTGTCTTTAATATAAAAAAGGATCACGTAAATCGGCCCAGTGGAACTCGAGTTCGAGACAAACGAGCTGGAACAAAAATAAGCTTGTGTATTAAATATATACAGGGTGACCCAGAGGTGCGTACAAGCTCCATAACTTTGTTTCTATCCAAGCTATCGAGTTGATCTTTTTTTAAACGATAGAGCCGACAATGCGGCGCATTCTAAAAATATTTCTATTTATTTACAGCATGTTCCAAAATAAAATACACAAATAGACTCTGTTTTTTTAAATAGCCCCCGTTTTTGTTACATTTTTGGGTTCGCCACTAGATTTTGGATATAACGCATCCAGTTTTTTTAGACCTATCTGCAATAGTTTTTGACTTATGTCAATTTAATGTGTCAAAATGGTGTCGTGCGTAGACCCATAGAAAAATTCATAACTTCAGAACTGTAACAACCCGCCAATAATCATTTATTAATTATCGTATTCAAATATTAGGACACCAGGTATATTTAATTAAATTGGTTAACTTTCTATTATTTCATAAATTACTTTTATAAAATGGATGTATAGCTGACTCGGTGCTTCACAGGAATCATATCTTTTGAACTTTGTTAAACTTCAGACAGGAAACACTAAGTTGCATCAACTTAATTTAATAACATGTGATAATGTCAAGTGGGCATTTTACACGAAACACAATAAGTTGAATTATCATAAGACAGGAAATGGTCTTGCAAGTTTCACTCAGAATTTTGATAAACAAATAATGTTCAGGTGCAGTTTTGCTAGCTGGCAGAAACTGTTGGAAAAATACGAGCGTTTTTGAAACATCAGCTTTTTGTCGAGCTGTTCAAGCTTGACTTAGAGACCAGTTCCCGGGTAGATCTTCAACGAAACGGTTTTGGCACTAAATTAGCTCCAACAAAGCGAGAAATCATTCGGGACTTATTTTTTATATTTGTGAACTTAAGAATTATAAGAAAGCTTGTATCAAAATTATCCAAATTATAAATATTTTAAAATCAATAATAATAATAACGTGTATTCCAAAAACGGGCGATTAACTCAAGAACATATTAATCAAAGTGAATTTAACAAGGTTCAGACGGGAAAATTGGATTATTTATTATATACGCAAAGAGTAAGAAACTTGCACCATCATATCTTGTATTTGCTTTAAGGAGGTTACAGAGGATCTTTGCGGGGTGAAGGGCAAGGGGATATCTCCTATGCTTTTACATAGGCTCTAACAAGAAATACCAATCGATAAAAAAATAAATTAACATTCTTAAAACTTAACAAAATCATTTTATTATGAATGCCTAAAATGCATTTATTAATTATTTGTATATATTAAAATAATTTAAGTCGATTGGAGTGCATTTGTTTAATTGTTGAAAGTGTAAATATAAATGTAAATAGGTTAAGAATCGTGGCAACACCTCAAAGAAATCAATCGATTTTGTTGGTAACAGTGTTAGGTTTCAGCTTTCGATTGAGTTGACATCCTAACCTCCAAATGTCAATCCCAAAATATAAGTGGAAACATGTTGAATGTTTTGTAATTTTGTATGCAATTACAGATGGGAATATTCTATTTTTTAACTTTTGTATAGTCTAAAGATTACAATCTGCTAAGCAGATACAAGAAATATATAAAAAGTTGTTGAGGTTTAATACATATAAAATTATTTGTGTTTGTATTACTGATTTCGTGGATATTCTGATTGTGACAATAAATTGTATTCATCACATTGCAAAAGGTAATTTTACATTTTGCAATATTTCCGTCGAATTAACATTTGTATTCTGATATTATTAACGCAGAAGACTGAATTGTTCAACATAATTTGCTTAATAAAATATATGATTATTAGTTAATACAATAAAATATAGATTATTATAACAGTCATTATATGTCATCTTTCTGTTCTGTTATTTGAATTCGCGCGCTATGAGGTGTTGTCACATCTCTGCTGTCTTTCCACATATGTCGTAAAAAATTCTGGTTTTGTTTACTTTAAATTATTATTGTGCATTAACTAGACACAAGATTTCAAAAATATTGGGCAGCATTGTTCTTCGAATATGAGAGTATGTCATTTTAGTTTTCTATCAGATTCCCTACATTTCTTCATCCTAATTTTTCGTTAAAACTGCTAAAGGTTAGATGGTCTCCATAAGAGCCCATGTTAAATTCTGGATTTTATTTTCCATTTTTCTCGGTAATGGTACACAAGAAAATTATAAAAAAAAGTTACCGAATAGAATAAGTGACAAAGAACTCGAGGTTTAAATTTCACGTCATTCTCTACATTTTTACATTTCGCTGTATCCTCCTTAAGGCTTGAAGTTGTATTAAACATAAAATTTACTTTAATGTATAAATATTCACATGGATGTTATTTAAAATCATCAAATTGGAGAAATGTCATAGACCTCCTTTTTAACTAAGAACGAATTTAAATGTTTTGTTGATTATACTTTCATTTTCATTTTTATATAATTTTTAATATATTGGTTAATTTCTTTAAAACTGTAGTATCATTGTGTCTTAAACCCCAACATTCCCCCATTAACACAAGGGCGGAATGTTATATTGGTGGCAGCGGTAACTACCCTTAACGTCCTCCGAAGAAGTAAATACGCTGTTCCACAGGTTATATTGGTGGCAGCGGTAACTACCCTTAACGTTCTCCGAAGAAGTAATATACGCTGTTCCACAGGTTATATTGGTGGCAGCGATAACTACCCTTAACGACCTCCAAGGAAGCAGAAGAATACGTTGTTACGTATATTTTACTGATTACATTTTAAATAGTTTTTATTATTGCAACTAATAGTTTCTTAGGTGAACGCGAAGCTATAGTGCAAGCAGGTTATTTTCACGTACCGTACTATGGCAAGACTCCCGGCGAAGTTGGTAATGAAACGCCGATCATTTTAACTTTTTCTTTTCAGTGGAAATAACGATAATTAAAATTAATCCAGGATTTTTCCTTTTTACAAATATACTAACACATCGAAGTAGCAGTTCCATTGGCAGCAGCCAATTTCAATTTTAGGTCATCAACGAGGACCAACGATCACCAAAATTTCTTTTTAACGTTCGAATTGTTTTATTACAGCCTATCTCAGGAAGAAGTGAATTAAGAAGTCTTTAAACAAGTCTAATTTTTTTTTGTACAGCAAGATTTAATTATTTTTCTTTTAAGGTCCATTTCCTTTTATTAATTAAGACACATATGATAGTACAGTTGAAATAATTACAATAGCTTCAAGCATTAATTAACAATTGCTTACCTTGTACTAAACCATTTTTATTTTTGTACATAGTTCGTAAAAGACGAATACCTTTCCGTTATTTTTGTAGACTTTTTGTTTTTGTATATAATTCGCAAAAGGCGAATATATTTTTGTGTAATTCTTCACAGCTGGTCAAGTGTATAAATAATACTTAAATTTTCTTTTTATAAATTAATTTAAATTTTGCTACGGGTAATCATGTCCACAACAGCGTCAGCAACAATTCCGACGGGAACGCCGTCATATGCATCAGCGTCTGGCGCTACAGCAAATCCGTTTGCAACTCCTTTCGCCACATTAGGGATGATAGCAGGAACTGTAGAAAGTTTTTCAGGAAAACAAAATGTTAAACATTATTTTGAAAAAATTGAACAGAGGGCTGCTTTGGATAATTGGTCCGAAACAACTACGTTAAGAATTTTAAAATATAGATTGTCAGGGGAAGCCTTTAAATATTTTAAATCGGATGCGACTTTGCAATCTGATACAATTACTTTAGCAGCATTTAAACAAAATTTTATAGAAAAATTTGCGCCTATTAAAGTTCCAGGGGAAGCTTTAATGAAATTACATCAATGTTATCAACGACACGATGAATTAGTTTCAAGTTTTGTTACTAGAATCAAAATGTTAGGATGTGAAATCATGCAGGAAGATTTAAAGTCGGCCAGTGACTTAGAAAAAGCTGGTTTAGAAAAGAAATGTAGGGAGCTCGTTTTAAATCAATTCAAAATAGGACTTCGACGCGATTATCAAAAACAAATAGGTACCCAATTAATGAGAACGAAAAATTTAACAATAGAAAGTGCAGAAGAAATAGCTAGACATTTTGAAATTTCAGAATCTCTTATAGCAGTTAAAAAACAATCTCCTTCCGTAATGACTGTTCAAACTCGCAGTCCTTCAAATTGCTACATTTGCGGGAAAAGTAATCACTGGGCTCGCAATTGTAGATTTTCACAAAATTCAACCCCCACATATTATAACACATCTAGGGTTCAATCAGCAAATAATCATAACCAATTAAAGCATACGAATTATTCTAGAACTAATCAAGTTTCCAGATCAAGCAATAATTATTCTACTTCAAATAACTATAGTGCCAGATCATTTTCTCAAAACCGTTCAAATAATTTTCAATATGGTCATAGGAAACCTTTCAATAAAGAACGCGATAGGGGATATCAACGTTTTAATAAATCTTCTAATAATAAAGATCCCCCTAATCAGGTTAATAAACAAACGTCGAACCACATTCAACGAAATTATAATTATCCTCGCAGCAATACGAATCTGCGACAAGGGGCAGCTATGGAAGCGGCACCCGCAACTTACAGACCTGGAAATAACAATAGGGCAGGTCAGAATCGTACTCGAGAAATTCATACAGTCGATAATTTAAACTTACAAGGGCTTCACTTATCGCCTCGAAGCGAAAGCCCCAGAACAGTTTAAACTCTCATATTTTTAAACATGATGACATCTGCATACCTCAAATTAATTGGGAATTATCAGAAAATCTCCCATGTATAATTCATTTGTTTATTAATGGTAACTTATGTAAATTTTTATTAGATAATGGATCCGCAGTAACGTTAGTTAAAAGTGAAGTAGTAAATCTTCATTTACTTCAGGACGAGCCTGATGTTTTTCTTACAGGAATTTCAGGAACAAGAATCAAGGCCTTAGGCAGTGTATCTTTGAACTTTGGTGTTGTTCAAAATTTAGTAAATTGTACTTTTGACGTTTTAGTTTGCGGTAATCAATTGAAGGTAAATGCAGATGGTGTCATTGGTCGCGATTGGCTAATTGCAAACAAAGCATTAATTAATTATGAAAGTTTTACTTTAAACATTTGGAATTATAGTATACCTATTTATCGCCAATCAGATCAAAGAAGTATAGATTTTGAAACTCATATTCAGCGGCATATTTATAATAATAATAATGGTTCATTTGCAAATAATAATGTTTTCAATAATCAAGGTTTAAATATTTCTCGTCAAGCTAGGGACACTCCTAGGAATTCGGGAACCACGCATGCTGCACGCACCGAGAATATAGGGGAAACAACCAATGAACGTGTTCATAACTTTCTTTTTAATGCACCTCCAGCGTACGAGGGCATACGTTCTCAAGCTCTAGAAGATCTTGTAGAACCAATAGTGAAATGTAATACAGCTGATTCCTCGGGAATGAGGGCTCCATGGTTAGCTGACCACTATTTAGCACCGAAGCAGTTGGGAGTCAAGTCTACCCTACCTTCGGCGAAAAAAAAATTTAAGATTACGGAAGAAGGTCCAGAAGAGACTTCTTCTAAGGGTTGCAAGAAACCACATTCGTTTCCAAGAGGAATACGGAATACTCAAGAGAGTAAGAAAATATTTAAGATTACGGAAGAAGGTCCAGAAGAGACTTCTTCTAAGGGTTGCAAGAAACCACATTCGTTTCCAAGAGGAATACGGAATACTCCAGAGAGTAAGAAAATATTTAAGATTACGGAAGAAGGTCCAGAAGAGACTTCTTCTAAGGGTTGCAAGAAACCACACTTGTATTCAAGAAGAATACGGAATACTCAAGAGAGTAAGAAAACGGTTAGTTTTACGGATCAGTGTTATCCGGTACCGTCAAATAAGAAAGAAAGAAATTTTCATATAGAGAATCCAGTAGTTACAATTCACAGTTATGGTGAATTACGTTCAGATGAATTTGAAGGAGAAGATTCCTCCATACCAGATGGCAAGAAGCCAGGTGTTAGCAAAGTACAGGAGATTCATAGTGAACCTGTACAACAGCACTCAGAAGTTAGTGCAAAGTTTGAAATAAATACGATGGACGAAAAGCTCCAAAGTAATGTTAAAATATTAGAAGATATAGTTTTACCCCCTCGAGCGGAAATAAATTGCGTAGCTAGCAATGGTAAGTTTAATAAAATCTCTACGGAGAATATTGTATTAGAACCGGTTTCTACGGGAAACCAAGGCGTTTTTGCAGCCAGAACCTTAACTCAAAACAGACAGGAACTTACAATTGCTCAAAGTACTGACTCTTTTTGTAAGAATATCCTTTTGCAATTGCAAAATGAAGAGGAAGTAAATTACTATTTAGATAAGGAAGGTTTGCTTTATAAAATAGATGGTAATCAGGATACCTTAGTTATTCCTAAATCTCATGTTTCCAAAACAATTCATGATTTTCATGATTGTCCTTTGTACGGACATCAAGGTCAAATCAAAACCCTTCAGATAATTAAAACTAGATGTTATTGGCCAAATATGAAAACTGATATCATTAATTATGTTGCTCAATGTCACTCTTGTAATCAACGGAAAACATCGCCACATTTGAAATCGGCACCTTTACAAAATTTTCCCGAAATTAGGCGACCTTTTGAACGTTGTTCTATGGACATTACAGGTCCTTTTGTAACTTCCTATAAAGGAAATAAATATCTATTAACTTTCATCGATCATTTTAGTAAATATATTGAATTAATGCCATTGCCAGATCAAAAGGCTGAAACAGTCGCTAAAGCTCTTTTCACTCAGGTTATAGCTAGGCATGGTACCATGAAGCAACTAATTTCAGATCAAGGTACCAACTTTTTATCAAAATTAATGAAAGAACTTTTAAAATTTTTACATATTGACAAACATCAAACTACGGCGTATCACGCTATGTCTAACGGCAGTAGCGAACGGATTAATCGTGTAATCAAAGATTTTCTAAGCCATTACATTAGCAAAAGTCAACAGGACTGGGATGACTGGATCCCATATATCCAAATGGCGCATAATATGCGTAAACATACTAGTACTTCTTTTTCTCCTTACTTATTTGACATGGTCGTGAACCAAACTTACCGTTAGATGATATTCTTAAACCTCGTACTATCAAATATAATTACAGTGATAAATATGTGTCGGAATTACAAGCCCGACTAAACATTGTTTTTCAACAAGCACGTGAAAACATGCAAATCAGCGCAGGAAGAAGAGCTCATTATTATAATAAAAAGACGAAAGAGGTAAATTTTCAAGTTGGTGATTTAGTTTATTTATATGATCCATCCACTAAGGAAGGAACTTCAAAAAAGCTAGCTAAACCTTGGCTAGGACCGTTTCAAATTATTGAACAAAAAGGTCCAGTAAACTTTAAGATAAAAGATTTAAATAAACCTACTAAACTAAGTGTCGTACACGCAAATAGGTTAAAACCTTGTAAAGGATTCAAAACAGAACAAGCAGAGGAAGCTCAACCAAATGACTTAGGTGATAAGTTTTTTTCAGTAGATAATAAGCTTAACGAGGAAGAACTCTTCAACGACCCAAGCCCAGAAGAGGTAAGTTTACACATTTTACAAGGGCTGGATCAGCAGTGCTTGAATCAACCTGTGAGGAGACCACGTACTCCTCGCCGACGAGGGCGAGTTATCCCTCATTGGCAGAACCGTCAGTTAGTCACTGAGAATCTGAGAGAATTTCCACACTTAGATCAGTGGGGTTCTGTAAACAGAAATGGCCTTCGGCGCTCAGCAAGAACTAATAACTAAGCTTACTAAGGCAACATTTTCGGTACGGCGATCCTATTTTTCTTTTCCTTTCGGCCTAGGATCGAAAGGGGGTCACGTCCCTTCCGCCCGGAGTACTACGAAATCTTTATTTAATTGGCATTAGCACCAATCATAATTTATCAATTAATAGTTATTTATCCGTAACTTGAACGGTTCACGTTATGCCTTACTAAGCAATATCTCAGTACCATAAGCGGGTACATACTTATCAACAATATTAACTACTATCTCAGTACCATAAGCGGGTACAGACTTCTCAACAACATTAACTCACTTTACTTCATGCGATAACTTTTGGTGGACTACATTGAAATTCATTACGCATGTTAATATTTTTTTTAATGATTTTACTTTTATTATATTCTAACTTTTACATTTTGATAATTATAGCCATTCATGGGCTCAATCATGAACTATTGCAGGCAATCAATGTGGTCATAGGCCGTAATTGAATGGAGAAGGAAAGCGGACTCCAGTAGTCAAGTCCCCTTCTACCTTCCCACCACTAACATACTTGTTAAATATACTTATATAGTATAGGTTATATACATACTTTTTTTTTATGGGAATTTTGCGCTTTTGGGTATATTTTACTGTTCGTTTATTGCTTTTTATTCAAGGATCAACATATGTCCTTGCATTGTATTTACTAGTAGACTTATACTGCTTAGGCAATAATTGTAATTTGTTTTTATCTCTTAGATTAACCGCGATGTGGTGCGTCGTCCTCTTACCGGTGACAATTATGTGCGCACTTTTTAATCCAGTGTTGGTGTTAATCGCGTATGACTGCGAAAGTCGTCATAACAACATGACCGTCGTTTTCATCCGGGATGTTCAGCCATGTCCAGATGTAAAGTCAGAATATCAGGAAGAAGAAATACACGTACACGTTATTCAACGCAATTAATTCAAACTACAAGAAGTGTACGCTTGTTTAATAGAAGAAACCCGTTTAGTTCGTCATTGTGGTATGCATAGTCACTCATCGCCTGTAGCAGGAGGATTCTCCACCTCTCTAGTGCCTATTGGCAAAGAAGCATGCAGAAACATGCATAGATTTCAATCGTTACGTCTTTATAATCAATTTTTGGGCAAACTTATTTTAAATGGAACTACTTCAGCAGCGATAACGGTCATAGGTCATGTAACAGACAATGCAAAATGTAAAGGCTCTACATATACCGAAAACGGTCACACATGGGAAGATGTAGTAGTTGTAGCTGCATTAAAAATTCATCTTCGAAACTACAGAACTGCACTTCAGTTGGAAGATAATCAAATCAATTTATTAAATGGAATCACCTGTGAATATCTTAAGAGATATTGCGTAGATTCGACATATGGTGAGACAGTTTGGGATTTGGATATAGACACAAATTGTGATGCAACGTTAACCGCTTTATATAAAGGGCCCGCCGAATTGGTAACCAGTAAGTCATCTATGATCCAACCCGTTTTAGTCATAGAACAAAACAAAAAGATTTTTGCTCTGTCGTTATTAAAGAAAACGTTTTTATGTGGAATTGAAATCTGGCAATCAGAACATCCACGTATTTTAATCATGCAGCAAGGAAATTATACTTCACTAATTCCGCAGATGCCGGTACTTGCTGCAAATACAGATCTGACCTATTATATCAATAGTAAATTGTTGTATGTTGAGCAAGCTTATAAACGTGCCATTCATAAAGTATACGTCGATACAGTCCATCGTCGTTGCCTGACTCACAGGGAAATTTTACAAAATAGATTGTTGTTAGCACCTTTATCACCTCATGCTCTAGGAGCAGTGATACAGCACAAAATGGGTTATATTGGACGAGTGTTAGGCGAAGCAATTTATATTATGCAGTGTACCCCAGTTCTGGTACAAATTCGAAAAACCGATAGCTGCTATCAAGAACTACCGATAGTAGTCAACAATCAATCTAAATTCATGGCACCAATAACCCATATGATTCAAAATTACGCCAGTAAAATTGAATGCAGTGGGCTTACACCTCCATTATACTACATAGAGGGCAAGTGGATAGCTTTACATTCATCACCCTTAGAAACTTCTGCCCGACAGCAGTTGGCCGTGGAAGCAGAACATAAATTAGAATTTAATCCCATTCAGCCAATTGAGCTACATGGTTTATACACTTAAGACGATCTTTCAAAGCTACATAGAACTTTAACTTTTGGCACACAACGTAAAGCTGTAGAAAACTTATTAACTATGAAGTTAGCTGGATATCAACCAGATAACCAAGGATTATCCTTTACTCATATTTTCGATGAAGCGGAATTCAAGAAATTAGCTCATAACACTTTACAGTTTATTTGGGGATGGTTTACGGATATGGGAATTTTCATGAGTGGACTCATAGGCTTTTATGTCATACTCCGAGCTATTAAATACATCTTAGGAGTCATTTTAAATGGATTCGCCATTTATCAAGCACTAGGCTGCGGTATACAACTCCTAGCCAGTGTCTGGAACACTCTTACGATGCTGCTAGTTCAACATCATCATCGCCGACATCACCGACCTACTGATGAGGAAGCCAATCGTCCTTCCGGACCTAGGGCAGAACTAGAATCTGCCGAACCTGTTATCTCTAATCAACCCGGAGCACATTCCGTGCTTCCGGTAGCAACATCTTCAGCCATGCCCATTTATCCAAATATCGCGCAATACCAAGTTTAAACCTTATATATTGTCCATCCTCTTAATTATTCCTACGTTTGCTTCTATTTTATTTCATTGTTACCTCAACAAGACATTATTTTCTTTTATGGAATTTTATTTCTACCTCCATAATATCCTTAAGGGAGTTTCAACGACTATCGACCACCACCACATTGGACAAGTTTAACTGGATCAGCTGGACCAGGGAGCAGCTGTGCAACAGTGAGTGCACTTAAATCAAGTGATGTGCGCGTAAATATAAGTGAATTTAAGGTCATTTTCCGTTAATAATTAGTGTCGACGCAGCGGTAAGACGAGCACTACCTAACATAATATTACTGGTTAAATCGGTATTTTTCATTCATCTATTGGATTCAGGTAAGAGTTAGTTACTCCTCATACCCGAAAAGTGATATCATGCAGTCAGCAAAGTTCCTTCTGAATTTGCTTTTGACAACGAATCTTTTGAATTTTTTTTTACTTTTGTATCTTATCCTGGATCCAATTGAGACAAGTTAGCTTCATATAGCACAGTCGGTGCTCATATAGTGTTATGTAGATTATTACTTAGGTTCAGTCGGAACCACTATTAGTTAATGCATAAGTAGATTACATGCATATATACTTTCATTTTTATTGCTTATTGTTTTACTAGCACAGTTGGTGCTTATATATTAGTCGTAGAATTAAGGTTGGTCATTTTATTATTTTATGTATTCACTTTCATTACAAACTTCGAACTGGTGTCCATAGGTTTAGTTAGAACCAATAGCAAAAGGCAGCCATGTCCATAAGAACATGCCTTCTTTTAGAAACAAGGAGGTAGTGTAACAACCCGCCGATAATCATTTATTAATTATCGTATTCAAATATTAGGACACCAGGTATATTTAATTAAATTGGTTAACTTTCTATTATTTCATAAATTACTTTTATAAAATGGATGTATAGCTGACTCGGTGCTTCACAGGAATCATATCTTTTGAACTTTGTTAAACTTCAGACAGGAAACACTAAGTTGCATCAACTTAATTTAATAACATGTGATAATGTCAAGTGGGCATTTCACACGAAACACAATAAGTTGAATTATCATAAGACAGGAAATGGTCTTGCAAGTTTCACTCAGCATTTTGATAAACAAATAATGTTCAGGTGCAGTTTTGCTAGCTGGCAGAAACTGTTGGAAAAATACGAGCGTTTTTGAAACATCAGCTTTTTGTCGAGCTGTTCAAAAAGCTTGACTTAGAGACCAGTTCCCGGGTAGATCTTCAACGAAACGGTTTTGGCACTAAATTAGCTCCAACAAAGCGAGAAATCATTCGGGACTTATTTTTTATATTTGTGAACTTAAGAATTATAAGAAAGCTTGTATCAAAATTATCCAAATTATAAATATTTTAAAATCAATAATAATAATAACGTGTATTCCAAAAACGGGCGATTAACTCAAGAACATATTAATCAAAGTGAATTTAACAAGGTTCATACGGGAAAATTGGATTATTTATTATATACTCAAAGAGTAAGAAACTTGCACCATCATATCTTGTATTTGCTTTAAGGCTTGAAGTTGTATTAAGGCTGTTTTACCCGATTCTGAAGATAGGGAAACGCAATGTAAACTTTACTCGGTTTTTATTCAATAACCGCTCAATATTTTTTGATCGGGTTTTTACCAAAAATTTACCTACAATGTAGTGTATGATGTAATGCTTTTAAAAAATAATTTTTAACGTTTGAAACCATAAAAAACTTAATTTAAAGTTGAAATTTTCGTTTCTAAAAAAAATCTTTACATTACATCATAGCATTTGACGCACAGATTACGGGAAAAATATACGTTGATAAATAAATGAATAAAAGCATAGTAAGCGATCCTATTGCAAATTAAGTTTTTTATGGTTTCAAACGTTAAAAATTATTTTTTAAAAACATTACATCATACACTACATTGTAGGTAAATTTTTGGTAAAAACCCGATCAAAAAATATTGAGCGGTTATTGAATAAATAAATAAATAGTTTACATTGCGTTTCCCTATCTTCAGAATCGGGTAAAACAGCCTTAAACATAAAATTTACTTTAATGTATAAATATTCACATGGATGTTATTTAAAATCACCAAATTGGAGAAATGTCATAGACCTCCTTTTTAACTAAGAACGAATTTAAATGTTTTGTTGATTATACTTTCATTTTCATTTTTATATAATTTTTAATATATTGGTTAATTTCTTTAAAACTGTAGTATCATTGTGTCTTAAACCCCAACATTCCCCCATTAACACAAGGGCGGAATGTTATAGAACCATTCACAATTAATTAACCAACTTTTTTCTAATCGATTCCTTAAACTTTAGCGCATTTTTTGAGATCTAGGCGAACTCGTAGGGACGTTCCAACGCCTACTACGATTTGTTGAAAATGGCAAATTACAAATATCAATAACTCGATTTTTTCAAATAGAACACCCTATATTTGATTGCACAATTGCATGGCATTTTTTAAGAGCTTTTTGTCAATATAGGGTTTGTAGGGTCTACCTTCTAATATTACCGAGATCTGTTGCGAAATAAGAATTATTGATGGTTTTTCGAAAAAAAAAGGAATCGAGTAGGCCGCTGTCATAAAATTTGACACATCCGTGTAATTTCAATAATTGTACACGTCTAATTATTGATAATGAATTTCACTCGCGAAGAATCGCGAGGAAAATCCTCACTTAAGCACTAGGGAAGTAGCAGCGGAAACGGGTATTTCTCAAAGTAGTCTGAACAGAATAATATTGAAACATAAGTTTCACCCTTATCATCCAGGGACGAACCTAAAGAGTATTTTTGGAGGGGGGGTAACCTTAAAATTGCCAACTTATTACGATGAGAATATAATTCACGTGTCACATGGTACATTTTTTATTAATTTCATTGGTGAAAGTACAAAAACAAACTCGCAGAATAGGCTATCAAATCGATGATAATTCTATCACCGCATGTTGACTGTCACCTGTTTTTAATAAATAAAATTGTTTACTGTCAAAGTGACAGAAAGTTTCAGTGTTTATTTTCTTTCAACGTTCATTATATTCTCTCACCAAATATAACACGTCTTATGATTAATCAACGATGATATCACTCGTTAAAACCTTTAGAAAATTGAACTCGTGCTTCGCACTCGGTCAATTTTCGTCGGTTTTAACTCGGGCTATCACCGATGATAATCATAACACTAGTTATATTATCCCCGAAAATACCAACTACTAGTAAGAAAATATTTTTATTTGTACATAACATTATATGAAGCAAAATTAGTATTTTACACAAATCTTATTTTTATTTAAAACTCTCCAACGTGTACGGATGGCAATTAGATTAAATTTAAAAAAATAAATTGTTTTGGACACATTTTCTTATCTTCTCATTTTTCACAAATTGTGAAATTGCCAACTCTCGCTCAAAATTATCAACTTTGGGGGGGAGGAGCTTCCCCTCCCATCCCCCCCATGGGTTCGTCCCTGTTATCATCTGAGCCTACATCAAGAATTGTATGGCGACGATTTTGTGAATAGAGTTGCGTTTTGTATTCAAATGAATGGCTTAATTGAGGAGGATTTTAATACTTTAAACAAAATTCTGTTTTCTGATGAAGCAACGTTTAAGAGCAACGGGTCGGTCAACCGACATAATATGCATTATTATGCAACCGAAAATCCTCACTGGATGAGGACTGTTGATCATCAAAATCGATGGTCGCTTAATGTTTGGGGAGGAATTATTGGAAATCACACTATTGGTCCCTACTTTTTCGACAATGTCCTGAATGGTGAAAGGTATTTACATTTTCTTGGCGAAGATCTTCCCAGAATATTAGAAGAAGTGGATTTGAACACCAGAAGGACCATGTGGTTGCAGCACGATGATGCTCCAATGCATAACCACAGGATAGTGCGAGAATTTTTAGATCAATCCTATCCTAATCGTTGGATAGGCAGAGGAGGTACTATTCCTTGGCCCGCGCGATCCCCAGACCTTACTCCTATAGATTTCTTTCTTTGGGGGTACGTGAAGGAAAGGGTTTTCAGAGATCG